>SJXQ01013070.1:210650-234222 GCA_006408695.1 Aepyceros melampus
GGGGGTAACTTTCAGGAGCACTGGATAATTAGTCTTCCCCTGCCCCGTTGGGTGCTCTCTGCTTCTCAAAGAGCCCACACTAGGCTCACCTGAGTGGGTGGAAGTATGTGCACTTACACGGGAGGGCTGTCCTGAAGGGGTTGAAGGAAGTGCTCAGCCCTGGGGGACAGATCTGTATGGATTAGTAGACTGGTGGAGGAGAGTTTTAGGGGAAAGGCTGAAGGCGGTGAGGGAGAGGACCATGAGAGGGCCATGGGGTTGGAGCCAGGGGTTAGTCAGAGGCCGAACAGTGGCTCCAAGAAGAGAAGGCAAAGGTCCAAGAAACTTCAGAAGAACTGCATGGAGATTTGAAAGTAAGTGGGGTGAGTCTAGCTGTCAGACAAGGTCTGTGGGCCTCAGGGAGCATCTCATGGTCCACCTCGGATTCCCTCACATCCATCACCCCAGCAGCCTTCAGACTGGAGGAGGCACTCACAGGGAAGTGCAAACACCTCCCGTGGTGCCTGAGGGCTGGGATCCCTTTAAGGGAGTCAGTTTCCAGATCCTTGAATCTTATAGGTTCTCTCTCCAGCTGTGATATTACCTGCAGGGGGGCAAATTCTCTTCACCTCTCCTTGGTACAGATGAAAGGCTTGCCCACCCTTGCCTTAGTAGAGAGCACTGCCCTGGGAGGGAAAAACCTGTGGGGCCCAGACTATGAAAGAATACTGGTATTGATAAAAGAGAATGTTTCTAATGACGGAGGTAAAGTCATTCCACAAGATGGTGGTTCAAAGTCTTTGTCTTACACTAAAATGAAGGCACCTCTAGTCAAATTGTTGCTGATAAATTATTAAAAACACTTTTAATGAATGATTACTAAGTGCCAAAGATCACAGAAGGATTCAAAGGATGAGTGGAATTATTGTAAATCAACTTCTTTCATTCCATCTGTGAAGACAGTGGATCCTGAGTTCTCATCATAAGAAAAAAGGAACTTAATATGAGATGAGGACTGCTAACTAAACTTGTAGTCATTCATAATACATGTGAGTCAAGTCATTATGCTTTATACCCTGAACTTATGCAGTGCTGTATGTCAATTATATTCAATAAAACTAGGAAAACATTTTTTTTTTCTCTTTGGCTGCCCCAGGTGGCGTGTGAAACTTCCTCACCCAGGGTTGGAACCCATGCCTCCTACAGCAGAAGCATGGCATCTTAACCACTGGACCACTGGGGGAGTCCTAGACTGGGAAAAAATTTGAAAATAATTTTTTAAATGTGGGCCAGAAGAGAAGTCCTTCAGTTCAGTTCAGTTCAGTCGCTCAGTCGTGTCCATCTCTTTGCAACTCCATGAACTGCAGCACGCCAGGCCTCCCTGTCCATCACCAACTCCCGGAGTCCACCCAAACCCATGGCCATCGAGTCGGTGATGCCATCCAACCATCTCATCCTCTGTCATCCCCTTCTCCTCTTGCCCTCAATCTTTCCCAGCATCAGAGTCTTTTCAAATGAGTCAGATCTTCACATCAGGTGCCCAAAGTATTGGAGTTTCAACTTCAACATCAGTCCTTCCAGTGAACACCCAGGACTTAATCATGTATTATTAAAAATAGTTTTTAAAAATAGCTATCAAACTACCCTGGCATTTGAATTCCATTGCATGCTTTTAAAAGCATAATTTTATTTTATTTTAATATAATTTATATGTATTTATAATATCAAGGTATAACATATAAATTATATAATTTTACTTTAAATGTTAATATTTACAATTCAGTGGAAATTTAATCTTTCATAACAAATTAAACTTATAAAAAATACGACTGGATCTAGAGAAAATCATGCTAAGTAAAGTACGTCAGACAGTTCAGTTCAGTCGCTCAGTCGTGTCTGACTCTGTGACCCTGTGAACTGCAGACAGAGGAAGACAAATATTATATGCTATCACATATGTATGAAATTTAAAAAATGATACAAATGACTCTATATACAAAACAGAAGCAGAATCACAGACATAGAAAACAAACTTATTGTTTCCCAAGGGGAAAGTGAGGGAGAGAGGCAAAAATTAAGAGCATGAGATGAACAAATATGAACTACAATATATAAAATAGATAAACAACAAGATTTGCTGTATAAAACAGGGACACACACAGTGCAAGCCTGCTCAGACATGTCTGATTCTTTGTGACCCCTGGACTGTAGCCTGTCAGGCTTCTCTGTCTATGGGCTTATCCAGATGACAATACTGAATTGGGTTGCCATTTCCTCCTCCAGGGGATCTTCCTTACCCAGAGATTGAATCCCTGCATTGGCAGGATTCTTTATGGCTACTTGGGAAGCCCATAAAACAGGGAACTATAGTCAATATCTTGTATAAGTTGTAGTGGAAAATAACCTGAAAAAGTATATATATAACTCAATCATTTATATCTGAAACTAACATAATATTGTCAATCAACTATATTTCAGTTTAAAAAAAAGAAGAAAAGTTTACATGTCAGCTTCCAATTCTGTGAGAGGTACACAGCTTTTTTTGGGGGAGGGTATATAGCTTTTATCTTTTGAGGTTGCTCAAGCAAAAAATCCTTGAAGACCACTTCATTATCCGGTGGAACCTGTGTCCACCTTGTGAGGCAGGTAATATATTATTATTTCCAATTTGTAACTGAGACAGAAGGTCAGAGGAGTTTAATGATTTGCTAAAAGTCATAAGATTAGAGAGGGCAGAGTTCCAGTCTGAACCAGGTCTAGCAGACTCCAAGTTCAGGGCGCCTCTACCACACCATGGTCCCTCTCCCTGTCTGAAGCATCCTAAATCCTTGCGACTCCAAGTGTGGTCCGTGGACCAGCAGCCTAAGCATCCCGAAGCTTGTTAGGGATGCAGAGCATCAGGCTCCAGCCCAGCCTCTTGAAACAAAATCGGTATTTCAGCTTGTAACTGCATGAGTTATGAGCAGCTGACGGGTTCTTCCCTGCTCCCTCCCACTCTGCTTCTGCCCAGGTTTGGCCCACGGACCACTCACTGGTCTCCCAGGATAGTCAGATCCCAGCAGCCCAGCTCTTCCACCTTGACCCCACCACTCAGTGTGTTGAGCTACGAACGTAACACCCCTGCTCTCTGTGACCGTTCCAGGGTGTTTGGTCTGACATCCAGGGCAGGGACTGTGGCGACGAGGCTGCTCAGTGGTTCACCAGCTTCTTGAAAACGGACGCTTTCAGGCTGGTTCAGTTTGAAAAGAACATGAAGGCAAGACAGTCAAATGAAATTTTCCCTTCTTTGGACAAGAATTACCAGGTGAGCTTGCAGGGAGCTGCCCTTCCCTTCCGGCTTCCTTCTGGGCCCACAAAGAGCCTCCCTTGGGGCCCCAGTTAGAAAGGACTGCACTCTGGTGGGTTGGCTTCTGGGCTTCACCTAGCTTGGCAGCTGGGCTGAGCCCTTTCTGTGGGCAGCGAGGTGTGACGGTGCTGTGTCCTTGGCGCAGGTGGCCTATCCGGACTGCAGCCCCGTCATGATCCTGTCGGAAGCCTCCCTGGCCGATCTGAATACCAGGATGGAGAAGAAAGTGAAAATAGACAATTTCAGGCCAAATATCGTGGTGACAGGCTGCTGTGCTTTTGAGGAGGTAAGCGGCTCTCTGCTTTTATGCATGATGTCTAGAGGTGCTCCCGAGTCAGCGCCAAGTCGGACTTTCCGAGGATGGCCAGGTTATTGGTCTGAGACTCGCCTGTGTCTTGCGTGGAGTGGTTCACTTATTGCTGCCGCTATCTCCTCGCTGGCCTCAGGGGGGTGCTGCTCACCCTTTACTGCTCTGGCCCCAAAGCCAGCAATTAGAACTCCCAAATTGTAGCAAGTCTGGATCTAGACTGTGACTTTTCTGGTGGGTCAGCGACAGAGAATTCGCCTGCAACGCAGGAGAGGCAGGTTTCATCTCTGGGTGGGGAAGATCCCCTGGAGAAAAAAATTGCAACTCTCTCTAGTGTTCTTGCCTCGGAAATTACTTGGACAGAGAAGCCTGGTAGGCTACAGTCCATGGGGTTGCAAAGAGTCAGATTGAGCAACCAAACAACAGTGGAACTAGGCTAGAGTGTATTGATAGTCATAGCTCAGAGATAGCTGCAGGGAAAGAAAGATGAAGAGAACACTCCGTTTTTGTACCTGTACCATCAGGAGTACTGAAAGGTTTGAGACTTCTGAAAGCTCCAGACCCCAAAGTGGAGGCCAGGAGGATACAGGAGATTACTTGTAAACCCGGACCTGGAGGCGTGTCACTCTGTGGCCTGCATTATCTCCCAGAGGACTCATAGCTCTGCTATGTGGTTGAAACTAGAAATTTTCACCCTCCAAAGACTCAGCCCCTTTTAGCCCTAAAAGGACAACCACATCAGCACCTTGTAGCTGTGACCTATATGTGAAATATATATAGTTGTATGTTGCTCTGTAATAACAAGTACTAGGAATCCTATTAAACATCGGGATTATATTATAAAGCTTAACTTTATAAGCACTGGAAATAACAGCAACCATTCGTTCACTGTTTACTGGGTGCCAGACACAGAATCAATGGATGGCTTCATGCAAATTACTCTATTTGTTTCTTAGGACAGTGCTGTGAATTCTGTACTATTTTCTCCTTTTATAAGGGAACAGAAGCTTGCAAGTGTTACACAACTTGTTAGGCATGGAAGTAGTGGCTTTGGATTAGAACCCAGGACTTACAGCTCCAGCTTCTGAGAAGTGGAGATCTTGATTCCAATCGAGAGATCTCAAGAAGCTAATTTTTAGAGGATCTTAAATACCTTCTCAATTCTTTGCTCCCTTGGTTGACCCCTGCATCCTTTTGTGTGAGTAAAATGTGCCCCATTTGCTGGTAAATGTTATTCTTTAGGATAAACCTTTGCATGGAGGCTAGTATAAATCCTCATACAATCTTCATTTTATTTGATAATGAAAGTAATAACTAGGGTAAACAGAAGTTGTCTACTTGTTGATATTATCCTGTTGTTTGTTATGTAATATCTTGAATCCCTCTCTACATTTGTTAAAATTGTTTTAAATTGATTTTAATTAAATTTTTTAATTAAAAATGATTTTTTTAATTGACTGGCACTGTGGCCCATAATAAGAATACTGGATACAAAGATGAAAAGACACAGACCCTGCCCTTCAGAATTTCCTGACAGAAGAGGATGGCTGGGAGGCAAAGGCAGGCCAGCATGAGGAGAGCTTTAATGCACGTACTTACCAGGGGCCAAGGATGCTTAGAAGTAGAAGTGACTACACCTGCCTGGAGGAGGGAGGCGTGGGAGCAGAGAGGGGTCAGATCAAGCTACCCAGGAGCTGTGCTGTGAAGTGTGATGTTGTGTGTGCTGGCGAGGGGGAGTGAGGGTCACGGTGGTAAAGGAGGCCACCAGTTAGAAGGCCTAAAAGCAGCACAGGCTGTTATATCAAACTTGCCTGGGATCATTTCAGAATCACAGGGATGCTGCAGGTAGAGCAGAAGTGGCATGAGGTGGCTGGACCTGGAGCTTGCTAGACACCACCATGCCGACGAGGTTGGATTTTATTTTTTATAAATTAAAAAATCTTTTTTTTTTTTTGGCAGCACTAGATCTTCATTGTGGCAAAGGGCTTTCTCTAGTTATAGCACACAGGCTTAGGTGCCCCATAGCATGTGGATCTTAGTGCCCAGAACCAGGGATTGAACCCATGTCCTCTGCATCACAAGGAGGACTCTTAACCACTAGACTACCAGGGAAGTCCCAGGAGTTTAGATTTTATACTGTGGATAAGGAAGAGTTGGTAATGATTTTGAATAAGGAAGTAATTATTATTTTCACGCACCCAACAAATATGACCAAACTGCATGATACTGCGAGCTGCATGATTTTACCCTGGCAGCTCTCTAGAAAGTGCTTGGAAAGTTAGGGAAACTGAGGCCAAAACATCTGTGCCATGCTTCATCCCCAGAGGGAGATCAGCCCACCTTACCTGAAACCTGCGTCAGAATTACGACTGTGTTGGCGGCACCATCCTAGGTGACTCTTGTGCAAACAGTGCCCAGGAAAGTGCTGATTTAGGAGGGGTGAGGGCAAGGGTGACAGAGGGGGTGGAGAAACAGGAATGCTGACATTCTCTGGGCATCAGCTGCCTGATGGAAGAGACTTGTTTTTCTCCCCAGGAATAACCCAGATTTGGTGTGACCTGAAGTGATGCAATTTGAGGGGGCTCTTTAAGAGGAGAAAATAACAAAACCAAGATTAAGTACAGGGTCTCAAAAGGGTCCAGAGCTTGAGACTCAAGCCTCTCCAGAGACATTCCCAGTAAACCCGCCTATTTCTCCCCTGTTCTGTTTTTCTGTGCTGATGGATAGAGAGTGCAGAAGTTCAGAGTCATTAGATACTTGTTAAACACAGAATGAAATGAGACTCAGTATTAATAATGCTGAAGACTGATCAGAAATTAGTCCATGAAGCAAAAATTCTTGCACAGGACTCCTGTAAAACTGGTCCATTCTTTGCTGAGACACTTTCTTATAGGGAATACAATTTTTCTTGATTTGTCTCCACTAAAGATATTAATTTTAGTATAAGATCTTGAACCAGAGGAAGAAGAAAAGATACTCCCATTCCTGGCTAAAGAATTTTTGCTTTCCTGTAACTTGCCAACTAAGACTTTTTGGCTCACCTCTTAACTTGTCAAACTGAACTGATGGCTGATGTAAGCCTAATTATATTTGCTTAGGCAATTTGAGTGGGTGGAGCCTTGTTTTTTCAGTTTAAAAAATGTTAAGTGACCTTGTACTCCCAAATCGATTTGTTGTTTTTTTCCTGCCTTGTGATAGGCTTACAAAAATAGTACATAAGGAAGAGTATTCTTATTTGAATAGAAGAGTCCTTTGAAAATGCATATTAAAAAAATCTTTACTATAAAATGATGCTAATGGGGTTGATTTATTTTCCTTTAAATTAAGAAGCCCAAGAGTTAAGGGCCTGATGCACTAACCTGTCTACCTGGCACCATCTATAACCCTTTCAGTTGGCAGGACTTTGTTAAATATTAATGTAAAATTATAATGCACCTAAATATTTCATAGACCAACTAATAATAAACATACAGCAAACCTAAGCATAGTACAAAAATTCAGGCCATTATTTATTACAAAATCATACAGTAATAAGAGGATACATTGTACAATATTTACTCTTTGGAACCCAAAGCACTGTGTACTTTTCCATGTAATTCAGAATATTAAGCAGTTATTTTTAAAGAGGTTTCCTTTGGGCCGGTGTGGTATGCTTGAATTCTGGGAATGTGGAGCAATGAAGTTTAAAAAATAATAAAATTGGGACTTCCCTGGTGGTCCAGTGTTTAGGAATCCGCCTTGCAATGCAGGGGACTTGGGTTGGATCCCTGGTTGGGGAACTAAGATCCTTACATGCCCTGGAACAACTGAGCCCGGGTGCCACAGCTAGAGCGTCTGTGAGCCGCAACGAAAGATCTCCCATGATACAGAGAAGATCTTGATGCTGCAGCTGGGACCCCACACAGCCAAATAAGTAAACATACACATAAATATTAAGATAATAAAATTGACCAGTGCTTCTTATCTCAGTGACCATTTCCCATCTATTCCTAGCCCCCCATATGTAGCCTCCCCTGGTATCAGCATCACTCACTTGGCAATTTTTAACCAAGGATGAGTCTGTACTGACATCATAATCACCCAAAGTCCATAGCTGGTCTTAGGGTTCACTCTTGGTGTTGTATGCGTATGGTCGACTACAGGGGCTCCCCTCATCACTTTATGGCATGCCTTTCAAATAGGGGTCTGTGTTCTCCTCCAGGGAGCTTTTATGACATCCCCACTTTGCTAGGGGACCTCGAAGGACCTCAGGGAAATTAGTCTTGATTTAGAAAAGCCAACATGATGAGCACAAGGGAGACCCAAGTTCTGGATGGAGGAGCAGTCAGACACTCATGTGCCTCAAGAAGTTGTCGATGGGGTTACTGCCTTTACTTAAGGAGAGCTCCCTATACCTTTGTTTTTTGATTGCATCTCGGTAACTTGAACTGTTTGCCACAGAGACTTTCAGGGGCTGAAAAAGAGGGGCAGAAGTATGTGAAGGTAGAGCCTAGAGAGCTTCAGCTCCTCTTTTGCTGCTGTGTAGTCACTCTGCTGCTGCTGCTGCTAAGTCGCTTCAGTCGTGTCCGACTCTGTGCGACTCCAGAGACGGCAGCCCACCAGGCTCCCCCTCCCTGGGATTCTCCAGGCAAGAGTGCTGGAGTGGGGTGCCATTGCCTTCTCCGGTGTAGTCACTCAGTCGTGTCCAATTCTTTGCGACGCCATGGACTGTAGCCCGCCGGGCTCCTCTGTCCATGGGATTTCCCTAGGCAAGAATACTGAAGTGGGTTGCCATTTCTTTCTCCAGGGAATCTTCCGCATCCAGGGACTGAACCTGTGTTTCTTTACCGCTGAGTCACCTGGGAAGCCCGTTAAGAGCAGATTAAATGTCTTGTAAACTAGGAAATCTAACTGAACTTTTCAGGCTTCTCGCTTTATATGATAATCACGAGGTCGGCCTTACACAGCTATGTGGCTTTGATATATGAAATTCATCAGCACTTGTAAAAAGAAATGGAACGGAGAGGTACTGGGGAAGCTGGCAGGGTTCTGCACTGGCTGCCGGATGGGCTTGCATGCCTGTGCCCGCAGCGCCCTCGTGTGGCGAAGTGCGTCTAGTCTTGTTAGCTCCTTCCAGGCCCGGGCGCCAGAGACCCGTCACTTCCAGATACAGGAGCTGTATTATTGGTCGTACCCCCTGGGAGGTCCCGGTTCCTCCGGAGGCGAGCCAGGCGCTATGACCGTCTTGCAGTGTTGCATTTGAACATTGCTCGTCAAAAGTCCTGGCTAGACTCTAGAGATTCAAACTGAACAAAGGATTTTGTATGATGTGGCCTTGCTTTTTACAAGAGTTATTACATAGTTCACCCCTCAATTAGTTGTTTGAAACTCAGAGTTTATTTCCACTGTTGACTTAAAAAATAGTCACAACCTAGAAGCAGAGAATTAAGTTTTATTCGGTAGGAATTTTTAGGACTTCAGACCCCAGAGACAGCATCTCAAGTGACCCTGAGGGAACTGCTCCTAGGAGACAGGGGTGGGAGTTGGGGGGTGGGAGGTGTGTGTTCAGGTTGTATAGAAGTTTTCGATAAATGTCAGGTGGTCTGAATATCAAAAAATTATTGTTAACTAAGGGAGACCAGGTATCTCAGGTGCCATAGCAGTAAAGAACCCACCTGCCAGTGGAGGGGACATAAGTGACGTGGGTTCAATCCCTGGGTTGGGAAGATCCCCTGCAGGAGGAAATGGCAACCCACTCCAGTATTCTTGCCTGGAGAATCCCATGGACAGAGAAGCTTGGTGGGCTCAGTCCATGGGGTTGCAGAGTCGGACATGACTGAGCGACTAACACACACACACACACACACACATCTCAAGTTAAGGAATTTAGCCCTTTTTCTGCATATGGGAAATTACAAGATTCTGGGCTCACTGAAATCATTCCTTTCAAATGCATCTCAGCTCTCCGGGGCCAGTATCCTGTGTGTCTCTCCTCCCAGTGTCCCATCCTAACCCCCTTCCCCTTGCCCTACTCCCCTACTCTTCCCAGCTCCTTAATGCTGACGGTGGGGAGTGGCTGATGGCTGCCTGATAGCAGGTATTGTTTCTCCTGGACGCCCTCCGGGCTCAGGAATTCACATTTGGAGGGCTGATGGCTGTGACATCCTTGTTCTTTGATATGGCAGGAAACACTTCATTTCTTACATCACAGGGTTTCATAAATGGCAGTTGGGAACCCAAGGCATCCACCGAAACCCCCTTACCTCAGTCATGTCCCGCAGAGATTTCCCAGTTGGGAAGACTCAGTTAGGCACTGGACTTCCTTTTGTGCATGTGCTAAGTCTCCCCAGTAGGCCCCGGGTGGGGAAGAGGTGGTCTAGTGTTCCCTGAAAGAGGTCCTTAGCATGATCGCAGCCTGGTCGTCAGCAGGGGAAGGGGGACGTTACCTGCGAGGCCCCATTCCCCTCTCCGCCCTGCCTCCTGCAGAGATGGACTGGGCTCCTCTCCTGTCTCCGGAGCAGTGAACCACCAGCTGAGACGACTGGATGCCCCACTGCCTCACTTGGAGGCTGGATTTCTCACCAAATCCTCAGACCCATGATCTCCAAAAGCTCACTTGGGTTGAGATCAGGAAACAACTTTTCAAGGCACATTGCAAATGGCTCACAGTCTCAATTTTATGGTGATGGGATTAGTTTCCAGGTTGTCTTTAGCCAATCATTCTGACTCAGAGTCCTTCCTGGTGGTGCACGCCTCGTTCAGCCAAGATGGATGCCAGAGAGAAGGATTCTGGCAGGTGGTCAGACATGCGATGTCTCCTTTTGACCTTTCCTGAACTCTTCCGGTTGGTGGTGGCTTATTAGTTTCGTGTTCCTCACCAGGACCTCCTGTTGTAAAACAATTCATGCAAATGGTTACTGTGGTGCCTGGCCAGGATGGGCTATTTCAGCCAGTGTGCTACCCCTAACACATCTAGTTATAGACACTGTTGGTGTATGGAGCCTAGAGTGAGGCCCTATCCCCTGATGCCTCCCTTGTCTCCCTTGGGGCCTTGACAGAGGGTTGGCTTGTGAAATTCAGGCTTTACAGATGGCTTTCCTGTTAGCAGGAGAGGCCTGTAACATATCCTTCTCATATGTGTGTGTGTGTGTGTGTGTGTGTGTGTGTGTGAATGCGTGTATGTATGTGTATGTATATATTTGTTTATGGGCTTACCTTGTGGCTCAGCTGGTAAAGAATCCGCCTGCAATTTGGGAAATCTGGGTTTGATCCCTGGGTTGGGAAGATCCCCTGAAGAAAGGAAAGGCTACCCACTCCAGTATTCTGGCCTGGAGAATTCCAAGGACTGTGTATAGTCCCTCATGTGCATGGGCTTGCAAAGAGTCAGACAGGACTGAGTGACTTTCACTTTTGTATATGTATATATACTGTAATTAATACAACCTCCATATTTATGGGTTTATATGTATGTATGTATACTTGTGTACGTGTGTACAGATAGATAGGTATGTAGGTGTATGTGCGTGCCCAGTCGTGTCTGATTCTGCAATCCTGTGACCTGTAGTCTGCCAGGCTCCTCTGTCCATGGAAAATTCTCCATGCAGGAATACTGGAGTGGCTAACCATTTTATACTCCAGGTGGTATCAGTTCAGCTCAGTCAGTCAGTTGTGTCCAACTTTTTGCGACTCCGTGGACTCAGCATGTCAGGCCTCCCTGTCCATCACCAACTCCCAAATATGAATGGCCAAAAAATAATACATGCAAAAGAAAGAAAGAAACATAAGCTGACTCCTGTCATAATCATTCCACTCAGTGTGAATCTTCAGTTCAGTTCAGTTGCTCAGTTGTGTTAAACTCTTTGCGACCCCATGGATTGCAGCACCCCCGGCTTCCCTGTCCATCACCAACTCCCAGAGTTTACTCATACTCATGTCCACTGAGTCGGTGATGCCATCCAATCATCTCATCCTCTGTCGTCCCCTTCTCCTCTGGCCTTCAATCTTTCCCAGAATCAAGGTCTTTTCCAATTCTTTGCATCAGGTGGCCAAGTATTGGAGTTTCAGTTTCAGCATCAGTCCTTCTGATGAATATTCAGGACTGATTTCCTTTAGGATGGACTGGTTGGATCTCCTTGCTGTCCGAGGGACTCTCAAGACTCTTCTCCAACACAACAGTTCAAAAGCATCGATTTCTCGGCGCTCATCTTTCTTTATAGTCCAACTCTCACATCCATACACGACTACTGGAAAAACCGTAGCTTTGACTAGACAGACCTATACCAAGTGGTATAGACATGGGGTTAGTTAAAAGCTGGGTGGTTAGAAGCCCTGCTTCAGAATAAGAAAAGTTTTCAAACCTAGCCAGTGTAACCCTGAAAATATTTTGTAAACTTTCTCTGCCTCCGTATCTTTGTGTAAAAATGGGACCATATTAATTCCTCCCCCAGTCATGAGGTTTGAAGGAAATCCCAAGGCAGACATTGGCCAGACCTACCACTGTTTAAGATCGGTAAAACAAGGCTGGACGGTTGGCTGAGGCTGGTCAGTACCAGCGGCGGTGCTGAATAAATGGATGCATCTTAGAACCGACTTCTCTTGGGTCATGTCCCACTCATCAAAGAACCGGCAGATTGTAACTTGGCTTCCATTGCAGCTTAGCAAAAGGAAAGAATGGGCAATCTTGCAAGCTTTCCACTTCTCATTATACATCATTAACTTGCCTGAAGTTGCTTGATGGTTCTCATGGCAAACTGGCCACTGGAGAAGATGTATTTTGTTGTGCTGACAGAGGCAGGCTTCTGAGGCCCAGTCAAGAACTGCGTCCTGGAACTTCCTTGTCCGTCCAGTAGTTAACACCCCATGCTTCCGTTATGGCACCCCACTCCAGTACTCTTGCCTGGAAAATCCCATGGACGGAGAAGCCTGGTAGGCTGCAGTACATGGGGTTGTGAAGAGTCGGACACGACTGAGTGACTTCACTTTCACTTTTCCCTTTCATGCATTGGAGAAGGAAATGACAACCCACTCCAGTGTTCTTGCCTGGAGAATCCCAGGGACGGGGGAGCCTGGTGGGCTGCCGTCTCTGGGGTCGCACAGAGTCGGACACGACTGAAGCGACTTAGCAGCAGCAGCAGCAGCAGCTTCCATTACAGGGGGTGAGGGCTTGATCCCTGGTTGGGGAACTAAGATTTTTTGTGCTGCGTGATGCAGCCAAAAAACAAACAAACAAACAAAAAAACCAACAACAACTCTGCATCCCACACCCTCCTTCCTTTGAGTCCTTTCCGGAGTACTTTGTAGCATCCTCTTGTACTCTGTTCTTCTGCTAGCGTCATAGGACCAGCCAAAGAATAAACTGGAATAAGGCTGGATGGAGCCTTCATTTAAAAGATATCATCTCCTTTTCTCCTAGGACACTTGGGATGAACTTCTCATTGGCAATGTAGAAATGAAAAAGATTTTGGCTTGCCCCAGGTAAGGAGTCTTGTGAGACTGGACCTCGGGGGCGTGGCGGGGTCGCTGGTTCTTAACTGTCTCCTGACCCTTCGTTATTGTGTGACAGGTGCATCATGACCACGGTGGACCCAGATACTGGAGTGATTGACAGGAAGGAGCCACTCGAAACCCTGAAGAGGTAGAACGTCCATGTGTCTGGTGTATTTTATATTGTCCCCAGCCTCGAACCACTCGAGGCTGGGCCCCTTCGTGCCTTCCGGTTCTTTGTGTCTGTTATTAATGTCATGAGTATTTGTTGCCTCCTTTTTTTTTTTTTTTGCTAGGTGACTCTTGTAGAGTTTTGGACAAATGTTCAATTGTATGATTCCACATTTTGAAATTTTCATCTCTCTGACTTCAGTTTTAATAACCTTTACGTATCTATTTCCAAATTAAGACCTTGTTTGCAACTCTTATTTATTTATTAGAATCAGTAGCAGGAGGATGAGAATAATTGAGATGTATAATGAAATAGTTGAAAAGGGGAATGAAATGAATTGTCTGACTTTGTTTATTCAAGAGCTTCTTTGTATAAGGGTGTTTTGTTACTTACAGAATTTTGGCCAACTTTTGTTCTCAATATAGAGTGTGTTTTTAAACTTAAATTAACTTTTTCTGAAAGTTGTATTATGTTCTGATTTCCTTTCCTCTGTTTTTTTGTGTGTTTCTAATGGATTTAAGTTCCAGAGGAGATTACTTCTTAAAGCCTTCAGATTGGCAATTCTAGTTTGTTTTTTTTATTTTTTAAGACCCAGTGAAGTGATTATTTTTTCTTTAGACAAGCCTTAAAAAAAAATTAACCTCAGTGACAGCCCAGTCCACCTGCCAGCAGCACCTCTGTCTTCAGTTTTATCAAAGATCTCAGGTTTGGACTTATAACCATGGAGGGGCAGAAAGCCTGGCATTCAGGGCAAGTCCATTGTGAGACTGTATGAGCACTGATTTCCCATGTCTGTATGCAGGCAAACAAAGTATTTTAAGTGACACGTACAAGTTTTTCACTGGGACTTCAAATCGAAGCCATAGAAAAATTATTTAGACTCTCAGGATATTCTAGAAAAACCAGGTTTATTTGAAGTTTGACTTACCCAGACTTCTCTGTCCACATTTTAGAAAAGGTTTGCTAGTTATTTTTAGAGGAGCTGAGCATGAAAGCTGAGTTCCATTGAGAGCACTGAGGTTATTCCCTTCTTGTGCCTGAGGGTGAATTTTTGCTTCTTTCAGTTACCGCCTGTGTGATCCTTCTGAGAAGTCAATTTACAAGTCATCCCACTGTTTGGAATCTATTACTCGGTGGAAAAAATTGGAAGCCTGAAGGTTGGTGACCCCGTGTACCAGATGGTGCCGTGACAGAACCACCAGGTAAAGGGCAGTCTTTGCTTCTGGAGTGTAGTGCCTTGAAGCCAGGGCCACATTTTCTTGTATGGAGATGTTTTTCTGTTCTGCTGCTGTAACTCCTGGGAGAATGAGCAGTTTCTGTTCTTATCTTTGGAGCTGGAAAATGCCCTTTATTTATTTGTTTTGAACAACATTTCTTTTTAAAAATGTTTATTTATTTATTTGGCTGTACCAGATCTTAGTTGTAGCATGCAGCATCTTTGATCTTTGTTGCAGCCTACAGGATCTTTAGCTGTGGCATGTGGGAATTAGTTCCCTGACCAGGGATTGACGTATCTTGGATTTGATCAAGTATAGTAAATACTACAGAAAAACTTGTGAAATTCCCAAGTTCTTACCATTTCTAAAAGCATCTGGGGAAAGTGGACTCAAGCCTGAGTCATCTAACTTGACCCGATTCTGTGTCCCTGCTGGTCAGGCCGCCATTGCCTGGACCCGGATTGATGTCTGAGCCAACATCTTTCATATGTTGTCTGCATTTGACGAAACCAATGGCCTCAGAGGTACCTTGGCAGATAGAGGTCCACTGTATTCAGTTCAGTTCAGTCACTCAGTCGTGTCCACCTCTTCACAACCCCATGGACTGCAGCACGCCAGGCTTCCCTGTCCATCACAAACACCTGGACTTTGCTCAAACTCATGTCCATTGAGTCAGTGATGCCATCCAACCATCTCATCCTCTGTTGTCCCCTTCTCCCTCCTGCCTTCAGTCTTTCCCAGCATCAGGGTCTTTTCAGATGAGTCAGTTCTTTGCATCAGGTGGCCAAAGTATTGGAGTTTCAGCTTCAGCATCAGTCCTTCCAACGAATATTCAGTACTGATTTCCTTTAGGATGGACTGGTTGGATCTCCTTGCAGTCCAAGGGACTCTCAAAATCTTCTCCAACACCACATTCAAAAGCATCAAATCTTCAGCGCTCAGCTTTCTTTATGGTCCAACTTTCACATCCATACATGACTACTGGAAAAACCATAGCTTTGACTAGACGGACCTTGTTGGCAAAGGAGTATCTCTGCTTTTAAATATGCTGTCTACGTTTGTCATAGGTTTTCTTCCAAGGATCAAGCATCATTTAATTTCATGACTGCAGTCACCATCTGCGGTGATTTTGGACCCCCACCAAAATAAAGTCTGTCACTGTTTTCATTGTTTACCTATTTGCCATGAAGTGATGGGACCAAATGCCATGATCTTAGTTTTTTGAATGTTGAGTTTTAAGCCAGCTTTTTTTACTCTCCTCTTTAACTTTCATCAAGAGGACCTTTAGTTCCTGTTCGCTTTCTGCCATAAGGGTGGTGTCATCTGCATATCTGAGGTTATTGATATTTCTCCTGGAAATCTTGATTCCAGCTTGGGCTTCATTCAGTCTAACATTTTGCATGATGTACTCTGCATATAAGTTAAATAAGCAAGGTGAAAATACACAGCCTGATGTACTTCTTTCCCAATTTGAAACCAGTCCATTGTTTCATGTCAGGTTCTAACTGTTGCTTCTTGACCTGCATACAGATTTCTCAGGAGGCAAATAAAGTGGCCTGGTATTCCCATCTCTTAAAGAACTTTCCACAGTTTGTTGTGATCCTCACAGTCAAAGGCTTTGGCATAGTCAATAAAGCAGAAGTAGATGTATTTCTGTAATTCTCTTGCTTATTCTATGATCCAGTGGATGTCAGCAATTTGATCTCTGGTTCCTCTACCTTTTCTAAATCCAGCTTGAACATCTGGAAGTTCACGGTTCATGTACTGTTGAAGCCTGGCTCGGAGAATTTTGAGCATTACTTTGCTAGCGTATGAGATGAGTGCAACTGAGCAGTAGTTTGAACGTTCTTTGGCATTGCCTTTCTTTGGGACTGAAGTGAAGACTGACCTTTTCTAGTCCTGTGCCCACTGCTGAGTTTTCCAAATTTGCTGGCAATTGAGTGCAGCACTTTCATAGTATCATCTTTTAGAATTTGTAATAGCTCAGCCAGAATTCCATCACCTCCACTAGCTTTGTTTTTAGTGATGCTTCCTAAGACTCAGTTGACTTCACACTGCAGGATGTCTGGCTCTAGGTGAGTGATCACACCATTGTGATTATCTGGGTCATGAAGATCTTCTTTGTGTAGTTCTTCTGTGTATTCTTGCCACCTCTTATTAATATTTGACTTCCCTAGTGGCTCAGATGGTAGAGTCCACCTGCAAGGTGGAAGACCTGGGTTCGATCCCTGGGTTGGGAAGATCCCCTGGAGGAGGAAATGGCAACCTATTCCAGTATTCTTGCGTGAAGAATCCCATGGATAGAGGAACCTTGGTGGGCTACAGTATATGGGGTCACAAAGAGTTTTGGACATGACTGAGCAACTAAGTACAGCACACTTGTTAGTATCTTCTGCTTCTGTTAGGCCCATACTGTTTCTCTCCTTTATTGTGCCCATCTTTGCATGAAATGTTCCCTTGGTATCTCTAATTTTCTTGAAGAGATCTTGAGTCTTTCCCATTCTGTTCTTTTCCTCTATTTCTTTGCATTGGTCACTGAGGAAGGATTTCTTATATCTCCTTGCTACTCTTTGGAACTCTGCATTCAGATGGGTATATCTTTCCTTTTCTCCTTTGTGCTTCGCTTCTCTTCTTTTCTCAGCTATTTGTAAGGCCTCCTCAGACAACCATTTTGGCTTTTTGCATTTCTTCTTGGGGATGGTTTTGATCACAGCTTCCTATACAATGTTAAAACCTCTGTCCATAGTTCTTCAGACATTCTATCTATCAGATCGAATCCCTTGAACCTATTTGTCATTTCCACTGTATAATCATAAAAGATTTGATTTTGGTCATACCTGAATGGTCTAGTGGTTTTCTCTACTTTCTTCAATTTAAGTCCGAATTTTGAAATAAGGAGTTCATGATATGAGCCACAGTCAGCTCCCAGTCTTGTTTTTGCTGACTGTATAGAGTGTTCCATCTTTGGCTGCAAAGAATATAATCAACCTGATTTCAGTGTTGACCATCTGGTGGTGTCCATGTGTAGAGTCTTCTCCTGTGTTGTTGGAAGAGGGTGTTTGCTATGACCAGTGCATTCTCTTGGCAGAACTCTATTAGCCTTTGCCCTGCTACATTCCGTATCCCAAGTCCAAATTTGCCTGCTACTCCAGGTATCTCTTGACTGTCTACTTTTCCTTTCCAGTCCCCTGTGATGAAACAGTCATCTTTTTTTTTGGTTTTAGTTCTAGAAGGTCTTGAAGGTCTTCATAGAACCGTCAACTTCAGTTTCTTCAGCATTAGTGGGTGGGGTATAGACTTGGATTGCTGTGATATTGAATGGTTTGCTTGGAAACGAACAGAGATCACTCTTTCGTTTTGAGATTGCACCCGAGTACTGCATTTCAGACACTTTTGTTGACTATGAGGGCTACTCCATTTCTTCTTGCCCACAGTAGTAGATATAATGGTCATCTGAATTAAATTCACCCATTCCGGTCCATTTTAGGTCACTGATTCCTAAAATGTCAACGTTCACTCTTGTCGTCTCCTGTTTGACCACTTCCAATTTACCTTGATTCATGGACCTAACATTCCAGGTTCCTATGCAATACTGTTCTTTATAGCATCAGACTTTACTTCCATCACCAGTCACATCCACAGCTGGGTGTTGTTTTTGCTTTGGCTCCGTCTCTTCATTCTTTCTGGAGTTATTTCTCCACTGATCTTCAGTAGCATATTAGGTACCTACTGACCCAGCCAGCTCATCTTTGTGTCATATCTTTTTGCCTTTTCATACTGTTATGGGGTTCTCAAGACAAGAATACTAAAGTGGTTTGCCATTCCCTTCTCCAGTGGACCATGTTTTGTCAAAACTCTCCACCATGACCTGTCCAACTTGGGTGGCCCTACATGGCATGGCTCATAGTTTCATTGTTAGACAAGCCTGTGATCCAAGTGGTCAATTTGGTTAGTTTTCTATAATTGTGGTTTCCATTCTTCTGCCCTCTGGTGGATACTCCATTGTATTGCTCAGTCTCAAATCCCCTCAAAATCAGATCCTTTTGTGTTGCAGTGGTTGGAAGCAAGGAACATCCATGTTTTGCTCACACCCAGCTGTTTCCAGTTGTCTCCACTCCCAGGAGACCTTGTGTTAGGGAGCCCAAGATAACATGTTACCTTTTCCAGTCCTTGTAGAGTCTCCATGAGGTAGATATGATAATCAGCATTTCAAAGGGCAATAAACAAAGACTCAGGTCAACTAAGAGGACATGTGAAGCCTGTTAAAGGTTTTTAAGGGAATTCCCTGGTGGTCCAGTGGTGAAACATCTGCTGTGCAATGCAGGGGACTCGAGTTCTATCCTGGTCAGGGAACTAAGATCCCACAAGCTGCATAGCTGAACTGAGCCCACGTGCCACAACTATAGAATGTGTGAGCTCCAATGAAATATCCTGCCTGCCGCAACTAGGGCCTGACAGCCAAATAAATAAATATGTTAAAAAACGGTGCTTTTGGAAGGTCTTTCTGAGAGCTGTGTGTGGGATGGACTGGAAGCAGGAAAGAGAGAAAAGGTCAGGCAGGTGTGACAGCATGTGGCTTAAGTGGGGTGGAGGTCACAGGTATAGAGAGGCAATGTGGAGAGCCCAGGTTGTCAGCATGCCACAGATGCTGTTTGACCTTTGGTCTTAAGTTCCTTTTTAGCTTTTTCATCACCGCTCCCCTGCACAGACCCCGAGTGCTTCCTGATGGCTGTCTCCTGCTTCTTTGCTCTGAACATGCTTCCACTTCAAGAGGGTTAAGTGTCGGCCCCTCAGAGTCCCACCTGGGGAACATGGTATCTAGTCATCCCTACTGCCTACCCCTCAATGACACCAAGGGCTTCCTCTCTGGTGGGCATTTCTGTTGGGCTTTAAAAACAATAACCTTGCCTCTTTACTTTGATGGTGAGCCTATTATGGTTTCTGATTCTGGAGGATCTCCTTTTTCCAACAGGTTGATTAACATCATTAAAAAAAAAAATACTGTTACTACTTGCACAAGGGTTACTTGAGTTGTTTTTTTTTGGTCCTTTTAAAATACAGTTATATAGAAGTTTATCTGTTCCATTATAAATGCAATTCATGGTCATCACAGCAAATGTTGAAGACATCAGAAATGTAGAAGAAAAAATCGCCCATTGTTACTGTTCATAAATTTTATTTTGGTTGTTGTGTTTTTTTTTTTTGTTTGTTTGTTTAAGGTAGCCATGATCTATATGATATCTCATGATCTGTATGATAGAATCATATATGTCATATAAAATGCAAATATTTATTGTATATAATTTATATATACAAATATGTATCTGTTGACTAAAGAAAAATGCACAGCCTAAAAGTTGTGAGTGAAGTCTTACTGGAGGATCTTACTGAGGACTGTAACCTGGGAGACAGCTTCTCAGGTAGCTCTGAGGAACTGCTCCAAAGAGGTAAGGGAGGAGTCAGACACATGGAGGAGTCAGTAATCCAAGGAGTACTGCTAATCACAAAGAATAGAAATCTCAAGTGAATGATTTTAGTACTTTTCTCTGTTTGAGAAGATGCAGGAATCTGAACTCACTGAAATGAGTCTTTAGATATACATCTTAACTATCTAGGGCCAGTATCTACAGCACAGAATGCTCTTTTTCTCTATCCTGAATTGCCCTCAGGGCACACCTTCCTTGGGCAGCTGCAAGGACTAATGGCATGATTCTTGTAAAACTGGGCTGGTGGGTAACATTTTTTTGTTTACTGAAAGGGAAGGCAGCATTTCCTGTCCACATACCACATGTCACACATATACATGTATATCTATGAATTATGAGCTTATAAATATGTATCTAGGAATTATAAACCACGTATCATAAGCACTCTCATAGTCCTCCAACCTGTTCAAAGGTCATTTTTTGATGGCTTCCTAATGTTACATAACACTTTCTAAAGACCACTTTATACTATTTGACACTCAGGCTATAATCCAATTTTGTTACCAGTAAAAGTCTAGTAGGCACAGTTGTGGCTTCCAGGTAGCTCAGTGGTAAAGAATCCACCTGCCAATGCAGGAGACACAGAGATGCGGGTTCAATCCCTGGGTTGGGAAGATCCCCTGAAGAAGGGAATGGCCGCCCACTCCAGTATTGTCTGGAGAATCACATGGACCGAGGAGCCTGGTGGGCTACAGTCCCTGGGGTAGCAAAGACTCGGATAGGACTGAGTGACTGAGTACATATACACTGTTGTATGCAGAGCATTGTAAGATTATTTTTCTATAAGTTAGATTTCTAAAGTGGAATTATTGACTTGTGGGGTATAGGCATTTTTTCAGCATTTTGACCAATTGCTTTCAAAATGATTCTTCTCACCCACCCCCAACCTGTTATGTGAGAAAGATCCTTGGCTCTGGCCTTTGCCAGGGTCATTTGGTGCAGGACATACTTTATATTTCCTGCATTTTAACCTTAATAAGTGACTGGTTTGTGCATGTTCAAATTATTTATGACTGGTAAGAGAAAAAAAATAATTAGAGATTCTTACAATTTATTCAGATTTCAGCATCTGAGAGGCATTGATCAGCACTTTTATGGCCGCAGCTGCACCACTATCTGGGCAAATCCTTGTTACCCAGCCGGTAATTTCATCCTGGAAATGAACCTCTTTTTGGAGTTACGAATGTTCTGAGTTAATACAAGGGAAGTATTAAAGGTGATTTGGGAATAAGAACGCATACAGATTTTAGGTAATGAAGACTTTTAAAATAAATACAATTGTCCATAAAATTATTTGGAATGTGATGGTAGCTATTACACTTCTTCTGTCTCTGCCATTAATACTGATGCGTAAAGAAAGTTGAAAGAATCAACTGGAAAGCTACAATTTTCTTCTGAATGTTTATATTTTATTATGTATTATTGTGTATTTTAGGAAAAATGGGAAACAAAAGATTGCCAGCGTGCCTTAACACATTAACACACAAATCCATCTTATTGGGTTTTACATTGCCATTGAATCCTGTTGAGTTTTGCTCATGTGGTTTTGTCCCCACCAAATGGAACTGTGTTGTATTTGAAATGGAAATTATTCTTCAGACTTTGTTTCTTTATTTGATTATGCCTCTGTTAAGCCATGTAAAAGTAATTGTAACTGACAAGGACAAGCAGTACAAATTCCAAGTATGATAAAGAAGAGAATGGGATTTGAAAGCAAAAGGAATTTTGAGAATAACAATAGGAGGAAGGAATCATAAACCTGTTTTTTTCTTTTTTAGATGCAAGTAATTTTTGAACTAGTCTGGTGTAACTAAACAAGAATTCTCACTGATGTAACATGTGAATGAATGAACTCACCTATGACTGAACTGAACTGAACTGAACTGAATATCATTGAATATATTGAATAAATGTGATTCTCAATTGTACTTTTTCTTTGGTATTTCTTTTTAAAAATACTTATCTATTTATTTTTGGCTGTGTTGGGTCTTAGTTTCAGCATACAGGCTCTTCATTGCAGAGTGTGGACTTCTCTGTAGCTGCAGCACCCCGGCTTAGTTGCCCCTGCTACATGTGGGATCTTAGTTCCTCTAGCAGGGATCAAACCCATATCCCCTGCACTAGCAGGTGGATTCTCAACCACTGAGCCACCAGGAAAAGTCCCAAACATGGCCTGATTCTGTGACAAGAGCCTGACGTCACGGCGTTACAAGGATTTGTTGTTATTGTTCAGTTGCTAAGTCATGTCCTACTCTTTGTGACTCCATGGACTGCAGCACCCCAGGCTTCCCCATCCTTCACCATCTCCCTGAGTTTGCTCAAATTCATGTCTATTGAGTGAGTGATGCCATCCAACCATCTCATCCGCTGCTGCCCCTTCTCCTGCCTTAAATCTTTCCCAGCATCAGGGTCTCTTCCAGTGAGTCAGGTCTTCCGCATAAGGTCGCTAAAGTATTGGAGCTTCAGCTTCAGCATCAGTCCTTCCAATGAATATTCAGGGGTTGATTTCTTTTGGGATTGACTGGTTTGTTCTTCTTGCTGTCCAAGGGACTCTCAAGAGCCTTCGGCACCACAATTCGAAGGATTACCGAGGCCATCCCCTGCTGCCTTGAAGAAGCCTCAGGACCTTGTGCCAGTATCCTCTGTCGTAGCCGGGGTTCCTGGCAAACGCAGCTGCATCTCTGAGGCTTTGTGCCTGGAGGAGCCAACCGAGTGTGCAGTCCTATAGAGGGCAGTCTTTGCTCGGCTTTGCTGTTCGGAGCTGCCGGCTGCGGCCCTGAATACCTGGGCTTGCAGGTCCTGAGACCCTGGTCGCGTGTCTCGCCTTCAGATTCCCACCCGCCCAAAGCTCCCCGGCCCCAGCAGCCCGCAGGTGAGGAGAGTGGCTGAAGGCAGCCGGGGACCTTGCAAAGGCCACCGGGTGCCCGTTGCTCCCTATTCCCAAGAGAGGGATCTGCCGGCTGCCTGATGCGTCCTGCGAACTTTAAAAAAAAATTAGGTCAAATGAACAACCCACAAATACATTAATAAAATGGTCACTTGTAGCGATCACGGGGGAGGGTGCCTCGCGTTGCAGCCTTAGGCGGCGGAAGTGGAGGAAGCGATGGGAGGTGCTCCCACCTCCCACCCGCAGCTCCCCCGGGCCAGCCCTCGGCAGAAGGACGTTACATTCCGATCGACCTGAAAGGGGTTCAGAAGTCATCCTTCCTTTGGACTCCCAGCCAAGGGACGCACCTCCCCCAGTAGCCCCGGCCGGCGGGCGCGCTCCCGCCGGGCTCAGGTTGGCACGTCCCTGGTGGGCCCCGCCGCGCCCGCGATCGCCGGGTCATGGGCGCCGCCGGCTCCTCGGCTCTGGCCCGCCTGGGCCTCCCCGCGCCGCCCGGGCCCCGCTGGCTCGGGGTGGCCGCCCTGGGACTGGCCGCGGTGGCGCTGGGGGCCGTCGCCTGGCGCCGCGCGCCGTCCCGGCGGCGCCGGCGGCTGCAGCAGGTGGGCACGGTGAGCGAGCTGTGGATCTACCCGGTCAAGTCCTGCAAGGGGGTGTCGGTGGACGCGGCCGAGTGCACGGCCCTGGGGCTGCGCAGCGGCCACCTGCGGGACAGGTAG
>SJXQ01013071.1:0-52861 GCA_006408695.1 Aepyceros melampus
GTTCAAAAGCATCAATTCTTCGGCGCTCAGCCTTTTTCACAGTCCAACTCTTACATCTATACATGACCACAGGAAAAATCATAGCCTTGACTAGATGGACCTTAGTCGGCAAAGTAATGTCTCTGCTTTTGAATATACTATCTAGGTTGGTGATAACTTTTCTTCCAAGGAGTAAGCGTCTTTTAATTTCCTGGCTGCAGTCACCATCTGCAGTGATTTTGGAGCCCCCAAAAATAAAGTCTGACACTGTTTCCACTGTTTCCCCATCTATTTCTCATGAAGTGATGGGGCCAGATGCCATAATCTTCGTTTTCTGAATGTTGAGCTTTAAGCCAACTTTTTCACTCTCCTCTTTCACTTTCAAGAGGCTTTTTAGCTCCTTTTCACTTTCTGCCATAAGGGTGGTGTCATCTGCATACCTGAGGTTATTGATACTTCTCCCGGCAATCTTGATTCCAGCTTGTGTTTCTTCCAGTCCAGCATTTCTCATGATGTACTCTGCATATAGTTAAATAAGCAGGGTGACAATATACAGCCTTAATGTATTCCTTTTCCTATTTGGAACCAGTCTGTGTTAAAGTGAAAGTGAAGTTGCTCAGTCGTGTCCAACTCTTTGCGACCCCATGGACTGTAGCCCACCAGGCTCCTCCGTCAGTGGGATTCTCCAGGCAAGAATACTGGAGTGGGTTGCCATTTCCTTCTCCAAGTTTATCTCATTATATTCCAGTTATTTATCTCTCATTCTACCAGTCTGTAAGCTCCTTGAGGGTACAAACTTTCTGATTTACTACTGTATACCCAGCATAGCTCATTTGGTACAGAATCCACCTGCAATGTAGGAGACCCTGGTTCAATTCCTGGGTTGGGAAGATACGCTGGAGAAGGGACAGGCTACTGACTCCAGTATTCTGGCCTGGAGAATTCCATGGACTAAAGCTCAACATTCAGAAAACGAAGATCATGGCATCTGGTCCCATCACTTCATGGGAAATAGATGGGGAAACAGTGGAAACAGTGTCAGACTTTATTTTTTTGGGCTCCAAAATCACTGCAGATGGTGACTGCAGCCATGAAATTAAAAGATGCTTACTCCTTGGAAGGAAAGTTATGACCAACCTAGATAGTATATTCAAAAGCAGAGACATTACTTTGCCGACTAAGGTCCATCTAGTCAAGGCTATGGTTTTTCCTGTGGTCATGTTTGGATGTGAGAGTTGGACTGTGAAGAAGGCTGAGCACCCAAGAATTGATGCTTTTGAACTGTGGTGTTGGAGAAGACTCTTTAGAGTCCCTTGGCCTGCAAGGAGATCCAACCAGTCCATTCTGAAGGAGATCAACCCTGGGATTTCTTTGGAAGGAATGATGCTAAAGCTGAAGCTCCAGTACTTTGGCCACCTCATGAGAAGAGTTGACTCATTGGAAAAGACTCTGATGCTGCGAGGGATTGGGGGCAGGAGGAGAAGGGAACGACCGAGGATAAGATGGCTGGATGGCATCACGGACTCAACAGACGTGAGTCTGAGTGAACTCCGGGAGTTGGTGATGGACAGGGAGGCCTGGTGTGCTGTGATTCATGGGGTTGCAAAGAGTCGGACACGACTGAGCGACTGCACGGAACAGACATAGTCTATGGGGTTGCAAAGACAAAGAGTCGGACATGACTGAGCAACTTTAATTTTCACCCAGCATCAAGTAGTGATTGATAATCTATAAAAAAACAGTTTGATGAATGAGAATATGAGTAAATGAACACTCCTTTCTCCTCTACCCTGCACATGGACTACAAGGGAAGACATTGGAAAATTAGAAAAAACAGATATTCAGAAATTATAGTTGGTTAGACAGAATGAACAAAGATACAAGGAAAAGTCAGCAGCTTTTCAAACGAGTCTTTCGTAATTCAGAGTATCCCAAATATACCAAAGGTTTCGGGTGGTCTGATGAATTTCACAGATAAAACTCTCTATTCTGGTTTCAGAAAACTTTGCAAATCAGACTCAGTTCTCCCTCTGTTTCACCTCTCTCTTTTGACACATACTCTCATTTCAAGTCATCTTGGCCTATAGACCTTCATGATAACAACCAGAAATTCAAAATCTCCTAATTTACTGAGGTCTGCCATTAAAGATGCCCCATACTGGTGGGATGGGGAGGAGAGGCAGGGGAAAGTACAAAAGGGAGGGGATATATGTATTGTATACCTATGGCTGATTTATGTTGAGGTTTGACAAAAAACAACAAAATTCTGTAAAGCAATTATTCTTCAAATAAAAAGTGAATAAAAAAATATGCTCCATACTTAGGATCATAAACCTGGCATATTTCCAGACAGTACTGATTTCATATATTTTATTCTTTTCATTCATTAAAACAATCTACATGAAATAATATCATTATAAAAACTACCATATAAACACATTCACGAATTGACAAAAGCTTAAGATGGATTCCAGTTTTCTGGAGAGAAAACAAGGACATCTGACTAAAGGTTCCAAAATTACATGCCAATTCTTGGAAATTTTTGCTTCCATTCCTTAGTGCTGATTTAAACTAAGTATTGATATAATTATAACAATTAACTCAGGAGTACAAATCACTTTATCCCTCCCTAGAGTCATTAATGGAAATGAGGGACTTCTTTCATTAAACAAATTACCCAGTAATGAATCACTTTTGAGTTAGGGACATCTTTCAGCATTTACTGTCTACTGGAGGTAGTCTTATATACAATAAGTCTCTTCAAGGAGTACAAGTCCATGCTTTTTGTAAGCTTTTGTATTTATCTTCTTCCTCGTTGTCACCTACCAGATAACTACCTCTTCAAAAACCTCTCTTTTTTTTATCCTTTGGCACCTGGTTCATAGACTTTCCTTTTACCCAAAAGTTGCAGTCAACCAGAGTAACCAATATGTGCTGCATTTAATGACTCTGTACATATCTTTCATTTCTTGATTTTTCTTAGTGACTCAATCTGCCATTTCTTTCCATGGACATGCCCCAGATATCATTAATGCTCTACCTTCAAATAATATATTTAAACGTTCTGTATTACTCTTTAATCATGATCCACCCCCAACATTCCAGCATTCTCTTCTAATTACAATCTAATATATATAGATTCTCAAGGCAAGTCATCCCTGAAGTAGGAAGTGTAGAGTTCATGATCAAAGTCTTCGAACTTCTTAATCTTTTAGTTATTTACACTTTATATTTTTACAATGTATGGTTTTACAGAATATATAAACTATATATAATACTGGTATACTTTAATATACTTTTAATAAGCTTTATATAAAGTATATGAGCATAGAAAACAATAAATTTATAATACATGTATACATTGGTGGTATGTGTTAAAAAAAATTGGAGAGGACTTCACTGACTACTTTCTATATTTTGTCCTTTCTCTTACTGGCCTCCCTACTCTGCCTTTATTGCATTGTACATCACTTAAACCACTCACCTGTCAATATATTCAATTCCCTGCCACACTGTCCTCCCATCGTATCTGGGTTCCTGAGTGCTTCAAGAGAAAAATTACAAAATATAAAACTCTACAGATAGTGGCCACCATAAATCCTTGGTTAGCATCCTGAATTTGGGCCTCAGTGATGCCTGGTAATCCTATTAGCTTTTCTCCTTTAGCTCTCTCATCCTCCACAGTGATTATTTCAAACATTCATCACTTCTCTAAAAACTCTGCCTTTACCATCTCATCCCTCACACCCAACTAATCATATAAAGTGCTGTTTAACAGGAAAAAAAAAATCTTTTTCCTTAGATTATACTAAAAGCTAATATTAACGATTTCCAACATTTCTTTTTCCCTCCTCTTAGAATGGAAAGGTATGTCTCTGTGTTCTGGTTTCGAAGTCTCATTTCTGTTGCTAATGTGTTCATTCTCTCTACTACCCTTAGCAGTTAAACATGCACAAGTCACTCCCATTATAGCAAGAGCCCTCCTTCAATCCCAAGCTCTGCTCTCTCCAGCTAGTACTCTTTCTTTTTCCTCCTGCTTTTTATAATCAAACTCCATATAAGAGTGGAGACATCAACTGTCTCCCTTTCTCCACCCCTCACTTACTACTCAATTACAGCAACTAGGCTTCCATGACCATTAATTTAGGTCATTAATTCATATTTATATTAGTAAATTCAAAGACATTTTAATCATTATTTTTCATTATTTCTCGTCAGCTTTTGACCCAGCTGTTTCTTCACCTTGGAGACACCAAATAGTTTTCCTCTTATCTCATTGATTTTTATTCTCCTTTGTGCTCTCGTCATCATCAATGATTCTGAAACTGTGGCTGAGTCACCCGGGGAGCTTTTGAAACATAGATATCTTAGGATACACGAAGACTAAGTTGAATCACAATCCCTGGAGAGTGGAGCCTGGGTATCATATTTTTAGAAAGCTCATTAGGTGATTCAGATACAGTCTGAAAATTAAGAACCTCTGCTTTAAATGTTGTCCACAGGGCTCTGCCACAAGCCCTCTTTCCTTCTTACAGTACAAACTCACCTAATCTTGTGGTTTAAGTTATGATCTACATGCTGATAAATTCCAAATGTGTATCTTCAACTCAGATTTCTCTTCTGATCTCTAGACCAATGTATTCAAATCGTTCATGTAGACAAAAACACTCTGATGGCTTGTATGTTTGTATATCTCAAACTCAAAATGTCTCTGATTGAACCACTCACTTCCCATCCCCCATATAACCTGTTCTTAATACTGTCCATCCAACAAACTATTAAATTCCAACAACTATGCCTCTTAAATTATCTCCCCAATCTATTACTTTCTAATCTCATTCTTCCTATAGTCACCATAGGAGAGTGGAGCCTGGGTATCATATTTTTAGAAAGCTCATTAGGTGATTCAGATACAGTGTGAAAATTAAGAACCTGTGCTTTAAATGTTGTCCACCTTAACTGGACCAATGCCAGAGATTCCTAACTGGCTTCCCACCTGTGATCTTGCTCTCTCCTGCAATCCATACTCTTCAATGTAACCAGAATGATTCTTCTAAAAGGCAAACTTGACTGCATTACCCTACTCCCATTACTCAAACTTTATCATGCTTTAAACTTTTCAGTGGTTTCTCTTTGCCTTTAGAATAATTTTTAAATACCTCACCAAAACTTACAAAGTCCTTCATGACTGTGCCCTTGCCTGCCCTTCGCCCACCTTCAAAGTTCAAATACTGAACCTCCAGTTCTTCAAAGAGCCATCATTCTCACTCCACCAGGCACAGGCATAAGATTATTTCTACTTGAAATAATTTTTCCATCTCTTTACTGGTCTAGGTGACTACTTATTTTTCAGGTTTTAATTTAAGTGCTGCAGCTTCCAAGGAGGACTTTCCTAAATTGTACAATCTGTGGTAAAGACCAATGGCACAGTTGATACTCAACAAATAGTCAAATGTAACTCCTCTGCATTTTCTAGCATGCCTTCAGGAAGGTTAGATTTCTGGCCAGTAAGATGTAAAGGAAACAGACGTAAGCAATGTACAGACTGTTCTTAAAAATGTTCAATTCTCTACTTCTACTACCTCTGCCATGACACCTGAAGAAGTCATAATGTTTCTGCAAGATATAGAAGCAATGCTTGATATAAACTGGACACTTATTGTGTGAAAAAACAAATTCCTTGTGTATTAAATTACTGAACTTTCTGGGTTAATTTGATACCAAGTTTAACCTGGCCAACACTTGCTAACAATAATACAAGGCTCCAGCTATACACTCTCCCACCAAGACTCTTACTATGTAGCACAGTTTGTTATTGCTTATCTGTCTGCCCTGATAAGACTCTGAGCATCTTAAGGAAAAGTTTTGTGTTCTCCTGTTCCCTGCCTTATCTCTAGCATTAAAAAAATATTTTGGTACATGAATGAACGTATCAATATAACCTACTTTGTCTAGGAGAATACAATAGAACCAGCAGTTTGAATTTATAATACTATATACCAGATATTTTATCTCAGTATTTTTTTCTATATCTTTTAGTTAAAAGCAGTTGTATATATTTTGGATCCTGTTTTATTTTTTTTCATTTAACAGGAGGATGTACCTTTGTAATTACAAATTCATCACAAATATCATTCATAGTGAGTACATAATAATTCTTTATAATGAATATTCAGTATATGAATATTCAGTATATTCAGTATAAATACTGTCAGCTACCTAAACATTTCCTGTTCTTGGACATTTAGGTGGTTTCCTGCAAACAATTTTAGATACAAGACAGTTTCTATGCTCGTTCAGTTTACTTTTTAAATCTTTTCTCCTACAATTTAAAGGCTTACTAGATGCCTTGAATTGAATGAAACACTGATAATATGTATTGATTAAGTTTTTAGTGGGGAAAAATTATATCAGTTCCAAAATAAAGGGTACTACCAGATACTGTACAAACAAAATGTCTGAACAAAATATAAACTACGATAAAGAGGAACATAATAAAAATGAAGACAGCATTGACTTTGATGATTCTCTTGCTCCTCCTCTACTCCACCATAATTCTCCAATGATAACTGAAATTTTAATTCTAAGAGTAAGAATCAAGGAAAGCACAATGCTTGGCATTAGTTCAAGTTCTGGCCACTTCATTTAGTAGCTGTACAGCCTTATACATGATCTCTCTGTATTTCTATTATTTTTGAGAGGTGTGTGTCTCTTTCTATAGCAGGGTTTCTCAATTTATGTAACACTATTGATATTCTGGACTGGATAACTCTTTGTTGTTGGGGGCTGTCCTGCACAGTGTAAGATGTTTAGCAGCATATCTGACCTCTACCCACTGACGCCGGTAGTAATACCTTGCTACTGTCAGGTGAGGAAAATAAAAAATATCTTCAACATTATGAAATATGCTATGAGGGATTGAGAACTACTGCTTTAAGATAAGGAAGAACAGTACTTTTTAGTCCTATGTGTGTGTCTGTGTTCAACTGTGCTGAACAGTTGTGTCTGACTCTTTACGGCCCCATGGACTATAGCCTGCCAGGCTCCCTTGCTCATGGAGTTTTCCAGGCAAGAATAGTGGAGTGGGATGTCATTTCCTACTCCAGGGAATCTTTCCAACCCCACGGACTGAACCTGTGTCTTTTGTGACTTCTGAAATGACAGGCAGATTACTTTACCACTGAGCAACCTGGGAAGCCTTTATTAGTTCTATATCTTTGTTATTTCAGCAATTTATTTCACAATTTTTCCAGAACTCCTAACAAATTATCAGGTTAAATGTTTATAGTCTGTCTACATCATTTTCCTTTTCCTTCTTTGTTCTTTTGTAATTTGCTTTCAAATTGTCAAAAGCATACTAAAGAAAGAAAATGGAAAAGTGTAAATGTTAAACTATACAATTTGTCCTGGGATAATTAAAAATTGATAATATTGCTCTTTTAACTCTTAATAGTATTTCAATTACTTTTATATATTCTCTTTTAAGAAGAAAAGGGTTACTTCAATTTTCCTTCTCCCACACATGACCATTAATGGTGGCTTTATAGCTCAGGGATCCCAATTAATATTTAACATTGCAAGCACTGAAAAAGCCTAAAACTGCTTCTTCTCTCTGAAAACTGCTTCTTCTCTCTGAAAACTTTTTTCCCAAATGTGTTGAAGGTGCCAAGAATACTCCAAAAATAATCTAACTCATATTAATAGAATTAATTTAAAATGATTATTATGCAGAGACATTTATTGCTCAAATTAATCAATTTGTATTTATACTATTCCACACACTCTAAATACTTTATAAATGTTAAATCTACTTATTAAATATCCCCACTTTTTATACAAAAGGCATAAATTCTAAGCAAATAAAAATGAAGTCTTCAAATAAAGGTATTTCCTTAAAATACACTCTATATTACTAAGCACTTTGACATTAAATAAGTCAGGTAAACTTACTATTTAAATAAGGATTATATATATATGTATTCAAGGGATGAAATAATGCAACCAATCATATGAAATATGACAGGTGGTCAGCCATAAACCAAACAACAAGTAATTACATTTAATTTTGTATTTCCCTCAATATCTAATATAAAAATAACATGAAGAGGCAGTTTTAATTTCTAAAGCAACAGAATAAGGGAAAATTTGCTCACTCTCAAATGCTTCTTTAAATAATGTTATCTTGATATTCACTGTGTTCTTTCAATAATTTGAAAATGAACATTTCTTCACAAACAACATTTTCCCACCTGTTAAAAAGAGTTGCTGAATCTGGATTTCTTAACTGTGATCCAACATTTTCAACTGATTAGGCATATGCTGAGAGTAATGTTAACCTTTCAAGTATATTTAGTGAATAAAGAGCATAACTCACCATAATTTTACTTTTTTATTTATTATTTATACCCTGCTGGCTTCTAGTAATGTTTTAAGATGATTCACTTGGTCTTTTACATTGGAATTATGAGGCACCTCTGAATGGTAGAAAAATCATTGGCTTTGGAAACAGACACACTTAGGTTTGAATCCTGTCTCAGGATTCAATAGTACCCATGGAACTTGGATTAAGTCACTTATTTTACTCTCTGAAGAGCAGATTCTATACCTATTAGTCTGCTACCTATATGTACCTGGCTTGCGGCTGCCATCCTGTAAGTTAAATTTCTTCCTCTTAAAAAATGGTTAGACTTTTAGAGAATGAGGTATATTATTTTTCATAGTATTCTCTTCCAGCTCAAAAAAAGATAAGGCTTTGGTACTGTGCCTAATAGAAAAAACATCAGTATCTCAAAATACCAACGCAGATGCCATTCTGGATTCATTCTTTTTTTGAACTACTTTATATGCACTCATACCACTAAACTTAGTTGAATACTACTTAATGGGTATATATGAAAATGAGAGTAGAAAACTGAGAGTAATATTTCAAGACAGATAAATGTAAGTGGGATTGTGAAAATATTTTAACATCCTAGGGTAAACCTTCAGTTTAGAGCAGAGGACTTCAAATATAGTGTGCTGTACTAAATTTTCCTTCTAAAGTTTATATGAGATACTGTAGTAATCCTTAGAAAGCCAATGCAATTCTTTGATTAAGTTTTGTTTGAAACTTATTAACACATTTACTTACTCTTTGGAGAAGTTAGCCTCTGTTTTAATTTAAAAAAATAAAAAAAGACTGCAAGGTTCTACATCCAGAACTTCTGATTCAACAGGTCTTGAGTAAGGTCTTTGGAATTTGCTTTTCTAACACATTCCCAGGCTGCTGATGTTATGTAGGATATTTTAGCAGGATATGAGAACAGGCCAGGCAGTATATTAAAAAGCAGACACAGCCCTTTGCCAACAAAGGTCCATATAGTCAAAGTTATGGTTTTCCAGTAGTCATGTACAGATGTGAGATTTGGATAAAAAAGAATGCTGAGCATCAAAGAATTGATACTTCCAAACTTTGGTGTTGGAGAAGACTCTTGAGAGTCCCTTGGACATCAAGGAGATAAAATCAATCAGTACCAAAGGAAATCAACCTTGAATTTTCACTGGAAGGACTGATGCTCAAGCTGAAGCTCTAATACTTGGGCCACCAGACGTGAAAAGCTGACTCTTTGGAAAAGACCCTGATGCTGGGAAAGACTGAAGACAGGAGGAGAAGGGAGTACCAGGGGATAAGATTGGATGGTATCACTGATTCAGTGGATAAGTTTGAGCAAACTCTGGGAGATGGTGAAAGATAGGGAAGCCTGATGTGTTGCATTCTATGGGGTCGCAAATAGTCAGACATGACTGAGTAACTGAACAACAAATGAGAACCACTGCTCCAAATATCTCTAAATCGGTATTATTCTTAGTCTTCTGTAATCTGAATAATCTGTTATAATTTCTAGACACAATTCATTCATTTACTTGTCTAGCTATTACTTGGCCAGGCTATCTAAGGTTCTGGTGATTAAGTGATGAAAAGATAGACAAGGTTTCTGCTCTCATGGAACTTACATTCTAGCAGTCAGAGGCACAATAAATATATAAATAAATGAAAAATACTGGTAGTAGTAGGTGCCATAAACAAAATTAAAACAATGTAATGTGATCTGAGTGATCTCTTTAGATTTGGTGGTAGATGGAGAAAACTTTTCTGAAGCATTAACATTTAAGCTAAAATCTGACTTAACAAGAGCCACCTATGGAAAGACTGAGGGAAGAACATTCTAGGTAGAGGGAACAGTTGTATAAATATCCTAAAGGAGAAACAAGTTTTAAGTTTGGTTTGTCAAGAAATAGGTTAATTTGCATTTCAAAGGACATTGTATAGACAGTCAGGGGCCAAGTCAATCATGTAGTATCATTTGCAGTGGGGTAAATAGTTTGGAGAGTCTTCCATAAGTGAAGAGCTCCAATACACCAAACTGAAAAATTCTGCTATTAGAGTACAAATAATGAATACTGTAATTATCTGATGAGATTGTATGTGTAAGAAAAGGTCTCACCATTACTACTAATTGTTCAAAGGATGGTAGGCATGGTCTAAAAAACTTAGGACTAAAAACAAAAGTCAGTGGCTTAGAAGGCTCTGCTACCTACTAGCTATGTGATCAAGGACATGGTAAAGTCTTCAGTCCTCTGGATCTCAGTTTTCTCATCTATAAAAGGGAACAGAGTAAGTATATCTAAGAAGTGTTATGAAGATTAGACATGATGATGGATATATCATACCCAGTTAAGTACCCATTATTCTGTGGTTACTTAATGTTATTCCAGATCAGTCTCTTTTGTTCTTACAGATAAATCCACTAGCTCAAAGTAACGAAAGAAGAATTGAAACACACTGGGTTTTCAAGAAAACTCTTTCTTTTGTATCTGAATTTCTATAGCTTCAACTTTCCAACAATCCCATAACATTAGAAAGCCTATTTCTGAATGTTTAAATATTACATAATAATAAACCCAAGAATAGTAGGTATTTTAAAATCAACATACAAGAACTATATACCAAATAAATGTAGCTCCATTCAAAGTACAGGCTTACATGGACTTCGCTCCAGGTCCTGTTGTAAGACTCTGTGCTCCCCCTATAGGGGGCATGGGTTCCATCCTTAGATCTCTGGTCAGGGAACTAAGGTCTCGCAGGCTGCATGGTATGGCCAAGAAAAACTATCCAAAACAAAAAACAAAGTGTAGGGTTACTGGGCTACAGTTGTTCCCAATATCTTTGAAACTCCTCTTCTAGAACTATAGTAAGAATCTATTTAGAAGACTCACAGAGGTCTACTGATTTTAAACTTTCGCTTGTTCTTGACCAAGAAACAAAATGTAAAAACTCTGCTTATCAGACATTACTCAGAAAGACAGCTGTTTGTAAATTCAAACTCAGCCCTCAACAAATGACCAATAACAGTCATCATGCCACACTGTTTATAGACAACCTAAGGAGTTCAAACCTAAGTATTTATTTGAATCTAAGTATTTAATTGATTAAAGGGACATAGTAATTCAAGCATCACCATCTGGTAAAACAGCATTTCTATAGTAAACAGATTCTGAATAACAAAACTGATATACAAATTACTAACTGTCTCTATCACTCTCTTCAGGATGATGAGGCCTGACATAAGTAACAGTTACTAAACCTGTAACCCCAAGGTCACATAACTAAACCTACTAACAGTCATAATATCTCTCACTCAAAACCACAGGGGCCAGCAGAATTTCAGCATTGATACATACTTATTTTTTTCTTTAATTTTAGAACGACAATATAGTGCATATACTGCATATGATGTGACATCCTCAGAGGTGACAGGGGCAGCACTTGAGAACCAAATATGTATTTCTGCAGTGAAATATAGCAGTGTTCACATACGGGACACATAAAGCCTATAAAAAGCCTCACATAAATTCAATTCTGGATTTGCCACCAACTAAGAAGTCAGATTTTGCTACCTTAACTAAATATGGTTTCCCTTAATTTTCTGTTTAAAAAAGTGTAGGTTCCTTCCCTTCCTCCTTGAATGTTATATAGTTCAGAGTTATAGATAAGGGACTATGGACACGTATCAGTATCTGGAAATGTTCTCTCGACATGATCCATGGTCACTTTTAAAAAAGAAAATTTAGAAGGCTTCCTGACTAGCTAAAGACTGGGACAATAACAAAAGAGCTTTTAAAAGTCCTGGATATCAGTAATTGTGCTAGTGACAAAGAATTCCTGCAAAGGTTTCAAAAGGCTGAGGTAATATGAAGAACAGTTTCTCTTGCAGTTGATGTTAGAAAATGCCATTATTCAAAATACGAGATTTAGGTTAGCTTTTCTGCCACAAGCAACAATAATTACTATAATGATTACTACAGTGATGTGGGAAACCTTGCTTTATACCGGCTGCCAAGAAAACCAGTCATTCCTTGTTTCCTCAGGTTTAAGCAGAAATGCCCTGAACCTGGAGAGCGCTGCTTAACCCTGCCCTTGTCTCAGTGGTCAGGACCTGCTGCACTGGTTACTCAGACTGAAGAGATTTCTGTAGCACAGAAGACCCATCCTTGGGTCACCTTGCCTACTGATCCCTTCTCCCTCCTTCCTACTGCCTCCTTTTCCATCAGCTCCTAGAGAGTAGCTGGAGTCTACGCATTTCTGCTTTCAGGTGCTTCTCTGACTTAAAATTAGACCCTACCTTCTATTATTAGAGAATTTCTATTCTCTCTAGAGTAGCTGATTTTCTGCTTGAAGCTCTCTGTTTGCTGAGACCCTCATTCTCTGTCATCTCTGATCAGCCTAAATCAGCTGGGGTCCCACGCTCCTCGTGGCCCGCCTCCTCCTGCGTCACTGGTAGTCAGAGAAGTGCCGCTACTCTTCTTTAGTATTGGTTTCCTGTTATCAAATATGTCTTCCTTCTATGTTTTCTCTTTGTCACAGACCTCCCCTCAACTTCCATAATCAAATAAAATGGAAGCCATGAGCCCAATATTTTGAAAAAAGACAAAAATGTTGTATTAGGAAAAAATTTAAAGAATAAATTTAAAGGCAATCAAAAATTTTACTACAACTCTTTAAAAACAGCGTCAATTTTCAACCAAAAAACAAGGAAAAATGCTGGCAACAAGAAAATGTTATTAGTTGGAGATGGAAGATAAGGGAGTGGATTGCTTGAGAGTGAGAGAAAAAAGGCCTCAGGAAAAAAAATCTGCCACCACTAAATGTCAAAAATATTCTATAAATAGTAACAAAGATACCCTGTATTTACATAATGACTTTCTTTCAAAGAATTCATGATGATGTATTTTTTTGAAATGAAGACTTTTTTTTAAAGAAGATAAGCCAATGTAAGGTAAGCTTGAATCACTCTTGAAAAGTATTTATTTGTGCAGTGTTTCCAAAATAAAAAAACAAAAACATAAATGTATTGAAGACATTGTTTGTTTTTAAATCTGAGATGAAGATTTTATCAGGCTTAAGTTTCCACTGAAAGGTCAATGTAACAATGATGAAAAATTTATACTTATTAAAATAATGACTTGGAAATCAACAAACATTTACTGAAATATTTAAATATTTTTAAAAGCTATATTTTCAGTGGTAGAAAATAAGGGAACATAATATCTAAGATCTGTCAAAATTGCTTTATTTATTAAATGGCTACTATAGTATCTTTTGTTTTATATGTCCTTGTGTTTGGAATATTTTAAATTCTAGTTGGGTTAATTTTATATTCCCCAAATAAAGATGAAGCTTCTAGTTAGGCATGTCACAGGGAGTTGGTGGCATCTTTTATGAGAAGAGAAGCAAGGGAAAGGTTAAGTGATTTGCCCAATATTAATGGCAAAACAAGGTAGAGATCTTGTTTCTGACTTCAAGTACAATGCTTTTATGTATTACATAAATCTGTAATCCACAAAATGAAACTAAGTATTAAAATGCAAACAGGAAAAAAAATTGTATATAGTATTTCTAACCAGGCTGTCAATTTTGGGGGGCAATCTTTATCTAGCGGGAAAATTTCCTGATAGCAAAAATGTGAAGGATTAAAAAATATTTCTTATAAATGATGTAAACAATGGTAAAAAGAGAAATATTTTGATAAGGACATGGTGGAATATAGGGCTTTGATTGGGATGCTCTGTATCTAATTTTTGGGTGAAATACTATAAATGATTATAAAGTAAAAAATATACATAATATACTTGGGGAAGGGATGTATGATATCTTTTCATCTTCCCACTTAAGAAAATATTTAACAATGAAAGTATGCTTACTGACTCTCAAGCAGAGGGTATGATTTAAAACCATAAATAAAATTAATATGAAATCCTTAAAAAAATATTTTCCACTTGAGAGTATTTCTCAATGTTTCAAAAGTCATAATCTTTCATAACCAATGAAAAGTAGCTTTGTGAATATGCTTATATTTTGATTTTTGAAACTAAGACTCACTAACATATTACAGAGCAGATATACTTGATGGTTATCTGGGCAACACAAATTTTACACATTTGACTTCTGATTAATTTCACTATAATCAGAAGTCAAAATTGTAATGTGCTGCTGATGGAAATCAGCAAACATGGGCATTAAGAGTTCACATTCTGGGACTGAATACATTTTGGGTTTGAACCTCCACTCTCTCACACAGTATTTGAGTAACTATGGGCAGGTGACTTCTTTGTACCCATTTCTTCGTAAATTTGTTGTGAGGATCATAGGAAATCATGACTAAATGAGCAAGAAAGCATAATGCTTAGTAAATACTGGTTATAATTACTCACAAGAATTTTATAGAGGATAACATATTCATTCTATTGGAAACATGCCAAATGTTTTGAAATTGTGCCAAGGCTACTGGCAAAAAGGTAATATTATTTTGTTCCTTTTTGAGTTGCAAATGCACAAGATAGCCCTGTAGTAAAAGCCTCCTTCCCTTGAAATCTCATGCAGATTAAGAAATGGACCTATAACAATTATATGAGGTTAATGTTTTATCCTTCAACTGGACAAAAAACTTCATAAGGTTTCAGCTCATTTTGGTTCTTTTATCACTTAACCTAATACTAGTGCTCTGGTGTATAGCAGTGACTCCATAAGTACTGTTGAATGAGTGAGTGAATGAATGAGCTGATATCAATCAGAGAAGATATAGAAGGGCCAAAAGATGAATAATGGAAAATATGACCATCTGAGATAAAGAAAAATCCAAAATGAGATGCTAGTGGTCCTGGGCAAATGGCAAAGACCTGAGAAGTTTAGAGAATCTGTGAGCAAAAGGAATGAAGACTTGAAATCTTGACAGGGAGATGGATATACACTTTACAAAAGGTAAGATAACACAGAAAACACTGAATGAGTGACAAGAATCTGAAAATTCAGGTTTTATAATGAGAGATCCTCACGTATAAACATTGCAGTGTTTCTGGAGAGAGCAGTTGCAGTCTAAGACTAGAGTCCTAGTCTACTCTAGGACCAAGAGAGGAAATTATACTTTCACAAAGTCTGAAGGATTCAGGAAAAGTGCCTTTGGTTTTGCCTAAGGATGAAATGTTTCCCTAAAGAGGAAAGAAGCATGGAAGGACACAGCACCAAAAAGAATGAGGCTACAGAACAAATGAAAGCAGAAAGACTCAGAACAGTCTAAAAGTTATCTGTATAAAAGGAAATATTAAGTGTACTGGCCATGTGGAAGATTAAGTGATTTACCTACTAAATTAATGTAATCACTTTCAAAATGAGTAGTTACTGATATTTTATGTCTGGCTTCCCTGGTGGCTCAGAGGTTAAAAGCATCTGCCTCCAATGCGGGAGACCCGGGTTTGATCCCTGGGTTGGGAAGATCCTCTGGAGAAGGAAATGGCAATCCACTCCAGTATTCTTGCCTGGAGAATCCCATGGACTGAGAAGCCTAGTAGGTTACAGTCCACGGGGTCGCAGAGTCAGACACGACTGAGCGACTTCACCACCACCACTGATATTTTATATGGCTTGAGTGCTAAAATACCTGAAATTACCCCACAAAGTTCTGAGTGACAATTCAGTAGGCAATGTGTAGAAGAAACAGAAGGATTAAAGCTATGATTCTGGAGCAGACCCAGAGTCAGGGGCATCAGGTCATCTAGCACATGGGCATCCATCTGGAGAAGCCTTCTGAGGAGTGCTGCCTTGGGTTGTGCTGCAGGACAGGATCCTTTCACAGAGAGTAGATTAGGATTTATGGGATGTGCCCATCACCTCTCTGCCCTGTTGACTGCAAGTAGTCCCTTGGTTATTTGCAGGGGAGTGGTTCAGGACCCATGGAGGATCTGCAGATGCTCAAGTTCCAGAGTAGGTTGTTACATGGAGGAGCAGCTCTACTCTTATTCCTCCTCAGAGCCAGATATTTTGCTATGAGTAACAGGGATATATCAGTGACTACTTATCAAGGTTGATTTTGCTTGACTCCATTTTCCATACATTCTTTATAGTTAAACTATCTTTAATCTTTGTGAGAAATTTCATATTCCTCTGATTTTAGTTTAAACCACAGAGACAGTAAGGGAGCAGAGAACATACGTAATTTCCACTGGAACACAATTAATTAGGAGTTAACTGCATATCTCATATGTTACATCCTAGAAATGATTATAAATTTTACATGTATAACAATTTAGAAAGACAAGAACTCCATCTTCACAGAGTTTTTATTCCGATGTTTGGGAGAACTGCAGAGGTTTGAAGTGAAAGTAGCTCTCAGCTGTGTTCGACTCTTTGTGATCCCATGGATTATAGTCCATGGAATTCTCCTGGCCAAAATACTGGAGTGGGTAGCCATTCTCTTCTCCAGGGGATTTTTCCAACCCAGGGATTGAACCCAGATCTCCCACACTGCAGGCAGATTCTTTACCAGCTGAGTCCAAGAACTCTTTACCAGGGAAGCCCAAGAATATTGCAGTGAGTAGCCTATCCCTTCAGCAGATCTTCCCATCCCAGGAATCAAACCAGGGTCTCCTACATTGCAGGTAGATTCTTTACCAGCTAGGCTACCAGGGAATCCCATGGTAGCAGAGGTTTAGAGGAAACGGTCAGTAAATTAACATTTATTTAACCACTTTTACTTTGCCTATCATTTTTGCAGTGATATACACTATGAAGAAAATATGTCTTTAGGATACAGGAATTATCCTTACATTTAATATAAGTGCCTCTGCAGCAAATGCTTCTCTATGTTTAATCTCACCTTCCTTTACTACATTTTGCAAAAATATATTTATTCTTCTCATCATAAAAGTAACAGCTACATTACAGAAATATTGGAATCTAGAAGAAAAAAAAATATAAGGTCCTAATCTTAGCACTTGAATACAACCATTTAGCATTTTGCTACATTTCCTTCTAACATTTTCTTTCTTTTCCTTTTAAAAATTAATTTAATTGGAGGCTAATTACTTTACAATATTGTAATGGTTTTGCCATACATTGACATGAATCAGCCATGGGTGTACATGTGTTCCCCATCCTGAAGCCCCCTCCCACCTCCCTCCCCATGCCATCCCTCAGGGTCATCCCAGTGCACCAGCCCTGAGCACCGTCTCATGCATTGAACCTGGACTGGCGATCTGTTTCACATATGATAATATACATGTTTCAATGTTATTCTCTCAAATCATCCCACCCTCGTCTTCCTCTACAGAGTCCAAAAGATTGTTCTTTACATCTGTGTCTCTTTTGCTGTCTTGCATATACGGTCATCATTACCATCTTTTTAAATCCCATATATATATGCATTAGTATACTGTATTGGTATTTTTCTTTCTTACTTCACTCCGTATAATAGGCTCCAGTTTCTTCCACCTCAGTAGAGTTGATTTGAATGCATTCTTTTTAAAGGCTGAGTAATATTCCACTGTGTATATGTACCACAGCTTTCTTATCCATTCATCTGCTGATGAACATCTAGGCTGCTTCCATGTCCTGGCTACTGTAAACAGTGCTGCGATGAACATTGGGGTTACACGTGTGTCTTTCAATTCTGGTTTCCTTGGTGTGTATGTCCAACAGTGGCATTGCTGGGTATTTCCTTCTAACATTTTAAATGCTTAAAGAGCTCTGTATTTTCATAATTATGATTATAATACTTTTATATGTTTTCATTTTAAGCATTTCCCTTACTTCATAATTTTTATTTTTTTTAATTTTTTATTTGAAAATTTAGCAGATCCACAAACTAATGAAAGAGCCACATATGTATTTGTTTTTCTCCCTGACCATCTAAAAGCTTTCAGAATGAATGTAAAATTTCTATTTTAAGCCTAATGAGTCTTTCAATTGGGGCTCAGTGATAAAGATTTTAAACCTAAACAATGCTAGGTGAAAATATGATGCTTGATATATTTTAAAGTATTATTAAATATAGTAAATGTTGTATTCACATTACCACACACTTTTACTTTAGATTTTCTGTTGGATAAAATTAATGGGAAAATCATTTTTTTCAATAACATTTATTTAGCAACTAGTAAAATACTACATTCCAAACATGTTGCTCGAAAGTTCAGAAAAACAATCACATTTTTAAAATAAAAGAATATTTATACAAAGTAAACTACTGAGTTTCTCACGAACATTCTGAGTTTCTCTCAACATTCCTGGGTCATTTTTTGAGGTTACTTGAAACTTGTTACTTGCAGAAGATATGTCTAAAACTAAATATGGAATATACTGAATTTTCATATACACTGATTTCATTGAAGGGTACGATTTTAATACATCTCTTGCATCACAAGATATAAATGACTCAGTCAGACCACTACTGACTCATATTTAGTATATGGTCACCAGTCTCCTGAGGGAAAGATTAATCACTTGCCCCTAATTCCGTACTTTCAGACTTCACCTTTGCTTTGATTCTAAACTTCCTTTACACAGTAAGACTGCTTTTTGTTTTGTTTTGATTTTGTCTTAGTAATCTCCAAAGATCCACTAGAGACAAAGCAGTATTTATTAACATGAAAACATGGTTTATTAAATTAAAATTAAATTAGCTTCTGGGATCTGGACACTAATGAAAATAGGCAAAGGCAAGTTTTAATGGGGAGGAGAGTAGTCACAAATATAACTAAGACACGGATGCCATAGATGGACAAGGACTGCCTCTCTGACTGGAGAATTTCGGGAACACAGAAATGGTTTATATTCTGTATTCATCACCAACCAAAAATATTCTGTGAAGCTTCGCTTTCTCTCATTTGTATTATCAAAACTAAGTTCGCTTCTCTAACTACAATATCCTTGGGGTGGTTACTCCTACCAACACTACTGCTGGTATAAGCCAGGATAAGACTGATATAAGTTAGGACAAACCCAGTACAGAAAGACTCCTTCATGTCCACCTTCAAATTATGAACTTTCAAAAATGTGAATGTGCATTTGCACATCCAGTCACATAAGTTAGTCCTTGTGCTTGGCATACATTATCCTTTGTGTACATCCTCCACAAGTAGTTGTGCTTTTGTGTACAAGCTGGCCTAGATCTGAAAGAGGACGACTTCACTGAGTTCCTTGCTGTGCAACACAAGGAGCTTACTAATGAAGACCTGACCCTATGGACTGTAGCCTGCCAGGCTCCTCTGTCCATGGGATTCTCCAGGCAAGAATACTGGAGAAGGTAGCCATTCCCTTCTCCAGGGGATCTTCAGCGATCAAACCCCTGTCTCTTACATCTTCTGCATTGGTAAGTGTGTTCCTTACCACTAGTACCACCTGAGAAGCCCCCAAGAATTACATATAGCAGTAGTCAATAGAAATGGGAAGTGGATCACACAAAATTTATAGTAAAAACTGGCACATCTGGTGTATTTAGAGCAATCTGCTGTTCCCTAAACAAATAGATAACTAGCAAAATATTATGCCAACAAGCATCCACTAAGTACAAGCACCCAGTAAGTACACAGGCCATTTAGAATAAAAGCTCAGAATCTGATCAGAATTACTGGAATCATAAAACTGAGTCTTGTCTGTCATCCAGTCAGTCATAAAACTAGAAAGATTCTTAGGAATTATTTGGAAAAATATGCTTCCTATTGTTAAGAAAACAAACTCAAGTATATGTAAAATAGTTGAAAGGAACATTAAAGGGCTCAAGCTCTGAAGCTCTAGATATGAATGAAAATTTTCTGCAAACTTATAAAAATTTGGCTCCTATAAACTCCAAAGAGAAGCTAACCTAGATGCCTTAACTAGATTCTGAAACTGGTGTGAAATGTGTCAGAGTTCTAAATTCTTAAATGCAAAAAAAAAAAAAAAAAAAAAGAAATTTAGGATACAATTGATCTCTGATGGTCAATGCAAGACTGTGTGACGTATGAGCTCAAGGTATCTTTTCTCTCCTCGTGCTATAAAAGTGTATTTTAAGGCTTTTCCTCCAAAACTATTGTAGAATAAACCAGCTTTTATATAATTTCTCTTAACCTGAATCAGAATTCCCTCCTCTTTATTTTGAACTTGAAGTACGGGGAGTGATTTTTACTTGTCCTTCAATTATCAAGTGCCTCATTCATAGTAGGGAAATTACACATAATTTTTGAAGCCCATATACTTTGGACTGCATCATCTTGTTCAGTTTAAGAAATATCTACACTTTATTTTTTCAACACTTTAAAAATGTAAGACATTTTAGCTTAAGAGCTAAAACAGGCTGCAGGCCAGATTTGGAGGGTGGGTGATACTTTGTTGATCCCTAATATAGAATAACTTGCTTCTGATTCTCCTAGACTGAGAACCTAGAAAGAAGGAATGGAAAGTGCTCAACCCACTTTAATATTTCCACTGTCCAGTACAGTGACTTGCACAAAGCAGCCATTCAATAAACATTTCATTAAAGAAAGAATGGAAAAGTAAATGAATGAATGGATGTCAGAAGTATTACTTACAATGTTACTGATTTGTATTGCTGATGATAGCTAGTTCTCTACTGTGAGGCATATACATGACTGACTTCACAGCCTCCTTGAGACTGGATGTGTTCCTTCTGGTCTGGATCATTTAATTGCAGATGTGAGACCTTCCACTGCTCTTCCTCCCCCTCCCCGTTTCTTTCCAGTTTGATGATAAGTAATGACTAAAATGGTAGCTGCTCCATAAAGTCCTTAGATTACTGAGAACAGAGAGATACCTCTGAACATGATGGTCATGTAAGGATATCAAGAAACAAATTTTCACTGTTACCGTTGTTTTAAATTTTCTCACTACTCATAATATAGTCTATCCTGATTGATACAGTACCAATCATACTCATCATCAGGCTACACATATCCTATTTTAAAACTCACACTTGGCTGTAGTACAAAGCAGAGAGATGAAAGCACCTCTCTGCTGAAAAAATCAAGTGCTCTGAGCCTTCAAGTCATTTCTAAGGGTGATGGAGGGCAAATCACCAGTCATTTCAACTTTATGACCTGTTTTCTTAAACAGGATAGGATAATCAGGACACTTAACTTTCTAAGACTACACTTGCAGGGCAAATTAAGAAGGCAACTATACAGACGCTATTTACAATTGAATAAATTGGCTAATTACTAACATTTCCTAATACTACTAACAGTGCAAAGTAGTTATTTTGATCATTAATACATTGATGTGGAAACTGAATAAAAAACTGGATATGTACTATCTCATATATTGCTTACAATATAGATGGCTATTTGCTAAAATCCCTGTAAGAGAAATTATACCTATACAATATGGCTAATCAATTATTAATCCTGAGACAGAATAGCCACAGATTCAGAAACACTTAAGAGATACATCAATGAACTGCAATGTATGGATCATATGTCCTGATTCAAGCAAACTCTAAAAAAACAAAAAACAGACAAACAAAAAAACCTCAAAAAGGCAAACTCACAATTGGAAAGTAAAAATCTGAAAGCTGGCATGTATGATAATCATTAAGGACTATTTCTAACATTTTAAAGTGTGACAGTAATATTTTTTAACAAATTTGAGTTTCTGCTTTCAGATATACATAAATATGTTTATATATAAAGTTTTTTAATAAATAAAAATATATAAACAATATATTTTATATATAATATACAAATAAAAATCTATAAAAATAAAAAATATAAATATATAATAAAATATATATTAATATATTTAATATACAAAGTTTTTAAAATAAATATTGTTTCTGTTTTTCGATATACATATAGAAATATTTATATGTAAAAAAGCTTTAATATTATACACACCTTTCAGGACAATTATTTCCATTCTCTTTCCCTGGTCTAAAGCTTATATAAAGAAAGCTAATGGGACAGAGGTCAGACAAGGAAAAAAGGTTACATGTGCAGGGTTCTAGACTTTTATTTCAATTTTAAATGGAGTAAATCAGGTTTCAGTTTTGCCTGTGACTACCAAAAAAGCCCAAGAAACAAATCTGACTTAATTCAGTTTATCCCAGTATGCCCTGCACTTCCTGACTCATATACAGCAATGGTCCCCAACCTTTTCATCACCAGGGACCAGTTTTGTGGAAGACAATTTTTCCACAGACCAGGGTGGAAGGAGGATGGTTTCGGGATGATTCAAGTGCATTACATTTACTGTGCACTTTATTTCTATTATTAATACATTAGCTTCACCTCAGATCATTAGGCATTGAAACCCAGAGGTTAGAGACCCCTGATCTATACTCCTCCCTAGTTTGCCTCATTCTAGTCTTGGCTTCTTTCCTGAGCCATCTTCTCAATAATCCCTTCCGACAATGCTTTTCTATTGCACCTCTTGTTATTGCTGCTGTGATTACTAATTAACAAATGACAATCCCCTATGCCTCACTGTCTTCACAAAATGCTCTGTCTAGAGACCTATTTGCCTTAATAGAAACCCAGAGGACACCTTTCTCTGGTAGCCCTTTCTAAAGGAAGAAGCCTTTACTCTCGCAACACCCTTTTATTAACAGAGGCTGGGGTAGGGTGGAAAGTTAGCATTACTCCAGCCACTCATTTCCAAATCATTACCACCTCTTCATGTAAAAAAATTTATTTCTTTTAGGTTTACTTTCCATTCATATCACCTAATTTTTTGTTTCCACTGAGGTAATGTTTTTAAATGTAAGAGCAAGGACCGAAAATAGGTAAGAAAATAATTTATACAGTTTAAAACTGATTCATGAAGAACAATTACAACACTGAATTTTAATATTAACTTCAAATTCACCAATGTTAGCAATGTTCCCTTAAGTCCAAGAGGTTTTACTTGTACTTCAAGAGAAAAGGTTTAATGGGCAGTCTACTTACCTATATTCTCCCCTCCCCCCCAAAAAGCACAGTAAATCTAAAATTAAGGCAAAGGTCTCTTCTAAACTGACTTCATCACCACAGTAGAATCTTTATCTATTGTCTTGTCACACAGTAACAAAAAATCTTCACACTTTTAAGGAGAGCAGGCAATTTAGATTAAATCAGCTACTACGTAAGAAATACTGCTTTGTGACAATTTTGGTCAGTTCTATAGGAGTGGTCTAAGGCTTCGGGTGTAAGACCTTGAGTGTGCAGAGAACCCAAGGGTTTGCAGAGAAACCTAGATGGAGTATTCACTCCATCTTATCACTTAATCTCCAGTGCCATTTTTGTTAAAAGAGCAAACTTTAGGGCTACATATATGCACTCTAGAACACTAACCATGTTAAACTGAAATTTAATTAAAGTAAAATAGAAATTTATATTTCTCAATCAAATCATTGTGGTTTAAGAAAACTAACAGAAAACATACATAAACATTTAACCTTGGTAAAGGAAAAACTACCCCTAGTCAGACCCAAGTGATCTAGTTTTCAGGAGATATGAAAATTTAGAATGATAAAACTTTAGTGTTAAATAAATCTGATACACTTTAAATACAAAAGCCTGTCATGGAAAGTAATGATCTATTGTCAGGGATAATCAAGAGCCATTTTATTCAGTTTTTTTTACAACAACTAATTTAGGTGGCCCCTGAAACTCTAAAGTCATGTATTATGTCATATGTTAAATCTAAAAGCATTCAACTTACTATTCAATCAAACCTTTAGTTGGTATACAGGCCAAATCCCCGGAGGGGTGGGGGGGAATGATAAGCCAAAATTTTCTTTATTTTTTCTTTATGCTGTATAACACACATACTTTGAAAAACATTTTTTAGACACAGAGGAACCACACTGATAATTTCTAAAATAGAAATTTTACCCATAAAGATAAAAGTATGCATTTTGGCCCATATATTTTCTAAACGCTTATTCCCTGGTGAAACAGGAATCTGTATTGCATCTAAAAATTATTATCCCGAGGGATGACACTTTGTGAGATGGAATGACTTAGTAAACTTTTTTTGAACTAAATGATGACTCATTTTCACTATGCAGATTTCAGATAACTACAATACACGTACACACAGTCTCGTTGGGTATCTGACTTTCAGTAGATCTCAAGACATTGCATATATTATAGTAATAAATGCTAGTATTATATTGGATAGTATGAGCAGAGCAGAACCTATGTTTGAATTAGCATACTGAATTCTCTAGAGGCATATAATAACTAAAGCAAAGTGAACAGATACATACATTTAGCCATAATTTCCTCCAGAAGACAATACTGATCACGTAAAACATTTTATAAACATGCACTATCCAGAGAGCCTAAATTTTTTTCTTCATATAATCTTTCCAATTTACTATTTGATCTCACTACGATCAGTATGCAAAAGCAAACGTAATGATTACAAATCTCACAGTGTTAACCATTTATTCCATTTTCAACTAGAGTTATCCAACATAACATCTTCTATGAAAAATTTGTAGGACATAAACAACCATCTCTGTTCTTTAAAAGTGTTTAAAACCAATGCATTTTTAAAGACAGTGGGCAGCCTAAGAGAACTTAAAGGACAGAAATGGGTAATTCTGAATTAACATAGAGAAAATATCTAAGATCATCTTTAATGAACGGGATACTCAACAAGTAAATATATTGGGCATATATATTAGTTGTAACACCATAAGCATTGAGAGATATCAGCCTGAGTCCCAATTTCTATTATTTAACCACCACGTGACTGTGGACAAGCCACTTCTCTCTACATGTGAATTTTATCATCTCAAAGACAAACACCTACTGTACAGCACATGGAACTCTGATAATGTCATGTGCAGGCCTGGATGGGAGTGGGATTTGGGGAGAATGGATACTTGTATACCTATGGCTGAGACCCTTCACTGTTCACCTGAAACTATCACAACATTGGCTAAACCCCAATACAAAATGATTTTAGTGTAAAAAAAAAAATAGTATCTATTTCCTGATTAGGTGGATTAAGTGAGAATATATAGTGACTTAGCGCCATGTCTGCCTCATAACTATGGCCATCTACAACCTCTTCACATATTTATATATATGCACATATATATAAAACAATATCATATACATACACATAGAGAAAAATACATTATACATAAATATCTATGTATATTTATATATAAAGATGGAGTATGACAGAAAGAGGGAGAGAATATCAAAATCTACTGGGCTATTATTAGTGGTTTTTAACCTAAAATGAAAATAATTCTCAGTATTTTAAGCTATGTGTACTCTTTTGTTAAATTATTACTTGGAGTTATTATCAAATTATAGTAATACTAAAGTTTTACGCTTACATTTTAAAAGACAGTTATATAAACAAAATGGTTTTAAGAACTTGTTTAATGTTATTTATGTATTTCTAATTTTCACAGTAGCAAAGTTGCCAGAAAAGTGAAAGTGAAGTCACTCAGTCATGTTCAACTCTTTGCGACCCCATGGACTGTAGCCTACCAGGCTCCTCTATCCACGGAATTTTCCAGGCAAGAGTACTGGAGTGGGTTGCCATTTCCTTTCCCAGGAGGTCTCCCCAACCCAGGAATCGAACCCTGGTCTTCCACAGTGCAGGCAGATGCTTTACCATCTGAGCCACCAGGGAAGCCCGTTGTTGCCAGACTTTTCCATAATTCTAACAATCTAGAATGTGCTAGGAAGTATCAGCTTTAGCAATACAAAAATGAAAAAAACCTCCAATTTATATTTTGGACAAAATGTTGAAATGTGAACTAGAGATATGGCCTCAAATTTTTATACCTGGTACCCTATCCATTTCTTCATTAAAGAACCTTGATCCTACCATGATAAAAACAGAATTTTGCCTGAGGATTTTTGTTGGTTTTTCCATGGGTTCTTAATGATTTTAGTTTAACAGTTGTGCAGATACTTTTGAATAAAGCAGCTGAGATTACTGTGTCCTACTAGTAGGAAACATACTATAATATTAAATTACTTAAGTGGATATTAATATATCATCACATAAAAGCACCAGAGATTTAATCTCACCCCTAAAGTAGAATGCTATGTTGATACAGAGAGAAGTCTTTAGGGAAGTGTCACCTGTTCTGTCCCTTGACTTATTCAGTATTTGCATTAATTAATGAAGACACTGAAAAGATAAGGATAAAATGGCTTAGCAATAATTTGTATAAATAGGAACAACCTACTGTTGAGTTTCCCACAACCTTCTTATTATCCAGCATTGTGACACAGATGGTAAACACATTAAGACAGTATAAGGTGACATTTATATAAATGTTAGTCTAGAAGAAAGCACTGGCTGGATAACCATTTAGTGTGAGCTCTTAAGGCAGACTCCTGTAAATAGGAAAAAAACATAAAAGCCAACAACAGTGGACTAACCAAATAAATTATGGTTCTTCCATTTAGTATAGTTCTATCTTAAATTTTAAAATTATGCTGACAAATACATACAGAAATATACTTATGAGTATCAAATGAAAAAAGATCATTTAACAGTATGCACATTTTGATTCTATTAAACAATTATAATGGAAATAGATACATTTCTCTGTTTCTCACTTCCCTCTTCCACCTTTACATTGTATATTTATGCAAAATAAAAAGTAAGTAATGAAAAACATGTATGCTAACAGTGGATATCTCGGAACAATGAAATTACACATTTAAAAACTTTCCTTTCATCTATCCATACATTTTTTCAAAAGAGATCATATGTTGTTTCTGAAACATTAAAAAAAAAATTAAATGAATGCATCCTGCATTAGCTAAAATGTTGGGTCTTAGATTAAAGACTTAGATTTTTGGGGTATAGATTTTGGGTCTAGAATTGGGTCTTAAGATTCTCAATTCCTAAAAAACTTTGATATTTTCCTTTACCTACTGGTAATAATACATCACTTAACATTATAACCAGAGAGTGAAAACCTTTCTTATAAATGACTTCAAATTTTAAAAGAAAGGTCAAATTTTAAATGAAATAATTAAATAACTGTTAGCAAAACTAGTGAAAAATTAGATACAGAATCTATCAATATGGTACAAACAGCAATGACATAGTGAAAGCAAAAATAGGCACACACTAACTGCTGATTAGTTACAGTTATCACTCACAATCTCCTCACTTAAGATGACTCTCAAATCATAAAAGCAATGAAAAATGAACCTATCAATGCATTATCAGTGGGAATACTTGATGAATGAACAATTGCAATGTACAACCAAATCAGACTGTCTTCAACATAAGTTACTTGTTGGAAAAATGTTACAACCTAATGTAGAAAAATCTCTTGGATTCAGATATGATCTCAAAGGGACAGCACAACACTGAAATAACTAATGTAAAATCCATGTCTTCAAATACATTCCCCAAAACATTCTCTCCTTAGTATGATCTCAGAAACAAAGTTTATGTTGCCAGATCCCCCAATCCCACTAAAAATATCTTTTTAGGTCCAACTGAATATGCAGATTCACAGGACAACCACAAGGGACCCCAGACAACGTCTACCCAGAATGTTACAAGACAGGTCGATGTTTGCCAGCAGGGCAGTGTCAGCTATTCCTCTTCTGTAGGAGACCTTGTAGCAGTCCACATAATGGTTCATACAGCTAGCGGGGAGCTCTTTTTTTTTTTTTTAATATAAATTTATTTAATTGGAGGATAATTACTTTACAATATTGTATTGGTTTTGCCATACATCAACATGAATCCGCCACAGGTATACAAGATGTCCATCAGCAGACAAATGGATAAGAAAGCTGTGGTACATATATGCAACTGAATATTACTCAGCCATTAAAAAGAATACATTTGAATCAGTTCTAATGAGGAAGATGAAACTGGAGCCTATTATACAGAGTGAAGTAAGCCAGAAAGAAAAACCCCAATACAGTATACTAACGCATATATACGGAATTTAGAAAGATGGTAACAATAACCCTGTATGCGAGACAGCAAAAGAGACACAGATGTATAGCAGGGAGCTCTTTTCTGGCCTCCTATATCAAGGCTTCATTACAAGATGAGCCCATATCAGACAAATGAGGAAGCTGCACTGATTTTAGAGACCTCATACCCTATCAGGTGTCTGTCAGTATCTTTGTATCAATTCCATAGGCCTCGCTTCCAGGACCCATTTATGAAAGTCATCACATTCAGGAAAACCCAAATATATGGCTTCTTGCCAGGTATTAATAGTGCTATCAGGACAGATGAAGTTTATCAATTTTTACCATAAGCAATGTTGCCTAGTGACACAGCTGATATATTACCCTTATCAGGTTACCAAGGAAACAGAGCTCGAAGTTAACAGAAGGTCAAACTCTCACGCTGAAGGGGAAAGGTTATGTTAAACCTTTGCCCACACAGGGCAAGACACTTTCTTATAGCATGGGTGTGAAATGAGAATAAGAATGACAACACAGCTATCATGAGATTTTAAAACAGCTTTGGAAGATTGAGGGGCTGGGTGAGGGATGAAGTTGGGTGTAGTGTAAGACAGGGGACAGGAAATGAATGAAACTATTTTGTAACTCTGAACAGCATCTCACTTCCATGAGTTTTAATTCCAGTTAACAGTCAAATAAAAACAAAAACAGAATCTAAATTCAATGGCTTTGTTTTTTAAGTAAATCCCCTGACATATCACGATCTACGCAACATGTTGGGAATGCCATCTCTGTCCTCTAGGTGTTCCCAAAACACTTTAACAGAGTACAAAACTGGTGGTGCCAAAAAGTCTCTGGAGAATAAAAGAAGCCAGAAAGGATGTTCAAGTCAAATCTGAAATAAACAAGCAGACAAATGACGTGCATTCTTCACTTAAGGTACAGCTTGAGCAAAGGTGTGGAAAACATAGTGAATATGGTAGATTTAAAAACAGTTTAGTACTGCTCAGGGAAATACTAAGGAGAATAGTAGATTGTGAGACATGAGGCATCATGATGAGATGAACGTAAAATATTTACCTATTAACACAGTATTTAAAAAATCAACAAATATGTATAAATCTAGCCAGTGAAAATAATACTGTAATTGCCTCTTGGCACTGCTACCTCCAAAACTTTAACAAACCATCTAGTTAATTTTGGAACATACAAATAACAGATACGTTTTATTAACCACACATCACTTAAATGCTAAATTTATCTTTTCAGCTCTGCTTTGTATATATTCCAGCCAATGAGCATTAATAGAAAATCTTCCTGTCTTTAAGAAAAATCACACAGAGTTTACAGTGTTTTTTTACAAAAAAAAACTATAATCCATGGAATATTCAAATTTAGCATTTTATTTTGTAACTTTCCTATCCCTCACTTTCCATGTCAGCTCTCATTTATGTAACAGGTGGTAATTTACACATTCAAGTTTGAGAAACTTCACATTTTAATTCATACTGTGATATCCCCTATATTAATTTCCTTCCCTAAGAATGGTCATCCTACATCATTTTTGAATGATGATCTGAAATGCTTATGATACTGCTGCTGATTTGTTAGGAAACATTCTGGTTTCAACTATGGGATGGAGGATGGTCACAGGCTAGAAAAACACAGAAACACCACAAAAACTCCTAAGTTTGCTCTTCTAAGCTGATAGCTGGAACTTTAAATGATAGGTTTATACAGCCTACCAGGGTCCAGCTTCCTCCAATCTTAAAGCTATTCTCACTCCACCTTCCTCCCCTTTCTGTCTTAACAACGCTGGAAAATACCAGGCTATATGAAAAAAGGAAAGACTTGATATGGGGTTCCATGTGGCTAGAAAGAGGTCTGCTAGGCCCTTCTTGGTACATGCTCCAGAATAAAGCAAAGATGGCTTACCCTTTCCTTGTTCCTGCCCTGAGCAGGCAGGGCTTATACATGAGAAAATTGGGGATGAAGTTGAGAGCTATCTAGTTCCAAATCTTCTTTTGGAAAATGTGATGTCTAAATTTATTTTCTCAGATGCAGGCTATGCAATTCCATCTCTGTCAGACTCCAACGTATTGAAGAATCTCACCTGCTCATTGGGTAATAGGACTTGAAGAAGGCAAAACAAGCAAGAACCATGATTTTAGGTATTAAGAAGTACTACAATACATCATTTCGGCTCTTACGAATGTATTCAGAAACTCCTTAATATAAGAGCAGTAGACTATATTTAAGAACAAACTGCTGTCAACATTTTAAGCATTGTTTTTAATACATCAATTACTAAAGGAATATAGGAAGGAAAAAAGGACAGAGGGGAAGAAAAGAAAGAAGAGAAGCTGGCCAACATAAAGCCTCCAATTATTTGTCAGGTAGTTATGTCAAAGCTTTTGGACTTCCCTTGTGGCTCAGCTGGTAAAGAATCTGCCTGCAGTGTGGGAGACCTGCGTTCGAATCCTGGGTTGGGAAGATCCCCTGGAGAAGGGAAAGGCTACTCACTCCAGTATTCTGGCCTGGGGAATTCCATGGACAGTCCATGGAGTTGCAAAGAGTCCAACACGACTAAGTGACTTTCACTTAACTTTAACTTCAGAGCTCTTTTGTCACTAGGTAAGAGGATGAGGGTGAGTTCAGCTGTGAGGCTTGACTGTCCCTAAGAAAAACAGCTGGGAATGGACAAGGTTGGGGCTGGGGGCATTAGCGAGCCTCAGAGAAAGGTAAGGAGCAGGAAAAATTAGTGTGTCCGAGGAGTTATGAGAAAGAATGCAGATTTGATCTAGGGTAGCACCAACTTCTAAATGATCTTAGCTGGCAGAAGCAGCAATGTGGAAGAGGTCTTTGTGCTGTGGTAACACTTGAAGATAAGCAGTAGGAGCAGAAAGTTTTTGTGATATCCACTTTATATAAAGCAGAAGCATAAATATCATCTGCCTGGTATTAGAGACTGCAGTCCCATGAGATTCCAGGAAAAGGAAGTTTATCAGTATTGAACAAGTATATCAAGTCTCTGATCCAACAGGGTGAAAATGGTAGGAGAAGGGTATATCTCACTGGCATTAAAGCACTTACAGACTCAACCTAGGAATTTAGACAATGGGCTAAAAACAAGAAAGATCAATGTCCATGTAAGAATGAGCTAACTAAATAGGTTGGGCAGGGTCTGCAGTCAAAGATGTCAGATCAAGTAAATAAAAAAGTAGCAATATTATAACTGGTGTAGTCATAGGTTTTATAAGATGTATAAATTGTACAGTGATGGCAAAAGCTGCCGTTAGAGAGGCCTCATCAAAATCACCAACTTTTTTTTCTTTTAGTAAGTCAGCCCTAGTTCACACAGAGACAGACTCATCCGAAACAAGCCTTAGAAAAGCAATCAGCAAACTTAAGCCCACTGTCTGTTTTTGTGGGGGAAAAAAAAAAAGTTCTACTGGAACAGAATCATACCCATTCATTTAGGTACTGTCTGAGGCTAGTTTTGTGCTACAAAAGCAAAGTTCAGTCTGGCTTATAAAACATACAGGGCCTTACCTAATGGCCCTTTACAGGAAAAAATGCTTTGACCACGATAAGAAAGAATCCTAAGGATACCCAGCTTCTGTTCCTGCCATAGTTTACTTTTATTTCTCAGGTAAATTAAAACCTGGATGTTTTTCAATGGCAAGATATAAACTAAAACTGAGACAAAAAATGTATACAAGTCCTAAACTTTCAGGAAAGATAACAAGTTCAGAACACCTGAAGAATAAAATTCTGAAGAAACCAAAGAAATATTGGTACTTAATCCATCCACAATCCCTAAAACAAATTCTAAAAGTAATATCTAACTCAAATTTCCTTAAAAATATTTTTTCTGTTTTTCTCCCTGTTATTGATCAAGACAATTCTCAAAAATTTTATTAGAATACTAAAAGAGAGACAGACTAAGTGTATTGCTTCTCAAATTGTGTCTCATATCCCAAGGAATTTGTAAAGTCTTCTCAGAAATTCTTGTGTTCTTCAAAACAATTCATAATTTTCTAGAAAAGGATCTGCTATATATTTCCTTTTAGAGTAGTATAAACAATAATGAAATTTCAGAAATATCCACATATATCAGTGATGGAAAGAAAAATGACCCACCCCCAAAATAACAGTAAAAACTCAGGAGTGATTTTATAATTTGAGTACTATTAATTATTAAAAATTTCTAAGCACAAATTCAAATAGATATTTGTTTATAACAGTAATCATATATCTGCAAAATATCATTTACATGAAGTTAAAACAAGACTTCAGCAAGAGTTTATATTATTATGAGCTTATTGAACACAGAAAAAGTGTTAAATATTGAAGTTACTGAACACAAAATATAAAATTATACACATTTTGAAAGCATGTTAAGGGACTCAAATTCCAATGATTAGGGCAGCTGAAAATGCAGTTTAAAATATGCAAATTTGGAATAAAGACTGTAAACATTTGTAAGAGAAGGAACTGTGTTTTCTTTTTCTTCTTTTTAGAAATTAAGATTCTAGGAAGCAAAGTCAAATTTTTCCATCTTGCAAATTTCCTCTCACTAAAAAAAGTGAAAATGATGTTATTAATTAGTGTATATACATATTATTATATCTATTCATCTGAAGCTTAAGACTGATAAGCTTATGAAAAAGAATTTGTAAAAAATTTTAAGATAATTCTGACCTCAATCTAATAAGCAAACTGGGAAAATATTTTCAGCCAACATGACAAAATTTTAATATCCATTCTATAGAAAACATTTTTATATATTCATACTCAATAAATAAAAAATTAAGCCCTCAATAGATAAAGATTTTAAAGAAGAGAAAATCCAAAGCTTTCAATGGTACAATAAGACAGTTTGACATAGTGCCTAAGTAGATGTCTATATTAGCTTCATCTAAGTAAACTGACAATATGAAAGATAGCTTTAAAAATCTTCATAGCAATTTCCCTGGCATTCCAGTGGTTAAGACTCCATGCTTCCACTGCAGGGAGTGTTCCTAGTAGGGAACTAAGATACCACATGCCACATGTCTCAGCCAAACCATTAAAAAAAAAAAGTTTATAAACTTTAATTCAGGAATTTCATTTTCAAAAATTCTAGTCTTTGGAAATTGAGATGATGATAAACTCTCATGTAAGAGAATATTCATTGCTGTGGAATAAAATATTAGAAATGATCTAAGATTTAATACTAAGAGAATGACAAACTTACAGTGTATACAACAAAGAGATAATACATTTAAAAGCTTTGAATAAACTGGTAATGTATTAGCAATACCATAAATTCCCCCTTTTCTTTGATTAAGAAAAACTAGGTATACAATGCACATGCAAGCAGAAGGGAAGGTACAGAGAAAAAACATAAGAGGAGGAAAGTGTAGAGAAAAAATAATAAAAACTTGCCAAAGTCTTAACAGTGATTCCTTCTAATTTTATGTATTTCCTAGATTAACCAAAGTGACAATTAAGTAGACTAAAAACAGGAAAGGGAAACAAAAGAAAAAGAAAAAGAAATTCACCACTATGGCACTGATCATTTCATTACTATTACCAGCTACTTATAGTTACAATAATATCGTAATTACTGATCAGTCTGACTTGTATCTCTGATACACAAGGAAGGTTATTTATAACAAAGCAAAGAATATTTTGCAAAGGAGTTACACTCTAAATGAAAATTGTATAGGACTGCAAACATTTAAATGTTTAAAGTGAAAAATTAGCCAGAAATTATTTATATTATTTTTAAACACTTTGACAAAATTAAAACTCAAAAACTATTTCGAACGCTTCATCACTTAGACACTGGGAAACTTTTTTGCAATGGAGAAGAAAATGTATAACACACAAAGAACATAAGAAGAGACAAAAGATATCACCATCAGAAATAAGTCCTATTCAACCATTTCATAATTATGGTGGAAACATATACGAAGCCTCTTTAGTTAGAAAATGAACAGATCATAAAGTGGCAAGGTGACAGGATAAACAGTAGAACCATATCATAATCTATAAAGGCTAGGTAAAATGGCACATAATGCTTTGACCGAAGTAAGGTCATGTAGAGAGAAATGACAAAAATATTTCTAAAGAACAAATAATCATTGTAAGAAAAAGAAACTTGGAAGTAGTATTTTTTTCAATGTCCTTCGTGAAGTATTCAGTTTAATACTCTAAATTCCGGGCATTGTTAAGAAGGATTCTAACAAAATGAATATCTTTTACTTTAAAATTTTCAATAAATCTGGAATGGCAGTCCATACTTCAGTTAGGCCCTAAAATAATCAGTTTACAAGTGTATGCAACATAAAAGCAGATTAGCACAATTAACCTCACCACTACAGAAAGAACATATGAGGAGATTTATTAAGTCCCACTGAATAAATGGCAAAAATTGGTTCTGTTCAAGGCATACACATAATTAAAGATTTGTTAAGTGGGCCTCCCTAGTTGAACATTGTTAAGGCATGCATTGGAAGGACCATGCATTGGAGGTTTCCAAATATGTGAAAGCACGTCACCAGTTATAAAGAACTAAGATCTCTCTTTGCCTTATTCTAGAGAAATCTTTTAAAGGATTGGAGAATTTCCTTTGGTTATTTCTTAGTTGAAAATCAATTTTAAGTGTATTTAAATCCAGACTATTAAACAACAGTTTCATTATACTAGTATACTGGCACAGCTCACTTAATATTACATTTCCACTAGTTCTAATGTATTGAAGTAACACTGCTGAACTATATTCAAACTTAGGAGTATGATGATAGTTCTAACATAGAACATAGGGACTATAGTTGATAACACTGTATTATATAACCAAAATGTGCTAAGAGAATAGAAATTAAATGTTCTAATGAAAGAAAGAAAGGGATGAAGAGAGAGAGGGAGTGAAGAAGGGAGAAGAAAAGAAGGATGAAAAGAAAGGTTACCATGTGAGGTGATGTATGTGTTAATTAACACAATAGAGGGAATCCTTTCACCCTGTATATGCATACACATTATACCCTTTAAATATCTTATATTTTTCACAGTTATGTCTCAGTAAAACTGGAAGAAATAGTTTGGTGATGCCAGTAGGGCAGAAAAGCTAATTTCTGGCATTCCATTACTAAATGTAACTGCTGCAGCTTATTATATATATGGAAAGCAAACAGTAAATCATACTTTTTTTCAATTGTCAGAACGAGGTTTCACACATGTGCAAATATTTTCATGTTTAAAAAGCCACTGACAACTCTTCAGTTAAATATGTATTTACGAATGATGTATGATGGCTTTTTTTTTTAATACCATCATGAAGGATTAATAAGAAGTTTTCTAGGGTTCTTCATCCAGAGTCATCTGCTGTTATTGTATCTATTAATATAACATTAACAACATTACAAAGGTTTGCACACAGGAGACTGCTACAAAAAAAAAACTTACATACAAATTTTTGATTTATTTACTCACTCATTCACCCATGCATGCAACTATCCATCCCATAAACTTCATGAACACTTTCACTGTGTTCCAATGACTTAATTTTTTAAATAGCCAGGAGATGTTTTGACCAACCTTACATAAAGCCATCATGTTCTTCTGGAATGCCATGTTTAATACACAAAAACATACATTCTCCCAGGAAGTTTTTAAACTAGTAAATCAAGCAAGTTTTTTGCCTAACAGACATTCTTTGAACAAGTCTTTTAAAATCAGACAGAAATAATGAAATCTACTTGAGGAAAAGTTTCAAGCACTGTATCTATCCTACACAGAAGGGAGAGATAAATAGAAAGCTTTATGGGGAGACAGATCAACCTTCATGACCAACATTTTGCTCATTTCTTTAAACGAAGTGATGAAATGAAAAATAAGCAACAGTGGGGAATATTTACTAGTAAACAAATTAGAGCCTCTGAAAACTTTTTTAAGGCATTTGCAATGCAAATAAAATTAAGGCAATCTGAAAAATCAAAAGAACTATTTATATACTGGGCCATGTTAAGCCATTCACGATCTAAACTTGCTTTACACATACTACAAAAGATCTACAGAACAAAAGTTATACAAATAAAACTGTTGGCAACAATGGAGTGAGATGGGTTTCAACTCTGGCTTGTCTACTTATCAGCTAAAGGACATGAAACAGTTAAATTTAGCATCTCAGTCTTAGTTTCATTATCTGGAAAGTACTGCTGCTGCTGCTGCTGCGAAGTCACTTCAGTCGTGTCCAACTCTGTGCGACCCCATAGACAGCAGCCCACCAGGCTCCCCTGTCCCTGGGATTCTCCAGGCAAGAACACTGGGTGGATTGCCATTTCCTTCTCCAGTGCATGAAAGTGAAAAATGAAAGTGAAGTTGCTCAGTTGTGCCCAGCTCTTAGTGACCCCATGGACTGCAGCCTACCAGGCTCCTCCATCCATGGGATTTTCCAGGCAAGAGTACTGGAATGGGTTGCCATTGCCTTCTCCACTGGAAAGTACAGACACTATATAATTTGTGGGTTAGCTGAGTATCTAAGATACAGTGTCAGAAAAAAAAAAAAAGCTCATGACACTGTTAATCTCAAAACAATGTCTTTAAATGCAGAAATCAGTAACAAGATACTCTTATAGGCTTGGGGCAAAACAAAAATTTTTTTAAAAATTAAAAAAAAAGACTCAGAAGTTGCTGAAGAAATCACAACAACAGAAATCTGAAAATATTTATAAGGAAACAGTGTCAAACACCATTACATTGAAACATCATATATCAAATACCATTATATATTGAAACTTGTGGGATACAGTTGAAGACATATTTAATGGACATTTAATGGCCTTAAACACTTTTATTAGGGTTTCTCTGGTGTCTCAGTTGGTAAAGAATCTGCCTGCAATGCAGGGGACTGGGGTTTGACCCTGGGTCAGGAATACTCCCTGGATAAGGGAATGGCAACTCACTCCAGTTTTCTCGCCTGGATAATTTCATGGACAGAGAAGTCTGGAGAGCTACAGTTCATGGATTGCCAAGAGTCAGATATGACTGAGAGACTAATAAAAACACTTACATTAGGAAAAATAAATGGCTGAAAATTAATAAGAACACATCTAAATTAAAGTATTAAAAGTCAGCATAATACATAATGTATAAAGCAAAACAGAAAAGTAGAAGAAAATAATAGAGATAGTTAGAGAAAAAAATTAAGTAGGAAATAAGCATCCAATAGTAAGTATCAATAGCTCTTCAAAAAGATGAATAGAATTGATAATGCCATTACAGGGCTAATCATGAGCATCATGAAAATCACAAATTAAAAATTAGATAAGAGAAATGGAATATAGCAAATATGCATATGACTAAACAGATAAGAGAATGTTAGGAAGAACTTCATATCAATAATGTGAAAACATAAATGATATGGATGAACTCTCCCAAATCCAATGAATTTGAAAGAACAAACTAGGATTTTAAATATATTTTAATCAGTTGTATCAAAAGTTAAACATCTCAGGAGAAAACAAGAGTTCTGTGAGTTGCAGGTGAATTTCACTATGCATTCATGAAATAAAACTGTAATCTTATACAAATACTTCAAGAGAATAGAAAAAAAAGGATAAACCCATCAACTAATTTTACAGAAAGACATTTACATAACAGCCTTGCTCTGAATGGATGCGGGTTTCCCTGGTAGCTCAACTGGTAAAGAATCCGCGTGAAATGCACGAGACCCCAGTCTGATTCCTGGGTTGGAAAGATCCCATGGAGAGGGATAGGTTATTCAATCCAATATTCTTGGGCTTCCCTGGTGGCTCAGTTAATAAAGAATCTGCCTGAAATGGGGGAGACCTGGGTTTGACCCCTGGATTGGGTAGATGCCCTGGAGAAGGGAATGGCAACCCACTCTGGTATTCTTGCCTGGAGAATCCCCATGGACAGAGGAACCTGGTAGGCTGCAGTCCATAGGGTCACAAAGAGTGAGACATGACTGAGTGACTAAGCACAGTACAGCACATGAATAGATGCAAAATATACCCAAAGTAAATATTTAAAAATCTAATCCAGTGTTGAATAAAAAAGATATTACAATATGACTAAAGTGACTTTATAACTGGAATAAATAATTTGGAAAACCACTTCAATGTAATTTAACATTTGTATTAACAGATTAAAGGAGAAAAAATTCATATAATCATTTCAATAAATGCATTTAATATAACTCAATATTTATGCATGATAAAAATTTTAACACTAGGAAAAGAAAAGGACTTTAAAAATCTAATAAAAGACATCCATAAGAAAAAATGTTATACTTAAAGGTGATATGGAAAGCATTCTTTTTAAAATCAGCAACATTACAAGTGTGTCCATACCATCAGCACTGTAGATTCTAGATTGCATATAAAGCCAAAGATAAGAAATAATAGGTGTAGAGAGGTAGAATGAGGGGTGGGTGGGAGATGTGTTCAAGAGGGTGGGGATATGTTTATATATATATATGATTCACTTCACTGTATAGAGGAAACTAATACAACATTGTAAACCAATTATATTCCAATTTAAAAGAATAATGGGCATAAGTTTGGAGAGAAACAAAAGTTTTATTTGCTGAGAATAATTGTTTTAAAAATATCCCAAGAGTGCACAAATAAATTATTAGAATGAAAAAGAATGTTTAATAAACTTTCTGGATAAATAACAAACATATAAAAGTGACAAACGGATCATAAAATTTCCATGGAAGAACTAGGTGACAATATTTAAACTATCTGCTATCTAGACTTTTTTTTAAAGGTATAGCAATTAAGGAAAGGCAAATTGACTAACGGAACACAACAGTGAGTCCAGAAGGTAATCTATATAAATATTAAAACACTAACGTCACTTGGATATTGAAATGGAGAAGGCAATGGCACCCCACTCCAGTACTCCTGCCTGGAAAATCCCATGGATGGAGAAGCCTGGTAGGCTGCAGTCCTTGGGGTTGCTAAGAGTCAGACACGACTGAGCGACTTCACTTTCACTTTTCACTTTCATGCATTGGAGAAGGAAATGGCAATCTACTCCAGTGTTCTTGCCTGGAGAATCTCAGGGACGGGGGAGCCTGGTGGGCTGCCTTCTATGGGGTCGTACAGAGTTGGACACGACTGAAGTGACTTAGCAGCAGGATATTGCAAATCAATGGTAAAAGAGATTCTGTTCAATAGACAATCCTGGGACCCTTAACTATAGAGAAAAAAAAAATTAGATCTTTATCTCAAATTCTACACAAATCAAATTCAAGTACGCTCAGTCGTGTCTGACTCTTGGCAACCCCATGGACAGTGGCCTACCAGGCTTCTCTGTCCATGGAATTTTCTAGGCAATAGTACTGGAGTAGATTGCCATTTCCTCTCCAGGGGATCTTCCCAACCCAGGGATAGAACCTGGGTCTCCCACATTGTAGACAGACGCATTACCGTCTGAGCCACCACGGAAGTCCATACAATTGGGCACAGATATCTAAATGTGAGAGACAAAACTTTAAATCAGAAAAGAACTTACAGAAGAATTAAACATGACACAGAAAGAACTATCAACTTCTGCTCAACAAAGCATCATAAAAATATACTGCACATAGAAGATATTTGCAATACACATAACCAACAGAGGATTAGTATCCAGACATATAAATAATTCCTAAGATGACAAAATTGAATCCCAAATGTACTATATACATATGAATACATATTTAAAACCGTTAGTAATTTGAGAAATGCAAATTAAAACTATGAGATGCCATTTCACACCTAACCAGAAAGTAAAACTTTAATTAAAAAAACACACAAAAAAACAGGAGGCAGGCAATACCAAGGAGCAGAGAATCAGCAGAACAATGGAAACTCTCATTTCCTGGAGGTGGAATTACACATTAATACAATGATTAGAAAACAGATTGAATTTATGTTGCAAAAGTTGAATATATGCACAGACTGTGATCCTGCAATTCTTAAGTAAATCTACTTTACAGTAGTACTTCTCAAATTACCTAGTGTGAAAAATCAGTTGTGTTTTAAAAAATTTCCAGTCTATCACAGATCAATACTATCTAAAATACAATAAAAACTAATTATGAGGTAACTAGTTATGTGCTTTGATGGTGCAGCTATGAGTTTCTAAACATTCTGAATTCTGGACTTACTTTGTCTTAGACCAGTGACAGACTGAAGATCAGGACTGGTCAATGAAATATTTTAAAGAGCATTATGTTAGAAGAGTGTTACCCAAGAGAATTTTCAGTGATAATAGAAATGTATATATGAGCTGAAAAGACTGAAATAAAGCGCATAAAGTGTGTTCTGATCACAACAGAATATAAGAAGAAGCTGACAGCAGAAGAAAATCTGGAAAATTCACAAATATGTGGAAATTAAACACATACATTAAAAAATCAATAGGTCAAATGAGAAGTCACAAGAAAAATTAGAACATACTTTAAGTGAAAATGAAAATAAAACATATGAAAACTTATCATATGAAGTGAACGCAGTGTTAGAAGGAATATTTGTAACTGTAAATGGCCACATTAAAAAAGAAAAAAGATTTCAAATCAATAACATAATCTGTACCTTAAGAAGCTAGAAAAAGAGTAAACTATATCCAAAGCAAGAAAGTAATAAAGATTAAAGCAGAAGTAGAGCATAAAGAATAGAAAATAAAAGAAATACACTGATAAAACTCAAAGTTGGTTCTCTAGAAAGATAAACAAACATGGGGTCAGAAAGAGTCGGACACGACTGAGTGACTGAACTGAACTGAACTGAGAGCACAAAGGATAGAAAATAAAAGAAATACATTGATAAAACCCAAAGTTGGTTCTCTGAAAAGATAAACAAAATTGATGAAATTTTAGCTAAACTGACCTACTATAAAAGAAAAAGACTAAAATTACCAAAATCAGGAATGAAAACAAGGACATTACTACTGACTTTATACAAATAAAAGGAATCATAACAGAATACTAGAAATAGTTCTATGCTGAACAAATTACACAATCAAGATGAAATGCACAAATTCCCGTGCTTAGTCGCTTAGTGGTATCCTGACTCTGCAACCCCAGGGACTGCAGCCCACCAGGTTCCTCTGTCCAAGGGGATTCTCCAGGCAAGAATACTGGAGTGGACTGTCATGCCCTCCTCCAGGGGATCGTCCCAACAGAGGGATTAAATCCAAGTCTTCCACATTGAAGACAGATTCTTTACTCTCTGAGCAACCAGGGAAGCTCCTAGAAACACATAAATAACCAAAACTGTCTAAGAAGAAATAAGTACCTAAAACAAGATTAAATCAATATTCAAAAAAATTCTAATATAAAAGTCCAGGACTAGATGGCTTCACTGATGAATTCTACCAAACATTATAGAAAATTAACACCAATTCTATTCAAGCTCTTTCAAATATAAAGCAGAAAAGAATACTTCCTAACTCATTCTATAAGACCATTATACACTGATACTAAGACCAAAGAGAAATCACAAGAAAACTACAGACCAATTCCTCTTATAAATATAAATGTACAATTATCAAAAAATACTATAAGTCAAATCCAGCACCATCCAAATGGATTAAACAAGATGCTCAAGTGGGATATATTCCAGGAATGCTTGGTTGGTTCAGCATTTGAAAATTAATCAATGTGCAACACTAACATATCAATAGAATAAAGGAAAAATATGATCATTGCAATAAATAAGAAAAAAAAGAACATATGGCAAAATCCAACACCATTTTATCACCAAAAAAAAAAAAAAAGTAGAAACAAAAAAGAAATTTCCTCAAACTGAACAAGCATCTAACAAACACAATAAGATCATAGTTCAATGATTAGACAGTGAAAGCTTCCCTCCTAAGGGACAAGAAAAGAATTTTTATTCATGTTTCTTCTATTTAACATGATATTGGAAGTTCTAACTGGGATACTGGCTAAGAAAAATAAATAAAAATGGTTCACACTATAAAGAAAGGAGTAAAAGTATCTCTAGTAGCAGATGACAAGATCTCATCTACATAATAACCACAGAAAAGTTGCAGAATATAAGATCCATCAAAAAAAGGAACTGTATATTTAAAGCTTTTTGTTCACAGAAAGTGAAAAAATCAAAGAAGCAATTAAGAAAATAATTCCATTTGATGATAATTTCACTTGACTTCCTAAGGCAGGTGGGTCTTAGGAAGCATCACTACAAACAAAGCTAGCGGAGGTGATGGAATTTCAGTGGAGCTATTTCAAATCCTGAATGATGATGCTGTGAAAGTGTTGCACTCAATATGCCAGCAAATTTGGAAAACTCAGCAGTGGCCATAGAACTGGAAAAGGTCAGTTTTCATTCCAATCCCAAAGAAAGGAAATGCCAAAGCATGTTCAAACTACCACACAATTGCACACACTCATCTTGTGAAACGGAGAAGGCAACGGCACCCACTCCAGTACTCTTGCCTGGAAAATCCCATGGATGGAGGAGCTTGGTGGGCTGCAGTCCATGGGGTAACCAAGAGTCAGACACAAATGAACAACTTCACTTTCACGCATTGGAGAAGGAAGTGTCAAACCACTCCAGTGTTGTTGCCTGGAGAATCCCAGGGACGGGAGAGCCTGGTGGGCTGCCGTCTCTGGGGTCACACAGAGTTGGACACAACTGAAGCGACTTAGCAGTAGCAGCAGCATCTTGTGAAAGAGATGGGAATACCAGACTACCTGCCTCCTGAGAAATCTGTATGCAGGTCAATAAACAACAGTTTGAACTGGACACGGAACAACAGACTGGTTCTAAATCAGGAAAGGAGTGTGTCAAGGCTGTATATTGTCACTCTGCTTATTTAATTTATATGCAGAGTACATCATGAGAAATGCTGGACTGGATGAAGCACAAGCTGGAATCAGGACTGCTGAGAGAAATATCAATAACCTCAGACACGCAGATGACACCGCACTTGTGGTTGAAAGTGAAGAAGAATTAAAGAGCCTCTTCACGAAAAGGCAAGAGGAGAGTGAAAAAGTTGCCTTAAAACTCAACATTCAAAAAACTAACATCATGGTATCCGGTCCCATCACTTCATGGCCAGTAGATGGGGAAACAGTGGAAACAGTGACAGACTTCATTTTGGGGAGCTCCAAAATCACTGCAGATGGTGGCTGCAGCAATGAAATTAAGATACTTGCTCCCTGGAAGAAAACCTATGACCAACCTAGACAGCATATTAAAAAGCAGAGTCATTACTTTGCAAACAAAGCTCCATCTAATCAAACCTATGGTTTTTCCAGGAGTCATTTACGGATGTGAGAGTTGGACTCTTTTAAGAAAGCTGAGTGCTGAGGAATTGATGCTTTTGAATTGTGGTGTTGGAGAAGACTCTTGAGAGTTCCTTGGGCAGCAAGGAGATCCAACCAGTCCATTCTAAAGGAAATCAGTCCTGAATATTCACTGGAAAGACTGATGCTGAACTGAATACTTTGGCCACCTGACGAAAAGAATTGACTCATTGGAAAAAACCCTGATGCTGGGAAAGACTGAAGGTGAGAGAAGCGGATGATAGAGAATGAGATGATTGGATGGCATCATCAACATGATGGACATGAGTCTGAGTAAACTCCAGGAGTTGGTGATGGACAGGGAAGCCTGGAGTGCTGCAGTCCATGGGGTTGGAAAGAGTTGGACATGAACGAGCAACTGAACTGATTCTGACAGTGGTGCCAGGACTCTTCAATGGGAGAAAAATATTCTCTTCAACAAATGGTGCTGGGGAAATTAAATATACAAAAGATTGAATTTGGATCGCTACAACATATACAAAAGTTAACTCAAAACAGGTCAAGGAATTTTTTCAAGAGATGAAGAAGCAAACAGAGGTATAAATCTTTGCAACTTTGGATTAGGTACTGGTTTCTTAAATAAGACACTAAAAGCTCAAATAATGAAAGAAAAAAAGAGACTGAATATAAAATTTTAAATTTTTGTGTATGAAAAGACATTATAAAAAAAACGAACACACAACACATAGAATGGGAGAAAATATTTGCACGTAAATACATGTATTTGATAATGGTCTAGTGTAACCCTCTACCCCAAAATATATTAATAAAACTCCTGCAACTGAACAGTAAAAAAACAATGAAGACAAAAGACTCATTTTAAAAACAGAAGGGCTTCACTGGTGGCTTAATGGTAAAGAATTTGCCAGAGAATTCAAGAGACATGGATGCATTCAAGAATGGAAGAGCCATGGATTTGATCCCTGGTCTGGGTAGATCCTACATGCTGCAGTGCACTACTGAGCCCACGAACCACAGCTACTGAACCCAGAAGCCAAACTACTGAAGCCCATGTGCCCCAGAGCCCATGCTCCACAAGAGAAGACTGCAAGGAGAAGCACACGCCCTGCAACTAAAATGTAGCCCCTGCTGTCTGCAACTAAAGAAAAGCCTGTGTAGTAATAAAGACTCAGTACTGCCAAAAATAAATAAATAATAAACATAGCAAACTTTTGAGTAAGTATTTTTCCAAAGAAACTATGGAAATGGCCATTAAGCACATGAAAAGGTGTTGAACACTGTTATCCATCAGGAAAATCAAATCTAAACCAAATGAGATACAACTTCACATTCACTAGGATTGCAGTAATAAAAAAGATACATAATAAATGTTTGAAACTGTAACCCTCACACACTACAAGGAATGCAAAATGGTACAACACTTTGAAAAACAGTCTAGCAGTTCCTCAAATGCCAGTTACCATCTGACCCAGCAATTTCACTTCTAGGATTAAACAAATATATGTGCAGCATCATCCACAACAAACAAAAAGTGAAAGCAACTCAAATATCTATCAACTGACAAATGGATAAACAAAATGTGGTATATTGATAAATAAAAAATTATTCAACCACAAAAAGGAGTGATGTATTGAGGTATAATACTGTATGGATGAAATATGCTAACTCAAAGAAGCCAGATAACAAAAGCAATATATTGAATAGTACCATTTTTATGAAATGTCCAGTGTAAGCGTATCTTTGGAGACAGAAATCAGATTAGTGGTTGCCAGGGGATGGGGGATAAGAAAATCCTAAGTGACTGCTAATAGATTTCTTTTTAGAATGATGGAAATATTCTAGAATTAGCAGTGATGGTCTCAGGGCATTGTTTATAAACTACCAAACTGTAAACACTTTAAAATTGTGAAGTTCATCTTATGTGAAAGATATATACCTTCTCCGCACACCCTCTCCAAAAACTACCCCAACCAACAAATGTAAGGTAAATGCTCAAAATTTTCAGTTCTTTTCCTCTTTGCATTCTTGTTCATGACCCTGCATTAGGATCTCCACTGTCTCTGAAATACAGTTTTAGTGTAAAACCATAGTACAACAATTATTTTATGATAGTGTCTACCAAACATTTTGAGAAACTTTTCAGTTCAGTCTCTCAGTCATATCTGACTCTGCAATCCCATGGACTACAGCAGCCCAGTCCTCCCTGTCCATCGCCACTCCTGGAGCTAACACAAACTCATGTCCATCCAGTTGGCAATGCCATCCAACCATCTCACCCTCTGTCATCCCTTTCTCCTCCCACTTTCAGTTTTTCCCAGCATTAGGGTCTTTTCAAATGAGTCAGTTCTTCACATCAGGTGGCCAAACTACTGGAGTTTCAGATTTAGCATCAGCCCTTCCAATGAATATTCAACACTGATTTCCTTTAGGATGGACTGGTTGGATCTCCTTGCAGTCCAAGGGACTCTCAAGAGTCTTCTCCAACATCACAGTTCAAAAGCATCAATTCTTAAGCACTCAGCCTTCTTTATAGTCCAACTCTCACATCCATACATGACTACTGGGAAAACCATCGCTTTGACTAGATGGACTTTTGTTTGCAAAGTAATGTCTCTGCTTTTTAATATGGTGTGTAGGTTGATCATAGCTTTTCTTCCAAGGAGCAAGTATCTTTTAATTTCATGGCTGTAGTTACCATCTTCAGAGATTTTGGAGCTCCCCAAAATAAAGTCTGTCACTTGTTTCCACTGTTTCTCCATCTACTGGCCATGAAGTGATGAGACCGGAGGCCATGATCTTTGTTTTTTGAATGTTGAGTTTTAAGGCAACTTTTTCACTCTCCTCTTTCATTTTCATCAAGAAGCTCTTTAGTTCTTCAATTTCTGCCATAAGGGTGGTATATCTGCATATCTGAGGTTATATTTCTCCCAGCAATCTTGATTCTAGCTTGTGCTTCATCCAGTCCAGCATTTTTCATGATGTGCTCTGTATATAAGTTAAATAGTCAGGGTGACAATATACAGTCTTGACACATTCCTTTCCTGATTTAGAACTGGTCTGTTGTTCCATGTCCAGTTCAAACTGTTGTTTGTTGACCTGCATACAGATTTCTCAGGAGGCAGGTGAGGTGGTCTGGTATTCCCGTCTCTTGAAGAATTTTCCAGTTTGTTGTGATCCACACAGTCAAAGGCTTTGGAGTAGTCCATAAGCAAAAGTAGATGTATTTCTGGAACTCTCTGCTTTTTTGATGATCCAACCAATGTAGGCAATTTGATCTCTGGTTCCTCTGTCTTTTCTAAATCCAGTTTGAACATCTGGAAGTTCATGGTTCACGTACTGTTAAAGCCTGGCTTGGTGGATTTTGAGCATTACTTTGCTAGCATGTGAGATGAGTGCAATTGTGTGGTAGTTTGAACATTCTTTGGCATTGCCTTTCTTGGGATTGGAATGAAAACTCACCTTTTCCAGTCCTGTGGCCACTGCTGAGTTTTCCAGATTTGCTGGCATACTGAGTGTAGCACTTTCACAGCATCATCATTTAGGGTTTGAAATATCTCAACTGGAATTCCATCACCTCCACTAGCTTTGTTCGTAGTGATGCTTTCTAAGGCTCACTTGACTTCGCATTCCAGAATGTCTGGCTCTAGGTGAGTGATCACACCATCATGGTTATCTGGGTCATGAAGATCTTTTTTGTATAGTTCTCCTGTGTATTCTTGCCACCTCTTCTTAATATCTTCTGCTTTTGTTAGGTCCATACCATTTCTGTCCTTTGTTGTGCCCATCTCTGCATGAAAACTTCCCTTGGTATCTCTAATTTTCTTGAAGAGATTTCTAGTCTTTTCCATTCTATTATTTTCCTGTATTTCTCTGCACTGATCACTGAGGAAGGCTTTCTTAATTCTCCTTGCTATTCTTTGGAATCCTGCATTCAAATGGTTATATCTTTCCTTTTCTCCTTTGCCGTCTCTTCTTTTCTCAGTTATTTGTAACCCCTCCTCAGACAACCATTTTGCCTTTTTGCGTTTCTTTTTCTTGGGGGGAAGCTTTTCATCACTGCCTCCATATCACAAACATCTATCCATAGTTCATCAGGCATTCTATCAGATCTGATCCCTTGAATATGTTTGTCACTTCCACTGTATAATCGTAAGGAATTTGATTTTGGTCATACCTGAATAGTCTAGTGGTTTTCCCTACTTTCTTCAATTTAAGTCTGAATTTGGCAATGAGGAGTTCATGAACTGAGCCACAGACAGTCCTGGTCTTGTTTTTGCTGACAGTATAGAGTTTCTCCATCTTTGGCTGCAATAAATATAATCAATCTGATTTCGGTATTGACCATCTAGTGAGGTCTATGTGTAAAATATTCTCTTTTGTTGTTGAAAGACTGTTTGCTATGACCAGTGCATTCTCTTGGCAAAACTGTTAGTCTTTGACCTACTTCATTTTGTACCCCAAGACCAAATTTGCCTGTTACTCCAGCTATCTCGTGACTTCCTACTTTTGCATGCCAGTCCCCTATCGTGAAAAGGACATCTTTTTTGGGTGCTAGTTGCAGAAAGTCTTGTAGGTCTTCATAGAACCACTCAACTTCAGCTTTTTCAGCATTAATGGTTGGGGCACAGGTTTGGATTACTGTAATACTGAATGTTTTGCCTTGGAAATGAACAGAGATCATTCTGTCCTTTTTGAAATTGTATCCAAGTACTGCATTTCGGAATCTTTTGTTGACTGTGAGGTCTACTACATTTTGTCTAAGGGATTCCTGCTCACAGCAGTAGATATAATGGTCACTTTAGTTAAATTCACCCATTCCAGTCCATTTTAGTTCACTGATTCCCTAGAATGTCAGTATTCACTCTTGCTATCTCCTGTTTGACCACTTCCAAATTACCTTGATTCTTGGACCTAACATTCCAGGTTCCTATGCAATATCATTCTTTATAGCATCAGACTTTAGTTCCATCACGTCACATCCACAGCTGGGTGTTGTTTTGCTTTGGCTCAGAATCTTCATTCTATCTGGAGTTATTTCTTCACCATTCTCCAGTAGCATACTAAGCACCTGCTGACCTGTGGAGTTCATCTTTTGGTGTCCTATCATTTTGCCTTTTCATACTGTTCATGGGTTTCTCAAGGCAGGAATACTGAAGTGATTTGCCATTCCCTTCCCCAGTGGACGTTTTGTCAGAACTCTCCGCCACGACCGGTCTTGCATGGCCCTACATGGCATGGCTCATAGTTCCACCGAGTTAGACAAGGCTGTGGTCCATGTGATAGATAGGTTAGTTTCCTGTCATTGTGATTTTCATTCTGTCTGCCTTCTGATGGAGAAGGCTAAGAGGCTTATGGAAGCTTCCTGATGGGAGAGACTGACTGAGGCAAACTAGGTCTTATCCTGATGGTTGGGGCCATGCGCAGTAATACTTTAATTCAAATTTCTGTTTAAGGGCAGGGCTGTGTTCCCTCCCTGTTGTTTGACCTGAGGCCAAACTATGGTGGAGGTAATGAAGATAATGGTGGCCTCCTTCAAAATTTCCCATGCAGGCACAGATGCACTCAGTGCCCAGAACCCTGTAGCAAGCCACAGGAGACCTAAGACTCCACTGGAGACTCCTGCATGCCAGAGAAGCCTGCAGTCCACGGGGTCATGAAGAGCCAGACACGACTGAGTGACTGAACTGAACTTAACCTGAAGACTGTTTCTCCAGTTCTGTGTAAGTTCTGGCAGCTCTGTGGTGGGGTTAATGGTAACCTCCTCCAAGAGGGCTTATGGCATACCCAGGTGTGCTGCACCCAGAGCCCCTCCCCCTGTGGTAGGCCACTGCTGACCCCTACCTCCATAGGAGACATGTAAACACTCAAAGGCAGGTTTGGCTCAGTCTCTGTGGGGTCTCCTCTTGCACAGGTTTTGTTTGAGCTGATCATCTCTGGCAGGTATGGGATAAACGCGATTTCGCCACTCCTACCATGTTGCTGGGGTTTCTACTTTGCCATTGGATGTGGGGTGTCTTTTTTTGGTGGGATCCAACACTCTCCTGTTCACTGTTGTTCAGCAGCCGAGTTGTAATTTTGGAGTGCTCACAGGAGAAGATAAGTGCACCTCCTCCTACTCCACCATCTTGTTGCGATAGAAACTTTTAGTATTACCCAAATTCCTCCTTTTGTTCAAAGAGAGGTTAGGAATGGCTGAATCTGAATATTTACTGGATGAACTGATGCTGAAGCACCAATACTTTGTCCACCTGATGCATAGCACGGACTCACTGGCAGAGAACCTGGTGCTGGGAAAGACTGAAGGAAGGGGGCAACAGAAGATGAGATGGCTGGATGGCACCATCGACTCAATGGACATGAATTAGAGCAAACTCCAGGAGACAGGGAAGGGCACGGAGGACTGGAGTGCTGTAGTACATGGGGTCACAAAAAGTTGAACACGACTGGGCATCTGAACAACAATGGGATAGCCCACAAAACTGACATGATTTTTAGCTTCTAGAAAGCTAAGGTGCTGTCCAATTTTTGAGACTACTGGACTGGGCTATTGAGAACTAGTGAATACATCTCTGTGCATCAAACCGATCTAGCCAATTTATCACACGTTTCCAGAAACTTTCAGCAACCACAACTTTCTTCTTTCTTACCATCTCTCTGCAACATGGACAATTTTGCTGTTGGCGTCATCTCTCAGATACTGACATCACTAATGAACTCCCACTCCTTTGTTCCTTCTGCTCCCCCCACTCTGTGACCCGTGTTCAGCGCTGATCGTTCAGAGGACTGACAGTGTTTTCATGCCTGATGAGCAGACCATCCTTGCATCTCAACTGGAACAGTGCAATGTTTCAGATGTTTCTCTCCTATTCAGCCTAAAGGATTTATCATTTCTCTTCTGTAGAGAAGTAAAACTGTTAACTTTAAGTCCTCTGGGGGACTTTTCAACCACAAAGAGTTTCATATGAGAAGATTCAATTCTTGCGTGTTTTCTACTTGTATTCTTTGCTCTTTTAGAGTTTTTTCTACCATTTGTCTTTCTCTGAACAGCGTCTTCTCTTCCTTTTGAATCAGCTCTTCCTTTCTCTGAAAAGCCTCACTCCTCTCCATTCTCCAACTCCAAACTAGCCAACTGTTTTTCATGCAAGTAGCAGTTTTCCTTGATAAACACTTCCCTAATGATGGAGGGGGTGAAGATAAGGTAACTCTTCTCACACTGTTAGTGGGAATGTAAATTGGTACAGCCACTATGGAAAATAGTACAGAGGTTCCTTAAACAACTAAAAACAGAGCTATCATATGGCCCTTCAATCCCACTCCTGGGCATAATCCAGAGAAAAACACAATCAGAAAGGATACATGCACTCCAATGTTCATTACAGCACTGTTCAAATAGCCAAGATATGGAAGCAACCTAAATGTCCATTGATAGAGGAACATAGAAAGATGTGGTACGTATATACAAGGGAATATTGCTCAGTCATTAAAAAGTGAAATAATGTAATCTATAGCAACATGGATGGACTTACAGATTGTCATACTGAGTAAAGTAAGTCAGACAGAGAAAGAGAAATGTCATATGCCATCCTTTATATGTGGAATCTAAAAAGAAATGATATAAATGAACTTACAAAAAAGAAACAGACTCACAGACTTAGAGGATGAACTTATGGCTGCCAGAGGTAAGGAGAAGGGGAGAGGATAGTTAGGAAGTTGGGGATGGACAGGTATACACTGCTATATTTAAAATGGATAGCCAACAAGGATCTACTGTACAGCACATGGAACTCAGCTCAACATTATATGGTAGCCTGGATGGGAAGAGAGTTTGAGGGAGAATAGACATGTATATGTCTGAGTCTCTTTGTTGTTCACCTGAACAATTACAATGTTGTTAGGTGGCTAAACCTCAATATAATGTAAAAAGTTTAAAAAAATATATAGCACCGGTAGCTCACATCAAGAATCTGCCTGCCAATGCAGGAGACACAAGTTTAATCCCTAGGTCAGGAGGATCCCCTGGAAAAGAAAACTGCAACTCCAGTATTCTTGCCTGGAAATCCCATGGACAGAGGGGTCTGGTGGGCTACAGTTCATGGGGTTGCAAAAGAGCTGGAAAAGACTTAGTGGCTAAAACAACATAGTGTATGTACTAAATTATAAATTTGTCAAGGCCAGAAGTTGTGCCTTACTCGTCTTTCTAATGCCAGTACCTAATAAATACCAAGCACTCAACAGATCACTCCTTCAGTAAGTTTTTAAAAAAGGCCTAGCAGCAACCACAACTCAGTTAACTTTTATGGAGTCCTGCGAAGACCTTCTTATGGACCAATCACTGTGCCACCAACTTGCATGTACTCCCTCTGAATCTTCCTAAAAATCCTGCAGAATAGGTAGAGTTAATAACTCCTTTCTATCAATGGGTAAAATTATACGTAGAAAAACTAAGTATTTGAGGATTTGAACTCAAATTCTGATCTCTAAAATTCATGCTCCTATCTACTCCATACTTCAAAGGGGAAAATGTAACAAATAAGTTGATACGAGGATTGTTTCAAGAAAGCATATTTAAACATTTAAATTGGGCCTTATCTATTGTATCTTAGTAGATGCTGCTTTGTAAAGCTTTCTAAGATAACCAAACACATAAAACCTTACAAACAATGGTTTCTCTACTTTTGCTGCTTCTGTACCTCGTCTTACTCTGTGCTGTTCTCAGTCTACCAAGCCCTTACCATATTACCCATCTATAGAATTCCAATTTATACTTCACAACTTTGCTAGGGTATCACTTATGGACTTGAGGTTTTTCTGCCAAAGGAATTATTCTCATAGGGTGTTTCTGTTCTTCATAATTACTTTATTAATGTAAATTTGTAGACAACATTATATTTACTTATTTACATGTCTATTTTCCCTATTCTCTCTGAACTTTTTCAAAAGCAGAGCCCTTTTCTTACTCATCTTCATACTCTTTTTTGGGTAGCAAAAAGCCAAGCATACATCAAAGTGTTTAGTAAAAATATTGGCTAGTTGAATTTCTGCCTCTCAGCTGGGCCTTCTGCAGGTGTTGAGGTTATTACCTGCCTCTAACCCCATCCAAGCAGGAAGGAAAAAAATATCCAGACTGGCCATTGCCCAAGTTCCTTCCCTTTAAAAATTTCCCTTTTCTAGATGCTCAACATCACTCATTATCAGAGAAATGCAAATCAAAACCACAATGAGGTACCATTTCACACCAGTCAGAATGGCTGCGATCCAAAAGTCAACAAGCAATAAATGCTGGAGAGGGTGTGGAGAAAAGGGAACCCTCTTACACTGTTGGTGGGAATGCAAATTAGTACAGCCACTATGGAGAACAGTGTGGAGATT
>SJXQ01013072.1:0-41558 GCA_006408695.1 Aepyceros melampus
TCTGAAGGAGATCAGTCCTGGGATTTCTTTGGAAGGAATGATGCTAAAGCTGAAACTCCAGTACATTGGCCACCTCACGTGAAGAGTTGACTCATTGGAAAAGACTCTGATGCTGGGAGGGATTAGGGGCAGGAGGAGAAGGGGACAACAGAGGATGAGATGACTGGATGGCATCATGGAGTCGATGGACGTGAGTCTGAGTGAACTCTGGGAGATGGTGATGGACAGGGAGGCCTGAATCATACTGCGATTCATGGGGTCGCAAAGAGTTGGACATGACTGAGTGACTGAACTGAACTGCTACTTTTAATATTCTTTCTTTGTGTTTAGTCTTTGTTAGTTTGATTGGTATGTGTCTTGGCTTGTTTCTCCTTGGGTTTATCCTGTATGAGACTCTTTGTGCCTCTTGGATTTGAATGACTATTTCCTTTTCCATGTTGGGGAAATTTTCAACTATAATCTCTTCAAAATTTTTCTCATACTCTTTCTTTTTTCCTTCTTCTTCTGGGACCCCTAAAATTTGAATGTTAGTACACTTGATATTGTCCCAGAGGTCTCTGAGACTATCTTCAGTTCTTTTCATTCTTTTTATTTTTTTCTGCTCTTCATAAGTTATTTCCACCACTTTATCTTCCAGCTCACTGAGTCATTCTTCTGCTTCAGATATGCTGCTATTGATTCCTTCTAGAGTATTTTTAATTTCAGTAATTATGTTGTTTGTCTCTGTATATTTATTCTTTAATTCTTCTAGGTCTTTGTTAATTGATGCTTGCATTTTCTCCATTTTGTTTTCAAGGTTTTTGATCATCTTTACTATCATTATTCTGAACCCTTTTTCAGGTAGTTTGCCTATTTCCTCTTCATTTATTTGGACTTCTCTGTTTCTAGTTTGTTCCTTCATTTGTGTAGTATTTTTCTGCCTTTTCATTAATTTTTAAAAATTTAATGTGTTTGAGGTCTCCTTTTCCCAGGCTTCAATGTTGAATTCTTTCTTCCTATTGGTTCTTCCTTCCTAAGTTTGGTCCAGTGGTTATGTAAGTTTATAGGGTGAGCTTTGTGCTGAGTTTTTCTTTGTTTGTTTGTTTTTCCTCTGATGGGCAAGGCTGAGTGAGGTGGTAACCTGTCTGCTGATGACTGGGTTTGTATTTTTGTTTTGTTTGTTGTTTAGATGAGGCATCCTGTACAGGGTGCTGCTGGTGGCTGGGTGATGCTGGGTCTTGTATTCCAGTGGTTTCCTTTGTGTGAGTTCTCACTATTTGATACTTCCTAGGGTTAGTTCTCTGGTAGTCTAGGGTCTTGGAGTCAGTGCTCCCACTTCAAAGGCTTAGGGCTTGATCCCTCTCCAAAAACCAGCCTAGGTCCAATCTACCAATTTCATCCAAAATGAAAGGGCCTTCAAATCCAAGAATCTTTTTCTTAGCCTTAGAATCAGAAGATTTTCTCCAATTTTTTTCTAGAAGTTTTATAGTTCTACATTAAGTCCATAGTCCATTTTGAGTTAATTTTTGTGTAAGGTGTCAGCTTTGAGATTTATATTTTTGCCTGTTGATGTCCAGTTGCTCGAGGGCCATTTGAACTGTTTTTGCACCCCTATGTCAAAAGTCAGTTAGACATGCCTGTGTAGTTTTATTTCTGGATTGTCTACTGTATTTGTCTGCTAAGGCACTAAGTATTTAATCCTTTTTTAAGATAATACAAATGGTATTGAATTTCTAATTTCAGTGTTTGCATATTCATTGCTAGTATATGGAAATACAATTAATTTGTATATACTTATCTTGTATCCTGTGTCCCTGCAGAACTCATTTATTAGTTCTAGGAGATTTGGGCAATTCTCCACAAAGGTCCATCTAGTCAAAGCTATGGTTTTTCCAGTAGTCATGCATGGATGTGAGAGCTGGACTATAAAGAAAGCTGAGCACCAAAGAATTGATGTTTTTGAACTGTGGTGTTGAAGGAGCCTCTTGAGAGTCTCTTGGACTGCAAGGAGATCAAACCAGTCAATCATAAAGGAAATCAGTCCTGAATATTCATTGGAAGGACTGATGCTAAAGCTGAAGCTCCAATTCTTTGGCCACTTAATGCGAAGAACTGACTCCTTTGAAAAGACCCTGATACTGGAAAAATTGAAGGCAGGAGGAAAGGGGATGACAGAGAATGAGATAGTTGGATGGCATCACCAACTTGATAGATGTGAGTTTGAGCAAGCTCTGGGGGTTAGTGATGGACAGGGAAGCCTGGCATGCTGCAGTCCATGGGGTTGAAAAGAGTCAGACACACCTGAGTGACTGAACTTAACTGAACTGGCATTTCCTACATTGACAGTTATGTTATTTGCAAGCAGGAATAATTTTATTTCTTCCTTTCCAATTTGTATGCCTTTCGTTTCCTTTTTTAACTGGTTAGAACTTCCAGACTATGTTGAATTAGAGTGTTGGTCAAATGTCTTTGCCTTGTTCTTGATCTAGGAGAAATATGTGCAGTATTCATCATTAAGTATCATCATTAATGATATCATTCATCAAAGATATCTAACACATCATTATGTGTTAGATAATCTTTATCAAGCTGAGGAAGTTCCTCTGAACTGTTCTTTTTTCTGAGAGTTCTTATGAATGGATGCTGAAATATGTGAAATGCTTCTTTTGCATTGATTAATATAATCCATGTAATTTTTCTTCTTTTTCAAATTCAAATTTGGGTGGAGTTTGAAGTCCAGGCTTTCCACTCATACTCAATGGACACCCAAGAAAATAGTGGTAGAGGGTCTTGTTACTGCTGTGGGATTCCAGCTCCCTTTGTGGTCTTCACCAGCTCTGAGGCAGGGGTGGCCTCATTACTTCTGGTAAATCTTGAAAGTCCTGATATCTCCCCACCCATCTTCCCTAAGGGATAGATGCCTCATCGTTGTGGGTGAGCAGGACAGGCTAGGCTCCCCATGTGGTCTCCAACTGATGCCACAGGCAGGTCTCATTGCAGGCTTTCTAGTTGGCTTTTACTGACACTGCCTCTAAGAGGGGTGTTAGGGCAATTTGTGTCAGCCTTGCATGGGTGGAAATCCAGGCTTTCCACTCAACTATATTGCCATGGGTGGGGAGGGGGCAGGTCACAGCTTTTTCTGAATTATTTAGCTAATGAAGAGTAGTTAATATATGCAAGTTTTTGTCTTGCAAGGTTTCACCTTGCCTTTGAGGAAAAGGAAAGGAGATACCTTCTCCTAGTCCTTGGGCTAAAGAGAGTAGGCTTTTGTTGCATTTTTTAATCTACATTCTTGGGCATTTCTGGTTTATTTGCATCTTCAGCTCCTTGTCTGTGATATAGGAGGACGAAAGAGAACTCACCCTTGTGTTGTTCGTTATGTCCTGGGTCTCCCTAACTTCTCTGCCTTCATTTCCCCACCTTCAAAGTCTTCTTATGCTTGTTTTACTTGCACTTAGCAGAAGCAATAAGGAAGAGACATCTATTTCCTCTTCCTGAAAGTGGAATCCTCTTCCTGGAAGTGGAATTCTCTGCGCTACCTTACTTTTTAAAAGGTTTAAAAATTTTTTATTGAAATATGATTGATTTACAATGTTTTGTTAGTTTCAAGTGTACATCAAAGTAATTAAGTTATGTGTATGTGTATATATATACACAGGTCTTCCCTGTACCTCAAACAGTAAAGAATCTGCCTGCATCGCAGGAAACCTGGGTCCAGTCTTTGGGTCAGGAAGATCCTCTGGAGAAGGGAATTGCAATCCACTCCAGTATTCTTGCCTGGAGAATCCCATGGACAGAGGATACTGGTGGGCTACAATCTTTGGGATCACAAAGAGTTGGGCATGATTGAGCGACTTACTACTCTATACTATATATATATATATATATATATATTCTTCTATAGGTTCTTTTCCATTTTAAATTATCACAGGGTATTGAGTATAATTCCTGTGCTATGCAATAGGTCTTTTTTGGTTATATATTATATATATATATATATATTTTAATCCCAAACTCCTAATTTATCCCTCCACACCATCCCCCTTTGGTAATCATAAGTTTGTTTTCTATTTCCATGAATCTATTTCTGCTTTGTAAATAAGTTTGTTTATATCATATTTTTAGATTCCACAGATAAATGATACCATGTGATATCTGTCTTTCTCTGTCTGATTTCCTTCACTTAGTATGATAATCTCTAGATCCTCCATGTAGCTGCCTTTCTTAATAGTCAAAACCAGAATACCTCTTTAAAGATATTTTAAGCTTTTATTCATTTATTTATTTAACAAATATTTACTGAGCATCTACAATGTGCCAAGCAAGCCCCTGCCTCTGAGGAATGTACATTCTGATGATGGAGACATTAAACCAGTAATTTTACAATTATTCTGATGTAGTTTGGAGGATAAAAGCTTACCTCATGTGAGTTATCGTCATTGCTATCCTGAAAGGACATTCATTTAGGGCTTTGTTGAAAATAGGCTGAACAAAGGAAGGAAAACCCAATCAAACGTCTGATTCTACTAACTTAGTTAAGAAGCAATTTTACTCTTGGTCATGTTCAAAAAGGCTATTGGGAAAGTGATTGTTTTCCACCGAGGAAACCAGAATTGAAAGAGACACATGTACCCCAATGTTCATCACAGCACTGTTTACAATAGCCTGGACATGGAAGCAACCTAGATGCCCATAGATAGATGAATGGGTAAGAAATCTGTGGTACATATACACAATGGAATATTACTCAGCTATTAAAAAGAATTCATTTGAATCACCTCACACCAGTCAGAATGCCCGTCATCAAAAAGTCTACAAACAATAAATGCTAGAGAGGGTGTGGAAAAAAGGGAATGCTCTTACACTCTTGGCGGGAATATAAACTGATACAGGCACTATGGAATATGGTATGAAGATTCTTTAAAAAACTAGGAAGAAAAGCACCATATGACCCAGTAATCCCACTCCTAGGCATATACCTTGAGGAAACCAAAATTGAAGAAGACACATGTATTCCATTGTTCATTGCAGCACTGTTTACAATAGCTAGAAGGTGGAGGCAACCTAGAGGTCCACTGACAGATGAATCGATAAAGAAGTTGTAGTATATATACACAGTGGAATATTACTCAGCCTTAGAAAGGAAGGCATTTGAGTCAGTTCTGATGAGGTGGATGAACCTAGAACCTGTTATGCACAGTGAAGTGTGTCAGAAAGAGAAAGATAAAATCATATTCCAACGCATATATGTGGAATCTAGAAAAATGGTGCTGAAGAATTTATTTTCAGGGCAGCAGTAGAGAAACAGACATAGAGAATAGACTTATGGACATGGGGAGAGGGGAGGAGAGGGTGAGATGTGTGGAAAGAGTAACATGGAAACTTACATTACCATATATAAAATAGATAGCCAACAGGAAATTGCTGTATGGCTCAGGAAACTCAAACAGGGGCTCTGTATCAATCTAGAGGGGTGGGATGGGGCAGGAGATGGCAGGGAAGGAATATATGTATACCTATGGCTGAATCATGCTGAGGTTTGACAGACAACAACAAAATTCTGTAAAGCAATTATCCTTCAAAAAGAATAAATTAAAAAAAATTAAAAAAAAAGATTCTTGGATTTGACAGCAAAAGCACAATTTCTACAAAGAAAAATGGATAAATTGGACTTTATCAAAATTTAAAACTTTCTCCTGTGAAAGTCAAGCTACAGACTGTGAGAAAATATTTGCAAGTCACATATCTGACAAAGGATTAGTGTCTAGACTATGTAAACGACTCTTAGGGTCCATCATAAAAAAAAAGAACAACTAAAACAATTTAATTAGAAAGTGAGCAAAGTGTGTGAATGGCATTTCCCCAAAGAAAAGATACAGATAGTAAACAGGCATATGAAAATATATTCATCAGCACTAGCCATTCGGGAAATGGAAGCTAAAACCATAGTGAGATACCACTTCACACCTCCCAGAATGGTTAAAATTAAAAAAACAGTGACAACATCAAATACTGGCACAAATGTGGGGAAACTGGATCGCTCACGCATTGCTGATAGGAATGTAAAATAGTCCAGCCACTCTGGAAAACAGTTTGGCAGTTTCCTAAAAACATAAACATGCAATTACCATACTATCCAACAATTATATTCCCTGAGCATTTATCCCAGAGATATAAAGATTTATGTTCACATAAAAGCCTATATGTGGATGTTTTATAGCTGTTTATTAGAAATCAAAAACCGGAAATAATATACCCTTCAACAGGTGAATGGTTAAATAAACTACACTACATTCTCACTGTGGACTACTACACAGCAGTAAAAAGAATGAAATATTGATACAGGCCAAAAACTGGATGAATTTCTAGAGAATTATGCTCAGTGAAAGAGTAACTGAAAGGTTACTTACTATATGATTCTATTTACATAATTCTTGAGGTGGCAAAACTATGAAGGTAAAAAACAGATTAATGGTTCCCAGGCCTTAAACAGGTGATGGGGTGTGAGGAAAGTGAGTATAGTTCTGAGGGATGCTTGTGGTGACGGAATGTTTCCTATCTTGCCTGTATCCATATCAATATCCTGGCTGTAACATTGCACTACAGTTCCCAAGATGTTATCACTGGGGGAAACTGGATAATGGAAATATGGGCTGTCTCTGTATTATTTATTACAACTGCATGTGAATCTATAATTACTTTGAAATAACAAGCTTAATTTTAAAAGTGAGTTATAAATATTTTTAAAACCACAACAAACAAAATGAAAGTATAAAAACCGAGCGCTCCAAGGGCTTTTAGTGTTTTTCTTCTAATCCAAAATACCATATACCAGACAAAACTTATTTAATCATTTTAATTTAAATTAATAGTTTCACTTATAAATACATTAGGATATGTGAGTATATGAAGAAAATTCACTCAGAGGCTGTTTGCTGCTGCTGCTGCTGCTGCTGCTAAGTCACTTTAGTCGTGTCCGACTCTGTGCGACCCCGTAGACGGCAGCCCACCAGGCTCCCCCATCCCTGGGATTCTCCAGGCAAGAACACTGGAGTGGGTTGCCATTAGTCCTGGTTTAATTGATTCATGACTTGTAAGACATTTACCCAGGGTTTCTAGTCCTATAGGAATGGACTAACATAGTCCTGGATAGCTGTGAAGGCGCCGTCAGTGTGAGCTGAGGTCTAGCTCTATTTAACAAAGTGGTCTGGCAGAAAGTGAGGCTATTTCTTTTGTGAAACCTCATATTTTATGAGTGATTTACTTTGAGGAGAACCCTATCTTCCTTCTATGGAATGTGGACACATATCCTTCTAGTTTCTAACACAAGGACTGACACATGGTAGATCTTTAGTAAATGTTGATTTGGCACTGATGGTTCTTACTTTACCTACTATGTTTGTTTATAGGAATGGACTAACATAGTCCTGGATAGCTGTGAAGGCGCCGTCAGTGTGAGCTGAGGTCTAGCTCTATTTAACAAAGTGGTCTGGCAGAAAGTGAGGCTATTTCTTTTGTGAAACCTCATATTTTATGAGTGATTTACTTTGAGGAGAACCCTATCTTCCTTCTATGGAATGTGGACACATATCCTTCTAGTTTCTAACACAAGGACTGACACATGGTAGATCTTTAGTAAATGTTGATTTGGCACTGATGGTTCTTACTTTACCTACTATGTTTGTTTATTGTCTTATCAACTGCAGAAATTTGCAGCAGGCCACTGAATGAAGAGATGAAGGACGAGAGGGACCATCAAAAAAGTATTGGTGATAAAACTCCTCAGTACCCAATTAAAAGGGTAAGAGATATCTCACATGCCCTATCTGTATTCCTTTGCCTGTTGGTGAAGCCATTTACCAAGAAATCCACCAAAGGTACCTCTATAGGTTTTATTTCTAAAGACCTAAAATTCTTACAGATATTTTTCTAACATACTATGCTAGATTCTGGCTTCCCAGGTGGCATTAGTGGTAAAGAATCCATCTGTCAATGCAGGAAATGTAATGAGACGCAGGTTCGTCCCTGGGTCAGAAAGATCCCCTGGCGAAGGAAGTGGTCACCCACTCTGGTTTTCTTGCCTGGAAAATCCCATGGACAGAGGAGCCTGGCAGGCTACAGACCATGGAGTTGCAAAGAGTTGAACACAACTGAAGTGACTTAGCATGTACACACGCAGCTACATTCTGCCACTGGCCACCCTCCTCTGACGAGATGGATGTCTTTGATGGCAAAGACTTAACCATATCACTGAATGTTCTTTTTCCAACATTTCTCTTGAATTCTGTTGCCAGTATAGGAAATTGGAGGCAGCAGAATCAGAGCTGCAGAAGCTGGAGGGGAGGCCAAAAAGATATGTAATAAACTTCCCGAGTTTTAGAACACGGGCATCCAGAGTTCTGTATGACCGTGATAGAGGCAAAATGTAAATTTCTACATTTCAACCTGCTATTTTTCCTCGCTTATATTTCCCCCTCAACATTTGATGTCTCATCTCAGGAGAAGAAAGACTGCACTATGCTTTCATGTCTGACTTATATGAGAAATATTAGGTCACAAGTCCCTGGAAGGTAAAAATTCTGCTTTTTATACATTATATGTACCGTCTAGCTCAGTGCTGTGTGTAGTCATTTAATATGCTCAGTTTTTGAACTGATAATTTGAGCGTTCATCCCTTCTTTCTTAACGTGAGTGCTGGTTAATTTTCTCGAGGCTGAGGGCTTGTGTGGCATCTGCATCTCTCAGAAGGGAGTGGTTCCATGGAGACACACAGTTCCTCTGTGTCAGGACTGCCAGGCTGCTGTCAGATGAGCTCCTGCCTGTGCTCTGGGTATGTTTCCTTTCTCATTGTGTGCTAACCCAGGGGCCACCTGTCCTCAAAACCAAGGAGTGGCCCTGAAATGCAGCAGAAAGATATCCTTTTCCTTGTGTTAGTTGCTCAGTTGTGTCCAACTCTTTGCAACCCCATGGCCTATAGCCTACCTGGCTCTTCTGTTCATGGAATCTTTCAGGCAAAAATACTGGTGTGGGTAGCCATTTCCTTCTCTACAGGATCTTCCTGACCCAGGGATTGAACCTAGGTCTCCTGCATTGCAGGCAGATTCTTCCCACCAGGGAAGGCCATCCTTCTTACAGCCCACTGTTTAACACACTGGTTCAGGTCTAAATCAACTGGTAATGTGCGTCACTCACTCAGCCGTGTCTGACTCTTTGCAGCACCATGGACTATAGCCCGCCATGGTCCTCTGTGGGATTTCCCAAGCAAGAATACTGAAATGAGTTGCCATTTCCTACTCCAGGGGATCCCAACCCAACTTGCAACGCAATGTAGTAACTAGCAAAAAATATGTGGACATGAGTGTAACGATTTTTTTCTTTTTTTTGCTTTTTACTACTTGCTTAACTCGCAATGTAGTAATAAGCAAAAAAAGAAAAAAGTCACACTCACATCCACAGTTTACAAATATGCTAAGGAAAGAGTTTCAGTTAGACTTCTTTTTGGACATCCAATTGAGAGCCTTTCAGGTATTTTGACATCTACTGATACAATTGCTAATTATCTACTATTGTTTGAGTCATTTTTTAATTCCCTCAAAGCTGTCAGATCAGGCAACTTCTTTGAGACTCAGGTGTGCAGAGAACCTGAGTTCAAAAGGAGGTCACTGTCCTCATGAAACCAAATGTGTGAATAGTTTCTGAATCAAAATCTCATACTGCTTTCCAGGTACCAGGAAGGAAAGAAAAAACCTGAAGGCGATTCATAGTAATCGGTTTTAGATTCTGAAAGGGCCGCTGTGGCTATTGCTTTTGGAGGGCTGAGCCTCTTCACTCTCTCTAACTGGGAGCATAAATTCAGAGATGTAGGCAAACACAAGTGTGAAATGATAATTGTGCTGATGGTTGCCACAAGGCCAGCCTTGTTACACACGTAGCCAAAAACGCCAGAGAACAAATCTTTTAGCCCAAGAAAAACATTACAATTAGAAGCAGCTCATTGGCTGGGAAATATATTATCCTGTCACAAAACCCAAGTTCTGTCCTCATCCCTGAACCCTGGTGGGTCACCCAGCCACTTTGTTTCCTCCCTGGAAGCTGGTCAAGGGAAGGAACACGGTAAGCATCAGTATTTTGCCTCATAAGCCACGGGTCAGTGGACTTCCTTTTCTACTTGAAAAGCAACCTGTTCCATCTTTTAATCTCTAAAGCTATTGTTGCTAAAGAGAGAAGTATAGTCATCCCTTGATGTCCTCGGGTGGGGGCAGTTTCCAGGACCCACCGTGGACAACCAACTCACTGGATGCTCAAGCCCCATGGTCCACCTCCGTGGTTCCACAATCAAGGATCCAAGCAACCACACATTGCATAGTACTGTACTTATCACTGGGTGGGTGGGGGGGAATCTGCCTATAGGTGAACAAGTACAGTTCAATCCTGTGTTGTTCAAAGATAAACTGTATGTCTATGGAAAAGAGCTCCGTCTGGGACCATAGTTCAGAGTTTACAGTCATGAATGATTGCAAGATGTTCATCTTCCAAGCTCCTGGATGATGGTGAGCTGGTGTAAGGGGAAGATGAGATCAGTGAGTTGGTGCCTGGACAGAAAATCTCACAGAAGCGAGACTACCCTTTGTGAAGGCTCTGTGACCACTGAGTTGCCTGGAACCTGGGATGGTAGTTGGTTTTACAGCTAGATTCTTTGATGTGGTAAATAACTGTTTCTTTGAAACAACTATAGTGCATTCCGTTTTTAAAGAGGAATACATAGAAGGCATGGCAAGTCCATCCCCATCCCTTCTCACCAGAGGCAACATTAAGCTGAATGTTTCTGCAACCCCTCTGGGTATTATTACTCCTTAGACTTCTGCACAGGGCTAAACAAGTGAGAACAAAATTTCCAAAGAAAGTTGGTGCACACACAAATCTTCTCCTCTATGATATGTCAGAAAGGAGAGAAATCGAGTCGAATTATGCAAAAGCAGTCTAATTTTTTATTTCTGTAGGTTTGTTTTTTAATTGAACTATAATTTATTAATGAACTGGTATATAAGTCACAAGTGTATAAGTGCATTTTAAGAAATGCAGACTCTGATATAACAATCCCTGAGTTACTTGCTATTTTTAAGTCCTCAGATTTCTAAAAATACTAACCAGCTAATCTTATTTCTCCCTTGTTTTCAAGTAAACTTGTATTTCTTGTAAAGGCCAGATCTTGGGGAAGTTGATAAGCAGAGAAGGTTAAGAACTTTTTTCTTCCTAGGCCAAAGTGTTTGATGAGTTTGAACTAGGTAAGAATCCGTTTTTCTAAAAGAAATAAGATCTCTGGGTGAATTTTCTTTAATTTTTGTTATTATGGAAATCTTGAAGCAACTCATTGAAAAAATACTCTAATTTGTAATTGAGTTTCCAATAGTCTTTATTGGACTCATTTTCCTCCCACCATCCTATTAAGGAAATAAAACAAAAAAAGAGAACCTTAAAAAAAAAGTTTGAAGGGCTTCAAATGCTATAGATTTCACAAATAAATATTATTTTTAATTTGTCATTTTTATTCAAGATGGTGCTGAATTTTAGACAGTGCTTTCAAAATCCTAAAACATCAGACTTCCTTGAAGAATCTACTGAAAATGTAACCCTCACCTCAGGCCAGTTCAACCGGAATCTCTGAGAATCTGCATTACAAAAATTGTTCTGAAGACAGGAGTCCTAGAACACACTTTGAGAAATCCAAATTTAAGGGAACTCAGGCAACAGGTATAATGACTACCTACTATGCCTACAATGATGCAGAATTGTTCATTTTTTTCCTCTTAAGTTATATCAGCATCCCTCTGGTGGGCAAATTCTGAGCTGGGTCAATTGCATAGTTCACAGATGAGTTTGCACTCCCCAAAGAGCATCATGGTTATCTGGTTAACTGTACAGCCAGATATACTAGGTTTAAGTCCAGATTTGTGATACTAGCTGTGTCACTTTGCCCTCTTTATGACTCAGGCTTTTCATCTGTTATAATAGGAGTGATATTTTTGGAATTTGCTGGTAACTTTTCTAAAGGGCATCAGGATTAGGGATGATTGTGCCTACCTTGTGCTTTTGTTGTGAAGAATAGACATATTAACACAGTTCATCCTCACAATTTGAGAATTTTCAAACTTGCTAAATTCATTTGTAACCCCAAAATCAATACTCAGGGCATTTTTGTGGTCATTCTGGCACACGTGATGAAGAATTTTAGTCTCCCCATGTCATGTTTCCAGGTGGTGTGGAGCAAGACAATGCTCTGCCTTCTTGTTTCACCTTCAGACTGTTAAACAAGTGTCCTTTTTGAAGTTTACTTAGAGTTATGTTTTTTTGCATTTTTGTGCTTTTTTTAAATTAATAATTCTGTTGCACATAGTGGCCCCTAAGCAAAGTGCTCAGAAGTGCTGACTGGTGTTTGTAGTTGCAAAAAGTTGTGGAAGAATCTTTCAGAGAAAATACATGTGTTAGATAAACTTTGTCCAGGCACGTGTGAGCATGCTGTTGGCTGTGAGCTCAATGTTAATGAGTCCACAATATCTATTAAACAAAGTGTCTTTAAACAGAAACTCAGATAAAACAAGCCAGGTACTGATCAGTTGATGAAAATGTTGCGGTTAGAGGCTTGAAGGAACATAACCCTGACTTTCCTCTATGGGTACTGCTGCTGCTGCTGCTGCTAAGTCACTTCAGTTGTGTCCGACTCTGTGTGACCCCATAGACGGCAGCCCACCAGGCTCCCCCGTCCCTGGGATTCCCCAGGCAAGAACACTGGAATGGGTTGCCATTTCCCTCTCCAGTGCATGAAAGTGAAAAGTGAAAGTGAAGTCACTCAGTCATGTCCAACCCTCAGCGACTCCATGGACTGCAGCCTTCCAGGCTCGTCCATCCATGAGAGTCTCCAGGCAAGCGTACTGGAGTGGGGTGCCATTAATCGCTAATTCAGTGTCTGCTGTGACTTTAAACACAAAATTACTGCAAAAATGAGAATTGATTGCAAATGTAAAGGATTGAAGCACACCTGGCACATAGAAAAATAAGGCAACATGGCAGAGACCCTTCAGAAATGCAGCCTCCAAGGTATACATTCAGGTATAGAGAGACACAACTTAGCAACTAAACAACAATGTAGAGAGACACAATTAAAAGGAATACAGACTGTAGGAGCAATGAAGGTGTGGAAGAGTCTTTGATCAAAAATGACCTGGTAGAACATTTTCTTCAACAAAATTTCCAATGAAGCCAGTGCCTCAGCTTTTAACTGGAGCTTCCGTGGGAACTGTGGCCATTTTATGCTTTAAGAGAACTGTTGGTGGGAATGCAAACTAGTACAGCCACTATGGAGAACAGTGTAGATTCCTTAAAAAACTGGAAATAGAACTGCCTTATGACCCAGCAATCCCACTGCTGGGTATACACACCAAGGAAACCAGAATTGAAAGAGACACATGTACCCCCATGTTCATCCCAGCACTGTTTATAATAGCCAGGACATGGAAGCAACCTAGATGTCCATCAGCAGATGAATGGATAAGAAAGCTGTGGTACATATACACAATGGAGTATTACTCAGTCATTAAAAAGAATACATTTGAATCAGTTCTAATGAGGTGGATGAAACTAGAGCCAATTATACAGAGTGAAGTAAGCCAGAAAGAAAAACACCAATACGGTATACTAATGCATATATATGGAATTTAGAAAGATGGTAATGATAACCCTGTAAGCAAGACAGCAAAAGAGACACAGATGCATAGAACAGTCCTTTGGACTCTGTGGGAGAGGGCTAGGGTGGGATGATTTGGAGAATGGCATTGAAACATGTATAATATCATAAAAGAAACAAATTGCCAGTCCAGGTTTGATGCAGGATACAGGATGCTTGGGGCTGGTGCACTGGAATGACCCAGAGGGAGGGTTCAGGCAGGGAGGAGAGAGGGGGGTTCTGGATGGGGAACACATGTACACCCATGGCGGATTCATGTTGATGTATGGCAAAACCAATACAATATTGTAAAGTAATTAGCTTTCAATTAAAATAAATAAATAAATAAAAGAAATGGGTATAAAAAACAGAGAACTGAATGAAGCAGAGGAAGATCAGTGATGAAGTAGAAAAAAGCAAATTTCTTATTGTCCTACATAATTCTGTAAACAAGAGCAATCTTTATCTGAAAACCCATCGAAAGCCTATCTCTGGGCTTATTTGAGAGATAACATTTTATACTATACATCCATCCATATACAGACATCTTGTATAGCACTTCCCATTAAAAATGTAGTTTATGTTATAGTGAAAGCATCTGAATCTCAATTATTTGATAAACCTGAAACAATTATTCTTTAAAAGGCCTGTGCACAAATATACATACCAAAAAGAATTGCAGCTTGTAATTTTGTGTCTGAATTAGCACTGAGTTTAATATTAAATTGATAATGAAATCCTAAAATAAAAACCATATTGCTAACTAATAAAAAAGCAAAATATAAAGCACAGTTGGCACAGAGTTACTGCTACAGAGGTGTTTGTGAAATAAAGAAATCTCTGACTAAGTTTACAGAGATTCCAGCTTCAGAGAGGCTCTACGAGGGACAGCTATGAAGCAGGTCAACCAGGTGCTGGCAGAGTCTTCCCAAAGAAAGTCAGGCATCGGGATACAGGGATTTGTAATGGGTCAAGGCAGGTTTGGTGATGGAACTCCCCCAGCCACAAAGCCCGTTACAAGCGCAAGTGCTGCTGTGGGAGCAGTGCTGTTCAGTGGTCTGATGCCTGGGGGAGCTGAGCATCAGAATCACCAGCAGGGCCTCCAAACATCTGCAGAGGCAGATTCCCCAGCTCAGCTCAGAATTTCTGAATCAGAGTTTCTGGGGGTGACAGTGGACATGTGTAGACATAAACAGCTCCTCAAACCAGTCTAATATTTAGGAGTCACTCAGGTGAACTCCTCCCTTGGACTAGGACAGGCTTGGGTTCGAATCTAGCTACATGGTCTTGAGGCGTGATTGAAATCAGTGAGCCTGGGTTTCTTCACCTCTAAAGATATAATCATAACCTTAAAGCATCATTGCTGAGGATAAGCCAGAGAATATACATAAATTTCCAGATCCAATGACTGCGATGTTGTAGCTATTCAGTATCTAATAGGCTGATCTTCCTTCTTGCTGGGTCATCCTCAATTGCTGTGCCCACCCATGCTCTTTTTATACATGAAAGTGACAGTCTCCTAGGAAGCACGGGGTTATTTTCCAGCAGGGTCGGGGATTTGAGACAACTCCCACCCCCACTTTTTCCCCCTCCTCTCCCTCCCATTGACTAGGAACAAACAGATGCTAGGGCATCCAGGTAACAACTGGGGACACTCAGCCCAGGCTCACTTTCCTCACAGTTTCTGCAACTCGGGGGAAGCCTGCCACAAGCTGCGTGGTCAGGCACAATGCACAAGAAAGGAAGCACTGCTTCCTTGGGTCTGATGTCAAATTGCTGTGCCCACCCATGCTCTTTTTATACATGAAAGTGACAGTCTCCTAGGAAGCACGGGGTTATTTTCCAGCAGGGTCGGGGATTTGAGACAACTCCCACCCCCACTTTTTCCCCCTCCTCTCCCTCCCATTGACTAGGAACAAACAGATGCTAGGGCATCCAGGTAACAACTGGGGACACTCAGCCCAGGCTCACTTTCCTCACAGTTTCTGCAACTCGGGGGAAGCCTGCCACAAGCTGCGTGGTCAGGCACAATGCACAAGAAAGGAAGCACTGCTTCCTTGGGTCTGATGTCAGCCTTCCTTCAGAACTTGATCTGGAGCCCTGGGGCTCTGCCACTGTAATTGGTGGATTGAGTAAATGCAGACGGACCAGGTGGGTAGCGTGGGCGCCAGAGCACAGGTGGCCACCGGCCGCAGCTGCGTCTGCCACCAGCTGAAGTTTCCCCCAGAGTCATCTGTAGGCCCTCCAGATCCCATCTGTTTGCTACTGTCCAGGATGCAGGCTCCCGGGGCCCTGAGCTCCGACTTCATATTGCAAAACAAGCGTGCTTACTGAGCAGATCCATGCAGCCTCCTTCACCTCTTTCCCTCCCATCCCTAACATTTTGCCCAAGCCTGTCTCCTTTTCCTGTTCCTTTCTGCCCTCTCCCCCAACTCTCACTCTGTCTCCAAAATGAAAATTCCTCTCTGCTCTGCTTTGGAACACTCCCAGTTTTTGTCATGCATGTTTTTGCTGGATCTTGGTTAAGGGTTCAGCAAGAAGGAAAAACTTTTTAGTGGCAAAGGCATAATCCTCCAACAAAAGCAATTTCCCTCTGACTCTTCGGTTGTTAACTTGCAAAGAGGCATCCATTCCCTGGCAGAGTGAGATGAGCCCCACATGGTTTCCCTTCTGATCCCCTTGACTGGGTTTCACTCCAGTCAGGGTCCAGGGTTTGCTGAAGTTCAGTTCTGTCCATCAGAAGGCAAAAATTACATGATTGTTCATCAAAGTGCTTTGAAGTCGAGTGGAATTTTCCTAAACTTTCAAGTGCGTTCCACTGACATCATCCACTCTGATTGATGAACGAGAAGAGTATGTAGGACAGTGGAGAGTCCAAGGGTAATTCACAAGCTCATAAATTCTATCACCTGACATTTCTGAGTGCTAACTGTGTTAGACACTTTTATGAATGAAAGAATTCATTTAATCTTCTCTATACCCCAGGAGTTAGGAATTGTTAGAATTAGGTACTACTTTGATTTTATTGATGAGGATATTGAAACATAAAGGGATTAAGCCATTTGAAGAGGAGACCAACCCTAGGAAGCAGCAATGTCAGGTTCAGAAGCCAAGCAGAACGTCCTCAGAGTCAGGACTTGAAGCCTCTGTACTAAGCTGGGCTCTAAAAGAGCCTTTTTCAAGCTCAACAGTTGAGTCTTGGGGTTCCTGGTCATCCTGGGGACTGTCAGGAGTTGGGAGGTACCTAGATCAGGATTCACTTAGTTCTCAGTCTCCACCCCTCTTTCCACCCCACCTGCCCTCCTTCTGCTTTTCTTTGTTATATACAGTGGACTGGAAGTCTTAGCTTGAAAGGAGGGGTCTGAAAGGAGTATGTAGCTCACCAGGCTGAGACCCATTGGTCTGGGGCAAATTGGTTGGTGTCCAGCACCTGGCAGGAGATCTGGCTTGTGGCAACTGCCCAACAACTGTTTGTTGAATGACCAAGTGATGCTTCCCACCCCCTCTTTCCTCTTTGAAGATGAGGAAATGAGCACAGGGAGGGGAACTGCGTGACCCAGTTCTCCAGGGCCACAAGCCTGGCCTGGGAGTGACACTGACTTTGCCACTCATTGGAGAACTCAGCAGTTCTTGAGGGCTAAAAACTGAAAACTCTGTTTTCTGAAAACTCTAGAGTTGGACTATACAACTTCAGTTTCTACTGCAGATCTATGAGTCAACAGTAAGGATGCCAAAACTGGAAGCCAGTCATGCATCAGAAATGTCAATCACATCTTCAGCAAGTGAATCCTCCTCCCTCCATAGGGAGTGCACCGGACATGTTGCTCCCTGTTATCCCTGGGAGCTCCTCTGGGGAAAAGTTAATACCAAACCTCTCAAGGAAAGACACAGATGTGTACAAACAGTGATTTTTTTAAGCATATGTGGATCAAGGATGCTGCCAAAGAATGGGACCCTTAAGAAGGTTTTATCCACAGAAATTATGTCAAAGAAAGAATGACAGAGGTCAGAAAGTGACAAAGCACCTGCAGAAAGCTGCCCCAGCCCCTTGGTCAGAGGCAATAACAAATGCAGAGACATCTCTGGTCCAGTCATATCCCTCAGGCCGATTCATATTCATTAAAAGTCAAATACATCAACATGACCAGCAAAAGTGATAAGCAGCCCCTTTCAGAGGCATTAGGCTTCCTTGTAGCTCAGTTGGTGAAGAATCTGCCTGCAGTCACAAGTCCGCCTGCAATGCAGGAAACTCGTGTCTCAGAAGCATCAAGACCCAGATTGAACCAGGTTTCAATGGTTGGACTGGGGATGTCTCTACATTTATCGCCTCTGACCAAGGGGCTGGGGCAGCTTTCTGAAGGTGCTTTGTCACTTTCTGACCTCTGTCATTCTTTCTTTGACATAATATCTGGGGATAAAATCTTTGTAAGGGTCCCATTCTTAGGCAGCATCCTTGATCCAGGTATGCTTGAAAAATAAATCACTGTTAATACACATCTGTAGCTTTCCTTGAGAAGTTTAGTATTAATTTTTCCCCAGGGGAGCTCCCAGGGATAACGGAGCAACATGCCGGGTATACTCCTTGTGGAGGGAGGAGGAGACCCGAGTCTCAAGAGGCATTGAGATAATTTTTTAAAATTATTTCCTTTACAATATAATTTAAAGTGGAATTCTCCCTGCTTTTCTTCTGGCTGCACTGTGGCTGCTGTAACAAATTACCCCAAGTTGGGTGGCTTAAAACACAGAAATTTACTCTCTCCAAGTTCTGGAGGCCAAAAGTCCCAAATAAGTATCACTGGGCTGAGATCAAGGCACCCGCAGGGCTAGGGTCCGTCAGGAGGCTCTGAGGAGGATGGGCTCCTTGCCTCTCCAGTTCCTGGGGGTCACTGGCACTCCTTGGCTTGTGGTTACAGCTCTCTCCTCTCTGCCTCCATGATCATACTGCCTCCTAATCCTCTACGTGTCAAATCTCCCTCTGCCTCCCTTGTAGATGAATGCTTATGATTGCATTGAGCTCACCCAGATAATCCAAGATAGTATCAGCTCAGGATTCTTAGTTTAACCATGTCTTTTGGCATGTAAGGTAATATTCTCAGGTTGTGGGGCTCAGGACTTGATATCTTTGGGGGACATTTTTCAGCTCTGACAGCTTCCATAGGCCAAGAACAAACCAGTAGATGTCAGGTCAATGTAGGACTCAGAAAGCATTTGAAAAAGGCAAATACCATCACCCACCTAGATATCCAGAGATGGATGCTGTAGAGGCCAGAGAGATGCTGTAGAATCCAGAGAGGTGGATGCTGTAGACACTGCTCACTTCCTCCCACCCTAGCGGAGAGAGGACCTTCAAGGCCATGGAAGGTGCTGCCAGAATAGAATGGAGCATGGTGACAGAGTTTTTAATGTGACTGCATCTCCCTGGAGTGTGTGTGGAACACAAACACTGGCCCCTTATACTTGCCTGGGAAACCTTAGAGCAGAAGTTGTGACCACAGGCTTGGGCAGGAAGAACTGAGGGAAAAGGAAGTAGGTCTGGGCTGAGTGGGGAAGTGCTGCTCATAGGCCATGAAAGATCGCCTTCCCACCATAGTGCTTCCTGGAGGAGCATGGCCATTCAACAGAAGGATCGCCATGCAGAGATTCCAAGACCGAAGGAGGACTCATCATAAGGACCATCCAGAGGAACAGCTCTGTCCTCACCATCTTGTCCACAGTCGCAAGGGCCTCCGTGAGAGAGAAACAGTCACACAAGCTCATGTCTGATCCACTGTCTGACAACACTCGGGCCAGTCAAGGAAGACCTCTGGTCTCTCCCTACACCTCCCTTGTGTCAACTCCAGCTTCAGAGAAGCCAGGAGCAGTGTCAGGAAGAAGAAATAGGAGGAAAAATCCCATTGTCAGATCTTGAACCCAAACCGGACACAAAGAAGGAGAAAAGCTTTAACTTTGGACGAACTTTTGAGTTTTGATGTGTACATTCAATTGCTGAAATGCTTGATTTCTGAAATGAGACTTATCTAGAGATCTAGAGGACCCAGAGACATTTTACTACTAGCAGTGACAAGATCAGTGGACCTGCCTGAGTTTTTCCCCAAGCAATAGGGATGAACTTGCCTTCAGGATTACAGAAGGGATTCAAACACACCAGAAAAAGATAAAATAATGCAGCTTTCTTTTTGCACTTTATAAAGCCTAGCCCACTCATCATAATATTTAAATTTCTTTCCACATTTATTTTTTAGGCCAGACAGCTGAATTTTGCCAGTGATCCTTAGCTTCAGGAGAAGGCCAGCATAGGCAAGTGCATTAGCTGGAGCTGCCCTAGTCTTCCTGTTTTCATAGATCAACCAGCACACATTGCCTTCACAATGTATGTCTTCAGCCATGGATCACAAGGATTGCTGGGTCAGTGGGGAATCCCCCCATTTCCACAATTAGCTGAGCCATTGACCTCACCACTTAAAGTGCTACAGTTCATTTGGCTTCCAAATGTCATCCAGAGGGCCAATTTCAGTTTCAGTACAGTATCTTTCTTCAGCCTGGGAACAAATTCACTGTTTGACTCATTCTTCTGATGCCTGGGAAGCCCCATGCCTTTTTAGCATCCTTTGTAGCTCTTCCAAATGTGGTCATCTCTGCATTTATCTGCTCCTAAATAACAAGCAGCCTGAACAGTTGGAACAGATAAAGAAAGGCAAGAATGGAATAAAGAAAGGCAAGCATGGAATAAAAGAGTTCACAACCTGCTTCCCTCTCCTATTTCTCTTCTTTGTAAACTCAGGCAGGGAACCTGAAATTTGAATCAAGGTGATAAACGGAATCATGTTTTCCCAGGATCACTGGTGGGACCTGAGAGCATCATCCTTCCTAATGGCAGATGGTCTCCTCAACATAAGCCAGGATACAATATGAAAATGCGGAAATGGCACTGGATAGAAGTCAGAAGGCCTGCAGTGTGGTCCTGGCACAGTCCCTTACTGTTTCCATGTCATTCTTTATCTGTGCTGTGGACACATGACAGCCTCGTGACCTGTCTGATTAGGTTGAGAAAAACAAAAATCGTGAAAGTGCTAAGACATTACTCGGGAGCATGAAGATAGCCGATTGTCTATCACTCAGTGGAGCTGGTGATTAAGGGCTCTGGCCCCTCCACAAGCATGATGGCTGAACACACTCATCCAACTCTACTCCTGTCTGTATCCTCAGCAAAACGAGAATTTGGCATAAGGTTACTAGCACAAGAGTTGAGGCAGAAACTAATATAACAAATACATGCACAAACATCTGTGGGTGTATGTGCACATGCTCAATATTTATTAAAAGCAGAAGGACAGATGATAACTGGGTCAGGTTTTCTGGGCAGAATCACCCGAAGTCAGCAGTGAGGAATCTGAGAAACAACTCAGTTTGCATCCAGAACCTTCAAAATCCTCAGGAATTGGTAGCACAGGTTCCTTTAGAAGTGAGGATATCCAAGGGACAGAAAAGAAGGCAGCTGGTTAAAAGTCTATTTCCAAGGCAGTAATGTGTACAGACCCCTCCCCAGCCAGGCACAGATGGATGGATGTCTCTTCTGGCCTCACTCCTTCCCGGTAGACTGGAGTCCTAGTCTCCGAAGAGGATCTACAGACACCAGACGAGTTGTGTACTCAGGCCAGAGTATTGGTTGAAAATAGAAGGACTAACTAAAATATCCCAGCCTCCCTCCCCGACTCTACTCCTAAATGCTGGCATCCAGGGTAACACTCTTCAGACAAGAGACTAGAAGATTCTTCTCTGGGAGATATGATCAGCCTGAGATTCAAATGCCCAGTGACGTACCACAGATGCCCTTGTGCACATGGTTAGTCTGATTTTCAGCTCCCCTCTGACACCTGGATACAAACAGCCAAGGATCATAGGTCATCTGAGCCAAGTCTCAGATATGAAAGGCAAGCTTCAGAACAGTCAAAAAGAAAAAAGTGACATGAAGTAAGCAGAAACTATGCAAGGACTTGAAAATTACTCCTTACCCTTGTCAAAAACAAATAGGAAACTGTCATTGTTACTCTTAGAGAGGTAGCAGCAGAGATTACAACTTAGAACAAGAATAGGATTGTTTAAGAAGTGAAAAAATAACAAGGTAGTAAGTGTACTACCCAGTATTCATGTAATCCAAATGACGTAATCTGCTGTTGTGTTATCAAAGTCTGGTGCAACTACACTAGGAGAAGTGAGAAGTGATGTGCAGTCGAGTCTCTCCTTCATCTTCCATGTGGGAAGGTAACAGTTAATGCTTAAAACTGAAAAAAGCATGAGATCACATAGTGGTGGTGGTGTTTAGTCGCTCGGTCGTGTCCGACTGTTTTGCGACTCCATGGACGGTATAGCCCACCCGGCTCCTCTGTTTATGGAATTCTCCAGGCAAGAACACTGGAGGGCATTACCATTTCCTTCTCCAGGGGATCTTCTTGACCCAGGGACTGAAGCTGCATCTCCTGCACTGCAGGCAGGTTTTTACCTCTGAGCCACCAGTGAACAATAATAACGAGAGACCCCTGCATAAATATGAAAAGAAAAAGTAAAATAACTGAAAGTGACAGCATTGAGAATGAGGAAGCAGGACAGCTGGGTGTGGTGCTAGGGGATTGATAGGCTGATATTTTTAGTAATGGGCTTTGAGAACTATTTGATTCAAAACTATGCATATTGAATTTTTATAAAAATAAAAAACAAATTATAAAAATTCTTAGGCTCTGGCATCAGATTGCCTGGATTAGTAACTGGTTCTTATCACTGGCTCCCTGTAAGACACTGGGTAATCTATTTAAGCTCTTTGTACCTCAATTTATTTCCTCAGATATTTAGAGGAGATTGCAGCAGTGCTACCTGATAGAACTATTGTTAGGATGAAATGAGGTAATGTGTGTGAAGCCATGTAGCATGCAATCTGCCATGTGGTATGTGTTCATAAATGTTACATACTATTGCTTCCATTATTGCTGCTTTCTCAGCCCTAGATATCTGATTTAAATTTTGTCTGGGGCGCAGCCAAGGTATACAGAATGGTTCTGTGGGGAGGTGGTTCAACAAATGGCATCTTTAGAGCACTTAGTTTGAACCAACGTCAGAAACTTGCAGAAAGCTCCATTTATTTCATCTTTAGCAATGTACAGGTCTCCCCCAAATCTCAAGGTTTAAAATTTTCCAACACAACTCAAACTAGCTTAAACAAAAAAAAAAAAAAAAAAAAAAGGAAATGTGTAGGCTCAGGTGGCTGGGAAGAGTATGGGGACAGAATGAAGGCAAGAGCAGAGGGAACCAGCGCTTTGGAGCCCAGCCCAGGAATTCATGGTACTCACTGTGTTCAGGCTCCACTGGACATAGAGGATACAGCAATGAAAGCAACAATAAAAACCAGAGAGAAATATATAGTGCGCAAAAATTAAAAGATAGTCACGTCAGAGAGTGGAGAATCAATCAGGAGCAGAGGAGGCTGGTGAGCTCTAAGGAGGAGAGGACAGAGGTTGCAGAAAAAACCACTGGCTTTCCTCAGAGTGAGGTGAGAATCCTTTGAAGGGATTGAGCAGAGGAGTGACAGGCTGTAATTAATGTTTGAAAACTCCGGGCAAGCAGACAACCAAATGACCTCCTTGCTGTATGGAAATGGACTGCATCAAGGCAAAGCAGGAGCAGGAAGAGAGGGAAAGGTCACTGTCACTTTTCAGGGGAGACACACTGAAGGTTGAACCTAAAGCCGTCGTGATGGAGATAAGACCTTGTCACATTATCAGGATCAGGTTCTAGTTCAAAGGTGGGAATGAGGGCTCTCCTGGTGACTCAGTGGTAAAGAATCCACCTGTCAATGCAGGAGATATGGGTTCCATCCCCGATCTGGGAGGATCCCACATGCTTGGAGTAACCAAGCCTGTGCACCACAACTCCTGAGCCTGTGCTCTAGAGCCTGGGAACTGCAACTATGGAGCCCACGTGCTGCAGAAACTACCTAAGCACATGCTTGAGAGCTAATGCTCCATAGCAAGAGAAGCTACTGCAATGAGAAACAACAGAACTAGAGAGTAGCTCCATTTGCTGCAACTAGAGAAAAGCAACAAAGACCTAGCACAGCCAACAATAAATAAATTAATTAAATTATATATATCCAGTATATATATAAAGGTAAGGATGAAAGGACATGCTGATGGATCCCACCTGGGCTGCAAGATTCTAGAAAGTCATGGTCGATGCCTTGCTACCAGGGCTGTTTCCCTCCCCAGCCATCCTCACATGTCCATCCACCCATCTTCCATCTCTGCCTGTCTCTTGGTTTCACTCTAATTCTCCACGTGGCAGGTGATAACATGATGTCCAAGAGCCTCAAATCTACACCCTCCCGTTTAGTGGCCATGGAAGCTACTTCATATTTACATATCAGACCTCAGCAAAGCCCTGTCTGAGTCATGGACCCAACTTTTACATCAATCACTGTTGTCAGGAAGGCTGCATATAATGATTGTCCAGGCCTGGGATACACACTTACCCTATCACCAGGGCAGCAGGGAGAATTACTAGAATTGAGGAGTTAGAAAAACTTTCCAGACAAACAAAAGCCAACTGTTACCACAGTCTAACCTCCCCCGCCCTGGACTGCAGACTAAAACCTAAATTATACTTCCTTTGAGTTTTATCCAATTCCTATGGACCCTGAAGACTCTGCCTCCCCTAAACTCAGAGAAGCTTCCAATCTGGGTCACCTACCATCAAGTAAATATTTTCCTTTCAATATCAAATGGTAAGAACTCAAATTAAAAGTTGCAATAATTTTAAATCTGGTCTCAGTATCTGATTTAGTTTGTCATTCAAAAGCAGGTGAATAGGGGAGGGGGAAGAGAGAAAGTTCATCTTGAATTCCAGAAAGATATTTGATTCTACCCACACACACCCAGTTTAATTATTGAGAGAGATTTTCTTTCAAATGGTTTTGCAAAAAGCTGCCTGGATAAGTGTTTCCATTTGGTTCTCTGAGCACCCTGAGATGTTTTAGAACCAACTCAGCCTGCATTTTTTTCTCCCCCAGGCCTTTCTGCACCCTTGCTTGGCTAAGGATTCTTGGCCCCAAACCAGTTCCACCGCTAGCATTTGTGTGCTTTGGAAAAACTCTGCTGAAGAACTGAGGAAACAGTTCATTGCAGGATCTTGAAAAGTGAGTTTTACAGATGGCAGGAGGCCCTGCGTGCTGTACACATTAACATCCAGGGACCTCCGAGCAGTCAGGGAACCTACTTCGGCTACCGGGCTCATTCATCCTTCCTTGGGAACACCTGCTCCCACAGTCACTAAGAAAGAACTGGTCTATGTCAAAGATTTTGCTTACCCCAAACAACCCTGGGCTGTTTACAGTAAATACCGCACACTAGTCAGGTTTCCTTGATCTCTTTTTTCCCAGACACCCCTCCAGCTCCTCCTTGCCTGCTTTCATTTTTGTGCGTCTGCCACCTGGAAGCCGCGAATGCAGCCACTCTTGCTCTTCTGCATACCAGAGGCAACCACAATATTTACCATGGCCGTGACAGCCTTCCTGCTGTCCACACAGCTCACGCTGCAGTGAGATCCAGAGAGAGCCAAGTGTGGAGCAAGAGTTCTTTCCCAGAGAATGTTGAGCTCTGACCGAAACTCCTTGTGTGATTCTGTGTGGAAGCTCCCACCTCGGCCACCTGGGACAGAGTATTGTTATTATTTAGTCGCTAAGTCATCTCTGACTCTGCAATCCCATGGACTGTAGCCCGCCAGGCTCCTCTGTCCATTGGATTCTCCAGCAAGAATACTGGAGTGGGTTGCCATTTCCTTCTCCAGGGGACATTCCCAACCCAGGGATCAAATTCGTGTCTCCTGCATAGCAGGCAGGTTCTTTACCACCTGAGCCAACAGGGACACAGCAACCAGGGAACATATAGAAGTGTCCCCAAAATGGAATGGCCTCCCCTCTAGGTATTCAAGAGAGAGACTGTTTTTTTGGAAGAGAGTTACAGAATAGATGAAAACATCTGGTTGACTCTGATGAATTGTCTTAAAAATAGATTTCATGTCCCCCGGGGGAAATGAAGATAATATGTTAGAGGACAGGAAGAAAATAATATAACTTTTATATATTTATTTATAAATATAATATCTGTGTAGGTTTTAAAATAAATCTATTAGTATAAAAGGCTAATATGTCATTTAAAATGAATGAATATGCTTAAATTGAAGCTACATGCTCAAAGTATGTAGTATGCTCAAGCAAGAGAGTTTGGAAATGATTAAATGAGGAGACACTTAGGCTCTTTACTCACACTGAAATTCAGTGCTTCTGTGGTCTTATGTCTTAGGACAAACTCCGCCTCAGTTGACCCTGTAAAGGAGATGAAGGCAGACAACTCTTTGTAGGGGCAGCCAGATTCCAGTGGCCTTTCTGCTGCCTGAGACTCAAGGCTCATCCCCACTCTGGAAGGAGTGAGAGCCAAACCAGCTCTTGGGGAAGAGGTGAAGATTTCAGGCCCAGGGGACGATGGCCTTGCTGCTGCTCTGTGGTCCCATCTGGGGGGTCCCACTCTTGTGTGGGTTCAGCTCCACCAGACTGGGGGACTAGGCTTCTGATCTTTAGAGAATGTGTCACCAACTGGCACCATCTTCTAGTTCTATTTAGGAGGTCTTCCATCCAATGCAGACTGTGTCATCTCAGCTTTAAACTGGAAAAGCTATCTCTTGATCACCTGCTCCAATTCTGACCACTCGGTCATTGTTCATTTGGAGTTTAATATATGATTTTTTAAAAATCTTTCTCTCTTTTCTTTACTTCTTCCCATTTGATTTTCCTCACGTACTCTTTCATTTTCCCTCTTTCCACTATTCAGTTTCACCTTTATCTTCTCTTGTAAGAATCTGTGGCCAGTAGCAAAGTTAATATTTATTCCATGTGCTTTCAGTGAAAAACTGATGAGATGTAACTGGTTGAGTGGAGACCACAACACTTGTTAATTGCCTACTTTGTTCATGAAGAAGCAGCCCCTTCTCCCTACACACTTCCAGCTAAATGACTGCATCCCGCTTGCTGGGCTCTACTGTTAGATTGTTTCTCAAGTTCATTCTCTGTCTTTTAATTATAGTTTATGCATGACTATTCCTGGCCTTTGAGGATTCAGACCTTGCACCAAGAATGCTATCATTTTCTTGTTCCTGGAAATTCACTGGAAATTTTCCAGCCACCAAAAGATTGAATCTAACTGAAATACAACTTTCTATGAATACAATTTTCTATTTCCTTCTCCAACCAAAATATCATTTTAAAAAATCACCAAATTGCAAAAAAGAATTCAATTTACTAACTTTGATGACTAACTTCATCATCTGATCCCTCATTCACAGCCAGGAAAAATTACACTTTTTCTTTTCATCTTTTGTATCTAAATTCCATCTGGCTTTCTCTCTTTGTGTGTCTCTCTGTCACACATAAACACACACATATGCAGCCTGGATCCTGGAGGTTTCATTCCCAGACCAGAAAAAAACCTTTTTGTACCTGCAAGCATTCCTCTCTCAGCCTTATAATCAGGTTAGCTCTTCACACCCACAGTTCTCTATTAGCAGCTGCCCAGAACCCTGCAGAACCTGAGAACCTCCTCCTAAACCCCACCTCTGCCAGAGTATCCTTGACCCCAGTTCCCACTCCCACAATGATACACCTATCCCAACAACTTGTCCATGAAGAAAACTTTTCCCTTGAGGCAGGGCAAGCCTACACTATTGTCTATATTCCCTCTCTGATTAATGCTATCATCCTAGTCTTAGACTTCCTTAATAACTCAGTTGGTAAAGAATCCGCTGCAATGCAGGAGACTCCAGTTCAATTCCTAGGTCAGGAGGATCCCCTGGAGAAGGGATAGACTACCCACTCCAGTATTCTTGGGTTTCCCTTGTGGCTCAGCTGGTAAAGAATCTGCCTGCAATGCAGAAGACCTGGGTTCAATCCCTGGGTTGGAAACATCTCCTGGAAAAGGGAAAGGCTACCTACTCCTGTATTCTGGCCTGTTAAGTAAACACACTTTGTGAAAACAAGCACTCATGTGTGGGGCTTCCCTCATAACTCAGTTGGTGAAGAATCTGCCTGCAATGCAGGAGACCCAGGTTTGATTCCTGGGCGGGGTAGATCCTCTGAAGAAGGAAATGGCAACCCATTCCAGTATTCTTGCCTGGAGCATCCTATAGATAGAGGAGCCTGGCAGGCTACAGTCCATAGGATCACAAGAGTTAGACATGACTTAGCAATTAAACCACCACCGTCTTAGAAAACTGAAAACAGACTGAAAGGCACATATCCAAGTTCTAAGATCCTCAGCTACCTGAAAACTAGGAGAACGTGGGTGATCCACTGAGTCTCTGTGAGTCAAAGTGAAATTGCACAGACCTGCATATCCCCTGGGTCTCTTCCCTCCTTTCCATCTGATCTGTCTGCTCTCCTATCTGTCTGCTTCTATATAAGGTCATCACAAGGATGGACAAGGCAATGTTTGTGAAATGCCTTAAATTTCTACAATGGAGGTTTATAAATTCAAAACAGTATTGCTTTTGGAGATGCTATTTTTAGTGTTGTGTGAAGACTGTTAACATATTTTTATAGATAAATAGAGTTCCTGGCTAGATGGTGGTGCTAGTGGCCCAAAATGTGAATGTACTTAATGTCCCTGAACTGAACTCTTTATAGTGGTTAAGATGGTAAATTTTATATTGTGAGTATCTGACCACAATTTTAACACTAAACATAAAAAGAGTCAACAACAACAACAAAATCTTTGCATTATTTGCCTGTTAGAAAGCAGGTTTCCTGGCATCTACCTACTCTGTACCTCCAATCTGTGATGGAATTTCACAGGGCCTGGGAGGGCGCTTGCAGATCAGTGGCCCATCTGGCTGCTTTCTCGCACATTACAGATGAAAGATGACACTCATTTGAACAACTCTGATTAAGGTTCCTCCCTCCTACAGTGTTGCTAGGAACATAAGTTGGTGTAGCCACTATGGAAAACAGTACAGAGGTTCCTCAGAAAATGAAAAACAGAATTACTATATGACCCAGCAATCCCACTCCTGAGCATGTATCTGGACAAAACTATAAATCAAAAAGATACATGCACCCCTATGTCCATACAGCACTACTAACAATAGCCAAGATATGGAAACAGGCAAACTAAATGTCCACTGACAGATGAATTGATAAACAGGGTGTTTAACACTTACATGTAACAGAATACTACTCAGCCATAAAAAGAATGAAACAATGCCATTTTCAGCAACATGGATGCAACTAGAGATTATCATATTAAGTGAAGAAAGTAAGAAAGAAAAATACAAATGCCATATGATATCACTTATATGTGAAATCTAAAATATGACACAAATGAACTTATCTATGAAACAGAAATAGACTGACAGATACAGAGAACGGACTGTGGTTGTCAAGATGCAGGGGGTAGGGGAGGGATGGAGTAGGAGATTGGGGTTGCAGATATAAGCTTCTATAAGCAGAAAAGATAAACAACAAGGTACTCTTGTATAGCATAGGAAACTATATTCAATATGCTGTGACAAGCCATAATGGAACAGAATATATCAGAAAAAGGATGCATATGTATGCATAACTGAATCACTTTGCTGTACAGCAATAATTAACACAACACTGTAAATCAACTACACTTTAATAAAAAACATATGAATGAATAATTTAGGGTTCCTAATTTGAGGTCACATTTCATTTTCTCAGAGGAAAGTAGCACATCATTCTATGTATTATTAGCAGCAATAACCGTAATATTAGTAACAATTAATAATGTCATAATAAAAAGCTGGAAGACTAGTATCCTTCCACATGTTGCCTTTGCAGGCCCTGGAAGAAGGGCTACAGAAAGTGGAGCCCAACGTGCACCTTCCTGGCCTTCTGTGGGTGACAGGCACGCGCAGGGCCAACAGGCAAGGGGACACAGAACGGAGTGCGTCTGATTCCTGTCCTCCTCTCCCTCAGGTTTTAGGTTACCAGCTTTCAATCTAGTACCAGCTCAGATAACAGACTGCCAAGTGTCACCAGAGAGTAGATGGGATATTCAATGAGGGGGTTATAAACTGTCATCAGGGGCTCTCAGACAGATTGACATACCTCCCATGGCCTTGGCTGAGTGGTGCCGCCGTAACTCAACCTGGGCCTTTAGAAGGTGCTCTCTCTGGAAACAGATCTGCTGAAAATACAATGTGGTCACCAAGCAGGGCAGAGCCCCAGGAAAGGATACACAATTTCATTAGTCTCAGAGACAATGTTAGAAAGTAGGAGTGGGGGGAACAGTAGCCATCTGGTTAAACCCCTTACTGCACAGATAAGGATCTGAGGACAGAGGCACTGGGGGTGGGGCTACAACCTGTCCAAGGCTGCCTGGCTGCTTAGCAGTATCTGGGAGTGGAGGCCAGACCATTTACCAGCCAGGGTCCCCTGCTTTTTCTGTCACCCTAGTCTACCTGTGCCTGGTAGGCAGAAGAGTACGGGGAAAGCATGGACTTTGGAGCCAGACCAACCACACATCTCATCTCTCCTTTAATGGCCCTAAGGCTTTGGGAGAGCCTCAGTTTCCTCATCTATAAAATGGTCATAATAATTCTTGTGTTTCAAGGTTGGCATGAAAGTTAAGTGATGTGTATGAAGTGCCAGCACAGTTTTTGGCACAAGTGCCCCTCACAAACAGTACCTATGATTTAATGCTATTCTTTGGGCCACCATGGCTCTCTGGGCACAATGGGGCAGGACTCCAAACGCACTGTGGATCCTGCTTGTTGGATGAGGGCAGGCACAGAGTGGCGTTTCCAAGGTAGAATGGAGGCGTGCACAGAAGGAGGACTGCCTGGCTATTGGGGTGCCATTAGATCGGAGTGACTCCATGGAGCTGGCTGGCAAATGTCCGGGACACTGTGTTCCCTCAGATTACCAGACAACCGTGATGATAATTTAATGGCTTCCCCTCAAATCAAAGCCCTTCTACTTCCAGGCTTGAAAAAGGAGGGGCTTCCTCCCATTGGCTGGAGGGAATGGGGCAAATCAATTCAGATGTGCCCTCTAAACACACTTAAATGAGGGTCCACAGAACTCTCAGGAGTACCACAAGGCATTATGAATGGTTTAGTTGTCTGCAGACATAGTAACAGAAGATCCACTCAGTCCAGCGTCCTCACAGTGCGATCCTTGGCCCAGAAGCAGCAGCAGCACTGGGGAGCTTGTTAGAAATGCATAATCTCCAGGCTCCACCCTGACCTACTGAATCCTCTGAAGATGGGCTCCAGGAGATTTTGCCAATCCCTCCAGGCCATTTTTAGGCACATACAATTTGGAAACTACTGGCCTGGGCTTTTCTCCTGATTTCCTGATTGACAGCATAGGGGCTATCAATCTTGGTTACACACAAGCAGTCCAGCACCAAGGCTGGGATTGGACCCAGGGATCAGGTATTTTAAGGCTCCCCAGGTAATTTCAATGTGCAGCCAAGCCTGAGACCCACTGATTTGCAGCAAGAATTTGAATGAAGCAGTAAGTCATTTATAGCATTTGTGCGTGAAGAGTATCAATCAACTCGGAATGCTGGGAGTTTCTACATTTTCCTTTGTTCAAAGCTTTTGTATTGTTTTTCCCACCACTACTTTCTCAATTGTCCTCTGTAGATTCTGCTCCCTCAAGAGAAGTTCTGAACACACTTGTCCCTAGTACCCATTTACCTACTGCTACCACCATACAATCATTAACATTGCTGAAATCACTGACTAAAGGTAAGACCAAAGAAAAAGTCCCATTCATTCCAGGTTCTTAGGATCCAAAATCAATTTGCAAATTAAAGACAATTATGTTTCTGTCATACGTGTGTTTCTTCTCTGTGGAGAATGTCTAGAGTGTTCTTGGTGTGTTTATTCATTTTATTCAGCTTTTGGTTCAGATCAGCACCAAAGCAAGTCCCATCTGGTTTATGTTTTGTTTGGCCTTTGAAACATGCAAGCATCTCACGTGCTACTTAACATTGGAGACAGCATGGTGTTTCTTCAGCTAGGCGAGGGTGGAGAGGAAAAAAAGAATCTATTTTTTCCCCCAGTATCCTGCAAACTGTACTGCAAGAAAGCTGGTGAGTAACCTTAAACGACACTTTCAGGTTCTAATAAAAATACTATGTTTTAAAATAGGTAATAAGACAGTTTATCAAGATGTCATCATAAAGGCCCGGCTTACACTTTTAGCTTTAGATCAATTACTTGGAAGTTTTAGAAATCTTCAGGAAGCCCAATTTAGAAACATGTTCAGTTCATGGAGTTAACACTCTTTAGTCTGCTGATACAAATCAAATGTTCCTTCTCAGGGGGCTTCCCAGAGCGACCTCTCCAGGAATTTTGAAACTACTCTATTTTAAAGAGAAATGGATATTTAATATATTTTTTCATGTTTCTCTGCACACAGTAGGCTGACCAAATATCCTGATCACTCTGGAACTTTCCCATTTTAGTATAAAAAGTCTCACGGTCACCTTCCATCCTGGGCAACTGGGATAGCTGGTCACCCTGTATCCTGCCCAGATCTCCTTGCTCATCAATTTCTTTATAAAACCTCCCGTTCTGTGTGACTCACACACTGCCTCATCTCAAACCATCAGTACTTGTGCTTGGAACATACACAATCACACCCAGTTCCTTCCTCACAATAGGAATGCAAATACATTCATTTATTTTTCTCACATTTCTCTGTCCCATTTTTCTCATGGCCCCATCACCACCCTCTCTCTCCACAGGGATGATTCCAAAAACATCTTGTTCTTTCTAATCAAACTGCCAGAACAAATGTGGAGAAGAAAGGAATGTGATTCCTGTGTTTCAGAGCTGAAACTAGATGAAAGAGTGCAGCATAAACGTTAACGAGTGCTTTTTATTCAATGGCATAAATCTGTATTGCATCTCCCTTAGGTGCTGAATACTGTGTTGCACGCCATCCACAGTAAGACAAGTCCCTGACAGCAAGCTAGTAAGTGAGACAAACCTGCTCTCTGCACGCAGTAAGGCTCCCTGGCATCCTAGATTTCCTTGTTCCTTAACTTTCCATTGAACCAGGCAAATGCATCTTTGGTTTTTGCCATTCCTTATCTTGGGCTGCTGGTGGAAATTGACTGAATACAATACACTGCCAAATTATTCTTTCTAATCTCAGTGATATCCTAAAATTATTATAATAAACTCAATTAATTTCTTGTAGTGGTTCTAAATTCTGTCCACACTGAAGTTCCTTCACCCACCAGTCAAGTAGCACATGACCTTGTCATCCACCTTCTTGGCTTCAACATCCTAGGATGGAGTTCTACCTAGCATTCACCTCCTACCTTACATTCTTCCAAGCTCATTGTGGTCTTTTTCTCTTGCCCTGATGTCTTAAATAAAGAAATAGTTTGTTTCTCTCTGAGACGTCTTCTTTTACCCTCTACCTCTTCCTCTTTTAATGTGCTTTTTCCATTTGTATCCATCTGATATATTTTTTCTGCCCTTTGATTTCTCTTCAACCTGTAGATGTGCTTAAATCACAATTACTGTTAAGGAAAAAAGATGTGGTCTGACTGCACCGAGACTATCGAATGCCCACACCTTTCCCTCTTCTGACCTCCCCCATCCACTTCTCCCACCCATTTCTCAATCCTGTGCTCCTACTAAACTGAAATTTTATCTCAAGTGGTACAAATAAGCTCTCTATAGCCTTTGATGCCTCTTCTGAGTTTTCACCCATCCAACCCTCTTGGCATCACGTGAGGGTGTTGTTAGTATTATCCTCTTTGACATCTCTCCTGTCCTCTCACTGGACCACGTTACCTCCCATTGTCTGTTTCTTCTCCTGTGTCTCTTTCAGTCCTGCTCTGGACCCATTTGGACTTCCCTGGTGGCTCAGACAGTAAAGCGTCTCCTACAATGTGGAAGACCCAGGTTCAATCCCTGGGTTGGGAAGATCCTTTGGAGAAGGAAATGGCAACCCACTCCAGCACTCTTGCCTGGAAAATCCCATGGACAGGGAACATGGTGGGCTACAGTCCATGGGGTCACAAAGAGTCAGATACAACTGAGTGACTTCACTCACTGACTCACTGGACCCATTCAGGGTCATAGGCTCCAGTTTCAGCTCCATTCTGTTGACCACACATCTATATCCCCACCTCTGAACTCTCTCCTGAGCTTTCTATCCTTATTTCTAAACACCTAATGGGCAGCTCCACGTGGCAAAATTCAAAGATCTTCAAACTTAATACATCCAAAGTTAAGTTCATGATCATCCCTCAAACCTGTCTGCCTGCATTTTCTGTCTTAGTCCCTGAGTCCGTACTACTGGAAATGCCTGCATCAATCTTCACTTTTCTTCTAGTCCAAACTTCCAAGCATCTGTTAATAACACCAAGTTGTGTTCATCATCAGAACTTTTTATTACAAATGGCAGCACCCCAACTCAAATTAAACAAGAAAAAGAAACGTATTAGCTCATGGAACCAAACCATAAAAAAGGATGGATTTGTGTGAATTGTACCAGATTTCTCTCTCCACCTTTCACCTCAGCTTTTGTTTTGTTTGCCCTCATTCTTCCAGGTTCATTCATGTAGGAGGGGGCCATGGCTACTAGCAGCCCCAAAGGTACACCCTGTTAACAATAATGAGAAGAGACACTTAACCTGTATCAGGCACAATTCTAGGCACTTCAGAGCCTGTGAGGCAAGAAGAAAGAGAGAACATGCTCTCCACTTCAAATTTGGAAAATCCATACACAAGCTCTAAATTGAGCCAGCTTGTGTCACGTATCCACCTGCTGAAATACTCACTGGGTCTGAATCATGAAGTAGAGTAACTGCAAAGTTTGGACCATCCACCAGCCTCTTAGCTTGAGTGATTCAAGTAGGAAGAAGTCTGATGAACCACAGCAGGTGGGAAAACATGCAAGGTAGACTTCGAGGCAAGAAATGGAAATGCAGAAACTCTACAGTGTGATTCAAGTTCATGGGTCTTTGTATCATCTTTTGAAAACTGAGAAACCTATCAGGAATTGTATCTGAACAGACGTCTCGCCCACCAAAAAAATGTACAGAAGAAAACCACGACATGCCTCAAAAGACAACTTTAACAGTACACTAGAAACACAAATAAAGGGTCATCAAAGATCAAAAATGTATGCCAAGAGTTCCTAAGTGTCTGAAAGCATAGAATATCTTTTTCAAAAAAAACTCTCAAACTTCTGAATAATAGTGGTTGTAACGATAAAAAGCATAATGAGGAGACAGAATGGCATGCCTTTGTATAACGTTACCTGTTCTGCCTGCAGGTGCTGTTTCATCTCTTGCACTGACTTTGAGGCCCCAGGGAGGTCTGTGGTCGTGGGTGACATTTAGCTGTTCTTTCTCAAATAACTTCAGAAAGAGTTCTACCTGAAAACTTTCCAGAAACAGTATTGAAATTGACCATTGAAAGTGATAACTTCTTACAGAAGAATCTCCACAATGTATCTGTAATTTAACTTTTTAAGATAAGTAGTTGGAAAGTTTATCCTGTGGTAACTTGACATTCATCATTGTTTCAGACCCCTGGCATTTACTGTCAGGCACGGTAAACTTTATTTTTCTTCTATTTCTACATCTACAATTCCTCAGATTATTGATTTCTCATTCATCAGAAGATTTGTAAACATAACAAAACCTACATAGAGCACACATGAATATGAATTTGTGATGTGAATAAATTAAGTCTCCCACTACAGCATTTGGGGAAGATATTTCTCCCAAGAGCCAACGACAGGTGTGTAATAAGATGCTAGTTTCATTCCCCATCATCTAAGGTTTTGGATGTAACTGGAAACATTCTTGGAAGCAGGGGGAGGGGATTGTCTGAGTCATTGTTGTGAAAGCCATTATTCTGCATCATGCTCAGTTGGACTTGGGAATGAATTAGAACAAATGTTCAAGAATGTTCTTTTCTACACGAAGCTATTTCATCTGTTATCTCTTCCTCTTGCACTTAGATGTGACCAAAATTTCTTCCAAAATGAAATGCAGTCTTGTATAAAATCAAATTGATTTCTCTTATTTTTAATCTACCAGAGGATATTTGTCTTGAGTATTGGGGGCAGCAGAGCTATTGTTTCTATTTTTAAAAAAGAAAAGAAAAAGGAAAAAAAAAATTTTGGTGTTGTTGTTAAAAAGAAAAAACTATACAGTGTGTTCTATATTTGAAATTCCATGAACTGTTGATAAACTGGGTTTTTCCTGTAAAGAGAGATATGCAAAAATCTGATTTTTCCACCTCAGTGTTCATTTTTACCATCCCCAGCACCCCTTGTTCAGTCAAATGGTGTCTAAGAAATGCCCCTCTCCATCCAGGATCAAATAAAATGCTTCTGGAATGGAACATCAGCAGAACTCCCTTTGTTCACCTTTTTCCCTCCAGTTTTTTTTTATTGTTGGCAGTGACTGCAGTTCAGAAAAAAGGTCACCTGATTTCAAACAGAAATGAGGAAAGGCTAAGTCTGTGTGTGCTTGTACACAAGTGTGTGTGGGGGGGGGGATGGGGGACATCCAATGTGTTCTGCACAGGAGTTATTTACTGTGTTGAATCTGTCTTCAGATGCTTATAAAATATTCAGCAGGCTGGAAGGAACCTCTCTAGAGGGTGCTAAGCCCCAGATGGACATGTTAGGGAGTAAGTACTCAGTCACCTCTTCATAGGAAGGCTCAGGAGTCCCCAGGAAGGGGCTTGTACTAAGATGCCTCTAGGCTGGCAGAGCCAGCACTGACCTAGGGGGGCAGAAGAACCATGACTCCTTAACTGTGAAAAATCAGGGCACCTGACATTGCCTTCAGGAGCCTCAGTTTTTTGTCTATGAAATGAAAAGCTTGAACTAAGTCAGGGATCTTCCACTTTGGCCACACAGTAGCCTCATTTGATTTTCTTGTTTTTAATAATGATAAAGGCCTTACCCTAGACAACTGGAATTAACCTTCAAGGATGGAACCCAGACACAATTATTTTCTTTTAAGCTCCCGGGTGCGTTTAGGTGCAGCCAGGGTAGTGGCTGGGTGATTGCCAAGGTCTCTCCAGTGCAGGCTCTACAGGACTTGCTCCAGTTAGATCAAGTGTCTGTTGGGTCAGCTTTCTCTCCTCGGCACTGGTCCACACTGCCCAGTCATTCTCTGTCCAATGGAATTTTCCATATTCATAAGACACCAGGGCCAAAGCTCCTATAGGATCTGCGAAAACAGTCAATGCCATTAATTGGACTAACCAATCTAAAGAGTGAGGAGTTGGAGGGAGGAGGGGAAGGATCCACTGTTTAAAAGGAATCATTGTTGTTCCTAAGAAAACTGCAGGACAGCACTGAAGCTGCAGGGAACTCTGCATGGCGAGCTCATTTCCCTGTTCACCCCCAGCTACGACATCTCTTTTGCAGCCCAGCACTGTGCTGCAGAGATAAACTAATCGGTAGCAAGAGCTGCATTTTGATCTTGCAATCAAGTCACATAATTTGCTTTTCCAGGACAGCCCCGCACTTCTCTCTGTTCTGTTCTCTTGCCTCTCAGAGTTTTCTTTCCCACTTGCTCCCGTTTAACCCATCCATCCCCGCTTCCCATCCTCGAAGATCTGCCCACTGCCATGTGCACCCCCACCCCAACCCTCCACATACTTTTTTTTTTTTTTGGTCATTTCCCATTCACCCTACTTTGTATGCTCTGCCCCTCCTTTCCCACTTCTCCATTTCCCAGCCAAGATCGCTGGGCCACTGATGGCTATAAGGATGTGAAAATCTGAGCCACAGGCATGAATAATGAATTGGGAGCGGCAGACTGAAGCCGGCCGGAACTGAGAATACTATTTCTGAAATGCAGCCAAATGATTTAGCAAGAGGCGATATGAAGTTACTGCAATCCCTGGAAGTCCTGGACACAATGGTAATTATGAAAATGCAGTTTTGACAAAGTACAAGTCTGATGGAAGTTCCAAGGCTGATGGAAGTGTCATAGCTGCTTTGGGCTGAAGTGAGAGCTGTGGAAGGTATGGTGGCACTTGCTGACCCCACTGGACTGAGGGACTAGTGCAGTCACTGGCAGGATGGCCTGTTTCCTTATTCCAAGAATAGCATCACCACCCTGAGTCGAGTGCAGCTGGACAGGATGGCTAGAGGGGCTGGTGCTGGAAACTCCATCTGGCTGTAAGGTCAGGGAAGTGGAGGAATCTGGAACTTGAGGTTGCCAGGATGGGTATAGGCAGAGTCGTCTGCTACTCTTCTAACTCATTAGAAACCAGCCTAATACCAGCCCTCAGCTCTCCTATATCTGGTCCTCTGCTGTTTCCATTTAGTCAGAAACCTCCTTTGGACCTTCCCTTTACAAGCAAGACTTGATGGATGGGTCTATGGAGTCTGTGGTTCAATGTGGGGACTTGCTGGAACTGATTAGTGAATGAGGGCCTCCAGACAATCTTCATTAACATTCTGGCCACCCCTCCAGTCCTTCCTATTTGCCTTCCAAATGCTGCCAGATACATTTTTGTGAAATATAAACCTGGTTATTGGACTATCTACCTAGAAACCTGTTAGCGGCTACTCATGGGCTCCAGAATGGAGGCTAAATTCCTGATCATAGCATCCAAGGCTGTCTGTGACTTGACCCAAACTTTCATCTCCCACCCCTTGTCTCCCTACAGCCCAGAGACGCTGCAGAGCTTTCTGCTTTGTGTCCTCTGCTGCTCCTTACCTGCACATCTGTGATCAGCCTGTGTCCCCAGCATTTCTGTCTCCTGCATGAACACCAATTTACCCTCCCAAGACCCAGCGTAGGAGCCCTGCTTGCTAGGAATTCCTCTGGAGCGCTCATATCGGAGGAACTCTCCTCCCCTTGTATTCCCATCTTATCTGTTGCCTACTACTTAACCGCGGGAAGGATCTCTTTGGGAGCGAGAAATGTCTTCAGTTCAGTTCAGTTCAGTTCAGTCGCTCAGTCCTGTCCGACTCTTTGCGACCCCATGAATCGCAGTACGCCAGGCCTCCCTGTCCATCACCAACTCCCGGAGTTCACTCAGACTCACGTCCATTGAGTCCGTGATGCCATCCAGCCATCTCATCCTCGGTCGTCCCCTTCTCCTCCTGCCCACAATCCCTCCCAGCATCAGAGTCTTTTCCAATGAGTCAACTCTTCGCATGAGGTGGCCAAAGTACTGGAGTTTCAACTTTAGCATCATTCCTTCCAAAGAAATCCCAGGGTTGATATCCTTCAGAATGGACTGGTTGGATCTCCTTGCAGTCCAAGGGACTCTCTTACTCAGCCCAAAATCATTCTGCTCATCGCATAACAGGCCAGTATCAGGAGAGTTGTTGGCGCGAGGGGAAAGCTAGCAGACTCATAAGACAGCAGACTAGTGTCTCAAAAACTGATCTTCCCTCAGTCCAAAATTCAGTTCCTTTTATATAGAGGAGGGGGAGGGGGAGTGACCCAGTGCGAAGCCAACCAGTGGCTGAAGCATGTCCTAAGGGTTGCTTCTTGAAAGCTGCTCCCGAAGGTCGCTAACTTAGGGGAGGGTCCCACTGTAACACTGACCAATGGTTGAGCGGGACTGTTAACGGTCGCTCACTGACAGTTGCCCCCTAACGGTCTCTCACTAACGGTCGCTTGCTTGGGGGAGGGGTCCACTGCCAGGTGAACCAATGGCTGAGCTGGAACACTAACAAGAGGCCCGCTATCAGCTGTGCACCTACCCCGCCTCTATTACAGACACACACTCTGGAGGCAGAGACTCTGTCCCATTCACCCAGGAATGCTCCCTGCATCCCACATGATGCCAGTAGACATGTATTAATGCTTATGCAGAGAATCCCGGCTGGGACAGAACAGGAAACGAGGATCGCAGGACTCCCATCTTAAAAGAATGGACATTCCCACAGTCTTAGCCTTGAACAGAGGTCCAGCCTTCTGAGCCATGCTCTGCTTCCCATCCCTCTCAATGGAGAGCTCCCAGCACCTGCTTCTCAGACACCCCCACCCCCAGCCTGACATGCTGTGATTGTCATCTCAGGGGGTGCGCTGCTCCCAAGTTCCCAGTTCTTGTCATCATTATGCAACCTTGACAGGCAGTGGAGATGCACCCTGGTGACTCTCATATTGCCACCTGTGAGCTGAAGCTTTCGAGCCAAAATTAGTTCACTTTCCCCAAAGAGGGCAATAACTGAGTCAGGAAGGAACTAGGTAGAGCAGGTACGAATCTCTGTCTGAAAATACAAACATGCAGAAAAGGTATCTTGAACTTTTCACAACTCGATTTAATTTGTATTTCAAGTCCCATTTTTCCCCTAAGAATGTGAAGTCAGTCTCCCCTCCTTTCCCTTTTCTATAGTGTAGCATCTGAGCACCTGGGAGGGTTAAGGTGGTGTCCAGGTCGGGGCGGACCTGGTCTTCATCCTCAGCGTCTTCTTTTCATCTTGGTTCCTTTTGGGAAGCCCCATCTCATCTAATACAGTCTGCCCCCGTAGTCGCTGAGGCTTCCTCATTCCTGTCCTTTCTGCCATGCTTGGAGACCAAGAAACCAAGCTAGGGTTGTAATGGGGCCTGGAGAACTCTGGAAGGCTGTAATAGCAGCAGAGGAAGGCTCCAGCTGTAGCAGCCCTGGTCAGAAGGCCCCTCCCACAAGCCAGGAGCCGATTAGGGAGAAACTGTCAACCAGCAACCCTTAGTGGTCCCGCACACCTATTGGTTGGTGCTTCAGTGGGCCCCTCCCCAAAGCAAGTGACTGTTAGAGAGCAACTGTCAACCAGTGACCATTAGTTAGCCATTGGTCAATGTCACATTGAGCCCCTCCCCCTCCTCTTCTGTATAAAAGGATCCCAATTTGGGACTAAGAGTAAATGGTTCTCTGAGATGCTAGCCTGCCATCTTCTTGGTCTGCTAGCTTTCCCATGAAAAATCATTATTCCTTGTTCTAACAACTTGTCTTTCAATTTATTGGTCTGTTGGGCAGTGTGCAGAAAGAACTGGGCTCAATAACAAGGCCACATCTGCCAAGTCACATTATAGAGTCGTTACTTCCCAAAAACCTTAAAGAAATAGGACACGGGTTCACTCTGTTGTTCTTTCTGTGGGGTTGGTTTTAGGTTCCAGCATCCCTCACACCTGATATGGAACCAGAGTTCATGGCCTCCTTTTTTAGGGATATGGAGATTAGGAAGCAACAGTTAGAAGTGGACATGGAACAACAGACTGGTTCCAAATAGGAAATGGAGTACATCAGGGCTGTATACTGTCACCCTGCTTATTTAACTTATATGCAGAGTACATCAGAATCAGAGGACAGACACACTGAAACCATACTCACAGAAAACGAGTCAATCTAATCACACTAGCACCACAGCCTTGTCTAAATCAATGAAACTAAGTCATGCCCACGGGGCAACACAAGATGGGCGGGTCATGGTGGAGAGGTCTGACAGAGTGTGGTCCACTGGAGAAGGGAATGGCAAACCACTTCAGTATTCTTGCCTTGAGAACCCCATGAACAGTATGAAAAGGCAAAATGGTAGGATACTGAAAGAGGAACTCCCCAGGTCAGTAGGTGCCCAATATGCTACAGGAGATCAGGGGAGAAATAACTCCAGAAAGAATGAAGGGATGGAGCCAAAGCAAAAACAATACCCAGCTGTGGATGTGACTGGTGATAGAAGCAAGGTCCGATGCTGTAAAGAGCAATATTGCATAGGAACCTGGAATGTCAGGTCCATGAATCAAGGCAAATTGGAAGTGGTCAAACAAGAGATGGCAAGAGTGAACGTTGACAT
>SJXQ01013072.1:41631-91739 GCA_006408695.1 Aepyceros melampus
TTAGGTCTGCCTGAGGTCCTCACTCCAGTCCTCGGACCTTCCTTTGTTCTGTTTCCGCGGGCTTTTCCCTTCCTTGTTTTTAGCCACCGCCATTCTGGACTCGTTTTCCTATTCTAACTACCTAACGTTCCCGTGCCTTAACTACTTTCTCATACCTTATATCTCAGGCCAGGGCGTAGCAAACTACAACTCATGGGCCAAATTTTGCTTCTATATGGTCCACAGCTTAAGAATGGCTTTTACATTTTTAAATGGTGCCAAAAAGGTAAAGAATAATCTGTGACACATGAAAGCTTATGTGAAATTGCCATTAAATTTTCTTCTAAACATATTGTCCACGATTGTTTTCACACTAAAATGGCAGAATTGAGCAGCTGTGACAGAGACTGTATGGCTCACAAGGCCTAAGATACTTGTTTGGTTCTCTATAGAAAATATTTGCTGACTCTGGGACTAGCACTTCTTTGCTTGCATTCCCTTGTCTTTAGGCTGTTTCTAAATTGTTCCAGAATACCTGAGATGCATAGGCCCACCTGCTCACTGTTTCCACTGGAGAAAAGCCTTTCCTATCAAACCTTTACATGTATTATGAGGGTCTCTACAAAGTTTGGGAAGGAAGAGAGGAAGAGCTCACGGGCATGCTGAGTCTTGCCATCTCGCTTCCTATAGCCTGTATTTCTTCTTCTTCCTTCCCCTCCATCTGGCATAACTGAAGACTTCCTCCAGGTCCCTTCCACAGACTCTGAGGTTCCTTGCAGGTCTCTACCCCAGGCAGGCTTATTGAGGAGTGATTTCCAAGCACAAGTAGTGCTGTCCCTGAAAAAGAATTCTAGTGAATGCGGTTTTCTCCATGTCATTATAATGGGAGAACAGTAGTTCTCTAGAGATTTAGCTAAGGCTCAGAGTGCTAATGACTTTGCTTTCTAATACTCTCAAGTTCAGTCTCAGTTGGATCCGAAAGTCTCTTCATGGAGCATTTCATCCATGCGTTCTTTCAGACCTCAGATCTTGGTGGTCTTTCAACTTTAATCCTCTTTCCTATATCAATGAAAAAAGAGATCAGAGGCTATTATTTCAGGCATTTTCACTACTTAAACTCATAATTACAGAAGCCTGATTTTTATTGTACAATGCTTAGCAATTTAGTTTTTAATCAAAACATCACACTCAGAACTTTGGTTACAGTGGTGTGTCAGTGATCTATTGTTACATGGAAAGGTTGCCTAGTGAGTAGCTGAGATTATTAGAATAGACAGCACTGTCAGAAATTCAAGCTGGATCCTGATTGAGAGTGATTAGAGGATATTTATCAAGCTCTTCTGAAAGCCGTTCTTTGTTCTCCTGATCATGGTTTTAGAAGAGAATTCTTCTTGGGAGCATAGTTATAGACACTAAAATATGCATATGAAATACATATCTTATTTAATAACATTACATTTTATTTCTTTCAGCATACAGATGGAGAAATAGAGGGAAAGTATTTGTATATCACCATACACTTCTGATCCAGATAGAGTTGTAAATTTTGCTCCAAACATGTTGGAAAGATATATAAAATATGAAAGACATAAATAAAGCTCAAAATCTAGAGGAGCATCTTTATGGGGAGAAAAATCAAAGGTCCGATTGAGGTTCAAAGTTTAGATTTTCTGGGCTTTGGGTAACATGCTTATAGGAACTGTGTGGGGCTAATTCTTTAATGTTCTCCGCTCTGGAAATGAGGCATAAAGAAGTACTGTGGGCTCATGACTAATAGAACTTTGTGAGCTGGAGGGGCTGCAATCCAGCATCATCAAGTCACTGGCTCAGTGACTGAACTGGATTTGTTGTATTTCCCCAAGTCACTCTGGATAAGGAGTTTAAATCAGCAATATAAGTCCACCTGGGATTAGAGAGAAAGAGAAAGCAAAAGCTCCCTCTCAACACATGTGAAACTCAAGATTCTACAACAGGCAAAAGCAATTTTAAGCCAAGAATAAATCAACAATCAGATGAAAAAAAATTATAATATAGATAAAACAATAGCACAACAAATCCCTAAGCTATAAAGCAGAGTGACAGTTTTGACTATATAAAATAAAAGGAAATTTGTATTGCAGAATTCACTGTTCTGATGGATGGTGACAGTGTTTCACTGCTAACGAAGACTCATAGGATCCTAAAGGACAGTGGCTTTCAGATCTACAGTTTATTGCAGGAAAGCTACATAATATACCAACAATGTTAAAATAAGGGTATGCATCACAGCTCAGGGCAGCCTGGAGGGGCCAGGCTCAAACGTCAGCTGCGCTCTGCCCAGGCGTGGGGCCAGGGTGCACTTTACCTCTCAGATCAGGAACCACTGGTGTCTGGACAAAATGTCTCAAAACCAGGGAGCCCCCAAGGCGTCTCAGATGGCGCTTATTCATACCTTGCTGGTCACTTAAGCATATTCCTTCCATATAAGAGCTTAAGTCAGAGCTCCTCCAAGAGCTGTAGTGAGGCTGGCTGTAAATGAACAGGCTCACGGTTATCAATCAGCAGTGCTAACAAGCTGTAGACTGCTACACCAGAGCTCACCTAAAGCCACGGTCACAGAGCAGCACTGTTAAGCAGGTCGTTTCATACCTTAACCAGTGCTGTGCACGTGTCTCAGCCAAACAGTCCAGGCTAATTCAGACTTGTAGGAATCAGTCCTTTCAGCAAAGCCGCTATCCGGAGGGTCAAAACACAAGCGGCAAACTAGGAAAATGAAGTGCAGCTTCCAGTGTGGATGGAAGGCCAGTCCCCTGACGGCTCACAGTGTGGATGGAAGGCCAGTCCCCTGACGGCTCACAGTGTGGATGGAAGGCCAGTCCCCCGACGGCTCACAGTGTGGATGGAAGGCCAGTCCCCCGACGGCTCACAGTGTGGATGGAAGGCCAGTCCTCTGACAGCTTACAGTGTGGATGGAAAGTCACTTCCCTGACAGCTTACAGTGTGGATGGAAGGACAGTCCCCTGACAGCTTACAGTGTGGATGGAAGGACAGTCCCCTGACAGCTTACATGTGGATGGAAAGTCAATTCCCTGACAGCTTACAATGTGGATGGAAAGTCAATTCCCTGACAGCTTACAATGTGGATGGAAAGTCAATTCCCTAATACACAAAAAGGTCTGCAAGTCAGTATTGAAAAGACTACTAGTTCAATTGAAAAATAGTCAAAGAATATGAAGAGACATCTTATAGAAGTTAAATAATTCTTAACATATGAAAATAAAATGAAGAAATGCTCCTCCCTGTTCATAATAAGGAAATGCATATCGAAAGCACTGAAATGTCATTTCTCACTTATCACTGGCAAAATCAGAATGTTTTTGTACACATTATGTTGGAAAAGGTATCAGCCAATCACTCTCATAGTTGCTGAGTGAGTCCCATCTTGAAAGGGTGTCTGAGCATCCCATTTCATTGTCTACCACAGTAAGACACTTTTGAGGGAGGATTTTTATATCCACAAACTCTGACATGAAGAATGATTTCCTTAATGTATAAATCAGCCATATCCTCCCATTGTACTCAGACATTATCTTAAGGTCTCCACTAGTTCCTGGCATTCTAAGTGTCTTTCACCTGGGATGCAAGAAATAACAAGGCAAACAAAAACTGGTCTAGTAAAGTAGTCTACTCAATCAATTACTGACTACTAAGAAAGCCTCTCGATTGTAGGGAGTTTAAAGGATGAAAAAATATATATTCTGGGTAAAAGCTGCAAGAGTCGACTGTGCTTTGTCATGTAAATGCAGCCACAGGACAGTATACAAACAAATGGGTGTGGCTGTCTGCCAGCAAGGCTCTGCTTATGAACAGGATTTATTTATGGATTTAACACATGGGCCCTTATTTGCTTATACCCAGGGATATAAAATAGTAATTTCATCTGGGAAGTTCCAGTCAGCAGGAGTTTAGAGGAAGGAGGATTTGTGTCTGCTAGTAAAGTAATGCTCAAAATTCTCCAAGCCAGACTTCAGCAATACATGAACCGTGAACTCCTTGATGTTCAAGCTGGTTTTAGAAAAGGCAGAGGAACCAGAGATCAAATTGCCAACATCCGCTGGATCATGGAAAAAGCAAGAGAGTTCCAGAAAAACATCTATTTCTGCTTTATTGACTATGCCAAAGCCTTTGACTGTGTGGATCACAATAAACTGTGGAAAATTCTGAAAGAGATGGGAATACCAGACCACCTAACCTGCCTCTTGAGAAATCTGTATGCAGGTCAGGAAGCAACAGTTAGAACTGGACATGGAACAACAGACTGGTTCCAAATAGGAAAAGGAGTACGTCAAGGCTGTATATTGTCACCCTGCTTATTTAACTTATATGCAGAGTACATCATGAGAAACGCTGGACTGGAAGAAACACAAGCTGGAATCAAGATTGCTGGGAGAAATATCAATAACCTCAGATATGCAGATGACACCACCCTTATGGCAGAAAGTGAAGAGGAGCTAAAAAGCCTCTTGTTGAAAGTGAAAGAGGAGAGTGAAAAAGTTGGCTTAAAGCTCAACATTCAGAAAAATATTGTCACCCTGCTTATTTAACTTATATGCAGAGTACATCATGAGAAACGCTGGGCTGGAAGAAACACAAGCTGGAATCAAGATTGCCAGGAGAAATATCAATAACCTCAGATATGCAGATGACACCACCCTTATGGCAGAAAGTGAAGAGGAACTAAACAGCCTCTTGATGAAAGTGAAAGAGGAGAGAGGAAAAGTTGGCTTAAAGCTCAACATTCAGAAAACGAAGATCATGGCATCTAGTCCCATCACTTCATGGGAAATAGATGGGGAAACAGTGGAAACAGTGTCAGACTTTATTTTGAGGGGGCTCCAAAATCACTGCAGATGGTGATTGCAGCCATGAAATTAAAAGATGCTTACTCCTTGGAAGGAAAGTTATGACCAATCTAGATAGCATATTCCAAAGCAGAGACATTACTTTGCCGACTAAGGTCCGTCTAGTCAAGGCTATGGTTTTTCCTATGGTCATATATGGATGTGAGAGTTGGACTGTGAAGAAAGCTGAGCGCTGAAAAATTGATGGTTTTGAACTGTGGTGTTGGAGAAGACTCTTGAGAGTCCCATGGACTGCAAGGAGATCCAACCATTCCATTCTGAAGGAGATCAGTCCTGGGTGTTCTTTGGAAGGAATGATGCTAAAGCTGAAACACCAGTACTTTGGCCACCTCACGTGAAGACTTGACTCATTGGAAAAGACCCTGATGCTGAGGGGGTTCTTGGGGGCTGGAGGAGAAGGGAACAACAGAGGATGAGATGGCTGGATGGCATCACCGACTTGATGGACGTGAGTTTGAGTGAACTCCGGGAGCTGGTGATAGACAGGGAGGCCTGGCGTGCTGCGATTTGTGGGGTTGCAAAGAGTCGGACATGACTAAGTGACTGAACTGATATGAACTGAACTAGCATCTAAGCTCTCACAACCCTCATTCCAATTCACTCTCCCTCCAATTTGTAGCATCCTTTTCTAGCCAGTGTGTGGGGAGGTGGAGGAGAGAGCACTTCCAACTACTCTCCTGAGTCCACAGTCTATTACCTTTGTTCTGTTTCCATTTCCTCAAAGCCTGCTCTTTTGAAATTCACAAGGAGACTTTTTCCTCTTTCCTTTCACATCATTTCCCTATGACAGTGATCACCTACCACCATCTAGTTCCTGAATGGAGAACAGGGGTAGGGTTTAGGGGGATTGGGGTGGATGTCATTAAGAATGTGAGCAAACACTAAGGTAGCATTTACAATCAGTCAGGCACTGCTCTAAAGTCTTTATATATATTAATTCATCAAATCACTACCACTCAATGAAGCAGATACTATTATTTCCAGTTTACAGATGAGGAAATGGATGTTAAGTGGTGACAAGTTGGGCTTCCCAGGTGGCTCAGACAGTAAAGAATCTGCTTGCAAAGCAGAGGACTGGAGTTTGATCCCTGGGTTCGAAAAATCCCCAGGAGGAGGAAATGGCAACCAACTCCAGTATTCTTGCCTGGGAAATTTCATGGATAGAGGAGCCTGGTGAGCTACAGTCATGGGTCGCAAAGAGTCAGACACGACTGAGCAACTTTCAGTGACAACTTGGAGGAGCTGGGACCTGAACCAGGCAGTCTAGCTCTCGAGTCTGTGCCCTTAACCACTAAAATGATAGCTTCTTGCTAATCAACACACTGCCACAGACATTACTCTTATTGTAGATTTGAACTCCTTGAAGATATATAGGAAAAGAAAAGTTTAAAAAATATTATAATGAAAACATCTCCTTCTACTCAAAATGCTTATGCTGAGATCTAGCAAATTTTTATTTTGATGAGAAATTTTTTCATCATCCATGTGAATGTAAAAAAAAAAAAAAAAAAAATAAAAGCCTAGAAATCCTTAAAAAACAGAATTTCCTACCACTACTGCCACCAACCAACACTTTTAGCTCCAGCTTCCTAGAAGTGTTTTATCAGGCCCCTCAGCAGCAGAGTAGGAGTTAGAAGGCATGACCTCTGAAAAGGGGCTGCCAACTCTATATGTGTTCCTCCGTGTGCCCTGAATGCTTCTATGCAATTCTAAGCACTAACATCCCCTTTGATGAAAAGATGCCCAAGAAAAAAACGTTTGTGTAGAACAATCATTCTTAACCTTTTGAGGAGTCACAGACCTTTTTGCAATCTATGAAGTTACCTCCCCAGGAAAAACAACTGCTTATATCCAAAAGCACATATAATTTGGCATAAAATTTTAAGCAAATTACTGAGCCCTATACTGTGTGTGAATTATTCCTAGAAGGGAAGTTGTTTTATTCATTTCTGCAACCTTCAACACCTAGCAGAGAATAAACTCACCGAGCTACACGCATCCTGTCTCCACGCTGGCCCGAACATGCACGCTGACTCTCTGTGGTACCGTGAGAGACAGAAAATCTTCCCCTCCCCTTTATCCAGCCCAGATTTTCTGCAAATGCCTGGTGCCAACAAGGGCATTTGTTCTTTGTGCATTGATGCCTGTGTTTTTGCCTCCAAGAGACAAACGCTGACTGTGGGATCTGAGTGGAAGTGGCCACTCTGATTTTCAGGCAATTTGGGGGTTGTACATAAAATTCTATATCCTCTTAGAGGCTAGGGAGGAAAAGACCAAGCTCCAGGCCTCTTTATAAGCCCACAGAGGATAGGATTCCTCACCCATTACAGCAGGGTAGCCAATTCCCTGACTAGTTTTTCCCTTTTCAGAAGGGAGTGCAACACATCAAGTTTTAAAATACCTTCTCAAAGAAAACAATTTAATGGGTTTTCCTGCACCTCAAGAGTATCAGGGAAGTGCAGTTAACTCTGCTTTTCAATTCTCAAATCAAGCAGCAGAGACGATGTTTGGGTCAAGGCCAAATACTATTTTTTTCTATGAAGAAAACAGAGATGGTTCAAATAAATTCTGTCAGCAGCTCAGAGCCCTCTGCAAGAAATCATGGTACTCTGTGAGGGCAAACACTTACATGATTACCATTTGTGATTAACTGGAATCACATCACCAAGGGGATTATTAAAAACAAGTAGATCAAACATGGCAGAGACAGTTAAAAGCTACTGAGAAATAATAATACTTTGTTCCTTTTCATTTTTCTTCTCTTTTCCTCCTATGTTGGGGTGACATGGCTTATCCTTTTATCCCTTCTATCAACAGTCTTTGCTTCTTTGATGATTATTTCTTGTTATCTATTCTTGTTATCAAGTTTTATATCTTAACTGTGTTCATGGATTCCTATACTCCAATACTTTGGCTAACTAATCTGAAGACTTGACTCATTGGAAAAGACCCTGATGCTGGGACAGATTGGAGGCAGGAGAAGGGGACGACAGAGGATGAGATGGCTGGATGGCATCACCAACTCGATGGACATGAGTTTGAGTAAACTCCGGTAGTTGATGATGGACAGGAAGGCCTGGCGTGCTGCAGTGCATGGGGTCACAAAGAGTCAGAAACAACCAAGCGACTGAACTGAACTGAATACCTTGAAAGGGGCCATCTTCCTTCCTTACGAGTGACTCCTAAGCCTTTGTGCCTCCATACCACTCAGTAATTATTCTAGATTATTCCTTGTTTTGAGTACATTTATGATTATATAAATTACATACATGTAAAAGTATAGTAAAATTCCATATGTAATAAAACACAAAAATAAATTATAAACAGATGAGATGAAATAATTATAAATAGGGCTCTAACATTTTATTCTTTCTCCTAATGGATTGTCCATTCCCCTTTGAGATTTGAACATCCTGCTTCGAAACACAGATCAAATGTATCATCAGGTAGGTAAACATCAGGGGAAAGCCCTCCAAGGGCTAAAACTGGCTGTCAGTTGTAACCTGTTCAGCCTTGGGTTGTAACCTGTAATATTCCCCTTACATCTGTCATTCATATAAGTGAGTTCATAAGAGATGCTCTGTTACAGACTGAATGTGTTCCCCCTCTCAATTCATATGCAGAAGCCCTAACTCCCTAGAGTGACATATTTGGCTAAGGAAGTAATTAAGGTTAAATGAGGTCATAAGAGAAGGGCCCTAATCCAATTGGATTAGATAGGTTCAGTGGCCTTATACAAAGAGACTGAGAGACCTCCCCCTGCATATAAGTATATGTCAGTCTCTCTCTCCCAGTAAGTTTGCATCTAGAAAAGACCATGTGAGCACACAGCAAGATGGCAGCCATCTGAAAACTGGGCAAAGAGCTTCCAGCCCTGCCAGACCTTGATGGCGACTTCCAGCCTCCAGAACTATGAGAAAATAAATTTCTGTTTAAGCCACTTGGTATTTTGTCAGGGCATCAGAACAGAGAAATCTACTCTCAGAAAAGTCACTAGATTATTCCTGTAAACACAGATATACTCATTCAACTTCAGGTTAATATTTTCTTCAAAATTGGTCATAGTATCAGGTGAGAAACTTCAGTGGTGCCAGCAATGTTTGGAGGTATGAGGAACTCCCACAGCATCCTTTTGACCTGGGTGAGCAGAGGAATGTAGGGCCTGTGCAGTCCTGCTGCTATAGCAGAGGTGAGAGCCTCGCCTTTCCATCAGAAAGGCAGCAGCACCCCCACTGCTCTGCACTGTAACTGCCCCCATCACCACGCTCTTAGTGTGTGGCTTAGATAGACAAGAACCAAAGTGACTGTGGGAAGTAATTAAGACTGAAGCTCAGTTCTCGAGAATTTTATGGGCTGCTGTTTCTGGACATAATTTAGGAAAGATAGCATGATCTGCTCTTCCACTGAAAACAACAAAGATAGACCCTGCTTTTGCTTATTTATTTAAAAAAAAAAAAACCTCTTTAAAAATGCATCCATGAACAAGCAAGAAAAGAAAATCAGTGGAGGGTAAAAGTTCATTAAAAGGAGAAATATATATAGGTAACTAAGCACTGAATCTGGTTTTTGCTCTGGGGGAATCTTTTAAATCTTGATTACTTTGAGCTCCTGTTTTTGACAACTGTACAAAGTGTGAGGCATACGACGAATCCTCAGGCTCAACCAAAGCAGGAGTCTGAAAGGAAAACCCATGAGTTTTCCTGATGTAACTAGGAACATCAGACAAAGCTAAGAACCCTCAGCAGAGACCATTAAAAAGTGCTAGTTTCTCTCAACTGTGGAGCTGGGTTGAAGGGGAAAATATCTCTCCTGAGAATTCATAGCGTAATATAATTTTCATGGGAATTTTCAACCCAAATTCATACTCCTTCAAATTTGGAACTGATTTTAAAAGAGCTCCTGTTTTTGACAACTGTACAAAGTGTGAGGCATACGACGAATCCTCAGGCTCAACCAAAGCAGGAGTCTGAAAGGAAAACCCATGAGTTTTCCTGATGTAACTAGGAACATCAGACAAAGCTAAGAACCCTCAGCAGAGACCATTAAAAAGTGCTAGTTTCTCTCAACTGTGGAGCTGGGTTGAAGGGGAAAATATCTCTCCTGAGAATTCATAGCGTAATATAATTTTCATGGGAATTTTCAACCCAAATTCATACTCCTTCAAATTTGGAACTGATTTTAAAACAGTCCCTGCTGTGCCAGGTGGCAGTAAATGTATATTATCATTGAAGGAAATTACTTTCAACTTTTAGGCCTCAAAAATTACTACAAGTAAAGTTTCAAGGAACATGAGTCCATAGTAAATATTACAACAAACACATAAACAAAACACATCATGAATGAGAGATTATAAAATCAATCAAGAACATTCAAAAAAGAACCCAAAAGAATGCCCAAAACAAAAATACAGTGATTGAAAGTCAAAGCTTTATAATCAGGCTATACAACAGGCACAGTTTAAGAACTGATTTACTGAAATAAAGAATGGTTAGCCAGAAATTACCAGGGATGTAACACAGAGAGAAAATGAAGTACAAATAATTAGAAAGACATTAAGAATCTTGTAGTATAGAGTGAATTTCAGAATTCACAAATCACAACCAGGTTTTATGAGGGATGCAATAAAGAGAATGGAGAAGAGTCAATATTCAAATTGAAAATGGCTAAGAATTTTCTGTTACTGCCAAAACATTCAAATATCTTATCTGAAAGATTAATACATTCAAAGATTAAAGTTTTAAAAATACATAACTATACACATTATAATCAAATCACAGAAACAAATACTAAGAAGGCGGCACACACACATACATACATAAATATAGCAAGGAACCCAGGCAAAATGTTCCGTATTTTAAAAATATACCTCATCTTTGTGAAAGTAAAACAGCTTAAAAGAAGCACTCAGAGTTGTCCTTCTCTCATATATAATAACGGGCGAAGGCAATGGCACCCCACTCTAGTAATCTTGCCTGGGAAATCTCATGGACGGAGGAGCCTCATAGGCTACAGTCCACCGGGTCGCTAAGAGTCAGACACGACTGAGGGACTTCACTTTCACTTTTCACTTTGATGCATTGGAGAAGGAAATGGCATCTCACTCCAGTGTTCTTGCCTGGAGAATCCCAAGGACAGAGGAGCCTGGTGGGCTGCCGTCTATGGGGTCACACAGTCAGACACGACTGACGCGACCTAGCAGCAGCAGCAGCAGCATATATAATAACAGCTCTAATCCTTGCATTCACTGCAGTCTTATATGAGCATTACTCCTCTCCTTTACACCCAGTTCAACTGTACACTCTTTGAAGGCCTGAATCAATATATTATTCCCTTTGTATTTCTCACAAGATATATAGAATGGAGTTTTATATATAGTAGATGCTTAATAAACATCTGAGTTACTATGTACTGTATTTTATGGATTTGAAGGTTTTGACACTACCAGACTTATCTGAATCATATTAATAAGTTTTTATAACATGTGAAATTCAATGGTATATTATATGAGTTAAAATTTGTATGTTTTATTCCACTACCTCCTTTCACTTTCTATGTTTCTTGCTAAATTTGGCACAATAAGAAAGACTTCAGGCATTTAGGAAAGCAAAAACCACAATGCAAAATTGTCTTAAAAGCAACCATATTAATATGTTCTTAACATCTCCATTCTGTGTGACCCAAAAGCCAGCATATGGAATGCATTCTGTGATCATGTTTGTATGTCACATTCTTAAACTTTGCAATGAGAAGCTCTTAGGCTGAAGGCCAAATCTGAGAATTGGATGGGGAGTAGGGTTCTGGATGTGTAATGGGGGTCAACCATTAATCCCAGATACCTCGGTCAACACTCCTGGGAGTTTCCAAATCTTACAGAGCAGTTGCAGCTGGAGATGCAGAATTGGGTCCTCTTGGTAGACAAAGTAAATGGCTTTCTATATCCTGAAGTTATCTGGACAAAATCACTTTTTAATGCCTTCACTCTTATTCTCATTAGAAAGAAATCATCAGTGAAGATAAGCCATGAGAAAGTCTTTTTCAGAAGTTCGTGCTAAAATAGTTGCTTCTAACTTTAAAAATTTTTGGCCACAGAAGTGTTTCTTCCAATGTTGAATGTAGATGAATGTGAAATAGGGGTGGGGCAGCTCAGAACCCCAATTTCCAGCTCTTAAATCTATGAACTCCTAGTCAGCAGTGGTTCTCAAGCTTTTGCATGTGTATAAGAGTCACCTGGAAGTTTAAAATATACAGGTTATTGGATCTAACTCCTGAAGAGTCTGATAAGAATATCTGGGTGGAGTCTGAGAGTTTAAATCTTAACCAGCACCCCAGAACATGTAGAGGCTGTGACCTGCTCTACTATATCTCACAATCCCTCATCCTTTACAGGGATGCTCAGCAAAGCCAGTGTGAAAACTACTTGGCAAGTCCCTCCCCAGTGAGGCTCCTTGTTTGACTCACTCACAAAGTGGTGATAGAGGCCCAAGATTCTCAACTCAGTGTAGCTGATTTTTCCCATAATTTCCTAAGCTGCTCAAACCTGAGGCAGCAACCAGATTTTCTCTGGCTGGTGGAATGAATTCTAAGAACTTGTTTATTTTAAAGCAGCAATAATGATAGATGCAGAGATTGAAATTCTACCTAATAGTCATCTCCCAAATTATCTCAATAGAAGGACGTGAAGCCTAGATCACGTGGAACTTGGTAGGACACCAGCTGAAACCCTAAAAATAGCTGAATCACTATCCGAGCCCAATCAGGGAATTCCTTCCCCACAAATGACTTCAATGGATTTCCATGAATGCACAGCTGCCTGGGGGGATGCAAAACCGCCACTCAGGGCTGAAACAAAGGGTCTTAGATTTTTAGAAACACTGGCCACCAGTGACTCTACATTGGACCCACTCTTTTCTTGTCTAAGAAATAGGACATTGGTGAAATCTGTATTCCAGAACATCAGTGATGTGCTGGGCAGAAAGAAAATTGCTCTTTCTGTTTGGGGTGTGGTAACACGTCACACTTGGGTGCCCATCCTGCCCCTCAGATTAGACAGTAGAAAAACTACAGAGTAGGAGTTGGCATATGTGTCTTTCTTTATCCACATTCTATCACAATGTTCTTTAGCGTGATTGATATCACCAGCCGATTCCCTCAGAGCAGGAAAAGCCTGAAGGAGGGGTTCTGAGGTCCACTTTCATTCAGAAGAAATCATGAGCTCACTTAGATATGTCACTAGAAGTTCCAGAATCATAGTCTTATAGCACCTGGGACCATAAATTGGCTAAAAATACTAAAAACAGTTCAGTTCAGTTCAGTTCAGTTCAGTTCAGTCTCTCAGTCATGTCTGACTCTTTGCAACCCCATGGACTGCAGCACACCAGGCCTCCTTGTCCATCACCAACTCCTGGAGTTTACTCAAACTCATGTCCATTGAGTTGGTGATGCCATCCAACCATCTCATCCTCTGTCGTCCCCTTCTCCTGCCTTCAATCTTTCCCAGCATCAGGGTCTTTTCCAGTGAGTCAGTTCTTCATATCAGGTGGCCAAAATATTGGAGTTCCAGCTTCAATATCAGTCCTTCCAATGAACATTCAGACTGATTTTCTTTAGGATGGACTGGTTGGATCTCCTTGCAGTCCAAGAGACTCTCAAGAGTCTTCTCCAACACCACAGTTCAAAAGCATCAATTCTTCAGCGCTCAGCTTTCTTTATAGTCCAACTCTTACATCCGTACATGACTACTGGTCTTGTACAGCTAAAAAAAGCAGCTAAGCTGTGGTAAATTACATTTGGTATTTCTCTGAAACTTGAAATTTCACAGACTCTGAGAACCTATATAAAGAGACATTATATAATTTTCTATTTTTTCATAAGGATTGTGGAAAATTGTGTCTCAAATTTGCAAAGCCCTTCAAGTCTTGGGGGAGACAGATGAATAAGAAAGGTGATTATCAAACATTAATCTAATTTTTAAGTGAGTTTACTAGAACTTTATTAAAATATCATTAACCTTCAAAATTTAGCCAAAGAAGGTTATACCTGTATTTCAGTGCAAAGACTATTTCTCAAAATATTTTGGTGTCCTATTTTGTGAATTGTTTTTAAAGCCAAGTTGGAAACCACACAAAAAAAGTCCTATTACAGCATTTTTAAACTTTTCATACATCTTTTTGGACATATGAATAAAAATTTTGAAGACTGTTAGCTATTCTTTGTCCTAAACCCCATTACACTGATCATGCTATTCAAGAAAGTTTAAGTTAAAATTTATTTTTGTTGTTTACTTAATGAAATCATGACATCATTTTTCTTTTTTTTTAATAAAAATCACCGTCCCCAGAATTTTTACTTATGCACTCAGAATCACTGTATTACATTTTAGTAAAAGCTTGTTTTTAACCAAAAAACAAAAAACAATCTGTCATACCCAGTGTGATTATTCCCTTTATTCAATAGCTTGTCTCTGAATGAGGCCATTTTCAAAATTCAAATCCATTTTGAACAGGGAGAATTTGCTAAATAAGGGATGTCACAGATTTTGACAGCAGTTTCAGATGGATTCTTAACAGATTAATACATCTAGAAAAGGACAATATCTGTTTGTATGCACAATATCTAATTGGTTGATTAAGAAAATTAACCTTAGTCTTATCTACTTGTTATAGTTTTTAAACAGGGATTCTGTCATAACACAGGTCACTATAGATTAGAAGCTACATGTACAGAGAGCAAAGTCTGATTCCCAGTTTATTAGTCACGAAGTGTGTTAATCTAGGACCTCAAAAGACAGGTGGTGAGAGGGACATTCATATTTGTATAACATAATTTCATAAGGAAGAGCGAAATGTTATTATAGAATTACATGAGTGTGTGCGTGTGTGTATGTGTGTGCGTGTGCGCGCTTTGGGATATGTGAGGAAAATAAGTCAGGAAAAGCATATATTCAGACTTACTTCAAAGACATTTTTGAAGGCTGACCACTTTCCAATAAACAATGAGAAGAATTTGATCAAAGAGAGAAATTTGTAAACTACTTCTGCCATCAATGCAGATTGACTATTTGCTTTAACTAAATAAAAGTCTGTATCTTGCCAAAGCCATGTTTAAATGTTTGAGGTCTGAATAGGCTTGGATAGTGATAGGTTATAACTTTTTAGTGAAAGGAAAATCATAAATGTGATATTCACATGAGGAGGAGAAATTGACCACTTCTGTCCTAAGAAAATCTGATGACGGTGGGAATGATCACCACAGTGGTGGTGATCTTGGCGGTGGTGGGTTGGTGGCAATGATTATGCTGTTGGTTTTGCTGCTGGTGATGAAATTATTAGTGGGAGTGAGCCTCTAATTTTTATCACAGCTTTTCCCCAAATGGTTCCACTGCAGTTTCCTGAAGTTTCATATTAACTCATAAGCAAAAACACAGATAACCGAGTTTCTTATGTTTTGAAAGAGTAGAAGAAAGCGAGAGACCATCTATTGTATCAGAATTATTTTCAATCCATAGTAAACCTATGGGACCAGAGACTTAATTTCCAAATAACAGCACTTCAGTCCCTCACTGTGACATTCAGTGGTGTATTTATGCTTTGTTCTTTTCTTGTAAAGATGAAAAAATGTTCATTTTCAAGTGCCACTGTGGGTTTCTCATGAAATACATTTATTTTTTATCAGCACCAGGAAAATAAGAATGCTCCAGACAAATTACCAGACAAGTTAACCAGACAAAACAATAGACAACAGGGTATTACAGAATTAAAATCTGGGGAATTCAGTTCGAATCGCAGCTCTCACACTCTCAGGATGTGTGAAATTAGACAAGTGTGTCTCTCGGAGTCTCTATAAACTATTTTTACTCATAACAGTTTGTGATACCAAGTGTGGGTTTTCCACCCAAGCAATTCTCCAACTTTCTGGACACCAACTGTGTCCTACAACTTAACTCAGTTATGGCACTGGCTTCCCAGATTCAGCAACAGACTCCACAAGTTGAGGTTCAGTCTCACAAAACTGCCCCTGCTTCAGACACCCAAAGAATTAAAATCTGGGGAATTCAGTTCGAATCGCAGCTCTCACACTCTCAGGATGTGTGAAATTAGACAAGTGTGTCTCTCGGAGTCTCTATAAACTATTTTTACTCATAACAGTTTGTGATACCAAGTGTGGGTTTTCCACCCAAGCAATTCTCCAACTTTCTGGACACCAACTGTGTCCTACAACTTAACTCAGTTATGGCACTGGCTTCCCAGATTCAGCACCAGACTCCACAAGTTGAGGTTCAGTCTCACAAAACTGCCCCTGCTTCAGACACCCAATGCAGGTTCTGGACCTCCCATACTTCTGACCTACTGGCTACAAATCAGGGATTCCCACAGTCCTCTCCTTGGATTTGCTAATTTTCTAGATCAACTCACAGAACTCAGGAAGACACTTTAGTATTATCAGTTTCTTATAAAGGATACATCACAGGAATAGCCAGTGGAAGGGATTCTCAGGGCAAAATATGTAGACATACCACCTCCTAGGACCTCGATGTGTTTGCCAATCAGGAAGCTCTTTAAATTACTCCCAACCACCCCCTGCCATGTTTAGGGCATTTTATGGCAGTTTCATTATGTAGGCATGAGTGATTAAATCATAGTCATTGGTGATTACCTCAATCTCTACTTCCTCCCCTCCACCTGGCAGTCGGAGGGTGGGGATGAAACTTCCTAGCCTCTAATCATGGATTTTCTGGTGACCAGACCCCATCATGAGCTCTCTAGAGGACCTCAGCCTCCAGTCAACTCATTAGCATACAGAACAACATTCTTACACTCCAAAGATCCCAAATGTTTAGAAGCTTCTGTGTCAGGAACCAAGGACTAAGAACACATATGATAACAAAAGATGCTTTTATCACCTTTTACAAGGATTACAAGGATTGTGATATAAGGACAAACACCAAATATATATTTCTTATTATATAACAATATCACAATCTCATTTTTTTTCATCTGTGAAATAGTATTATAATCAATACATCTCATGGTAGTTCAGATTTAATCTATCATTTGTCAGCAAATGCCTGGGACTGAAGGAGTGTTCCCTTGGTGGCAATTATCTTATTTTTTTCTGCTCAATAATGGTACCCACGCCCTTTGTGCTCATCTCTGACTGAGCACTATGAGGGTATCAAAAAAAAAAAAGCAGACAGGTCACAGTCTACCAGGAACCTCAGCAGGGCTGTGTGGGCCTCTTAAGGAGAAAATGCTTCACAAGAATAGAAACTTAGTTTGCAGAGTGGCTGAGCATTTTTTGCTTAAGTGTGTCAAGTAGTAAAGTGTCTCGAATGTCAATGATTAGCTTACTTCCATTTAGAGTTTAGAGACTCACTTCATGTATTTGTTTAGAAATCAAGGATGTGATACCAACAAAAAAAGAAAAGGAAACTGAACATTGTTCTCCTGTGTGGGAATCTAGAAAGCTAATGGGAGCTTCTGTCTGCCCAGTCTTTAAAAATGAGCTGTTGCTTAAAAAAAAAAAAATCAACTGAAAGAAAATAAAAGACACATACACAGTTACACTGGCAAGAAAGTGTTGTTCCAACGAGATCAACTTTTTCGAAGTTCTTTGTGAATGGCATGGTACTATACAAATGTTTGGCAAGCTTCCACATTTTATTACCTTTGTTATGTAAGTGTGGGTTATAATCGAAGGTTTTAAGATTGTAAAGAGCCTTAAGTCCTCCACTTGCACTGAGGATGCTTGAGAGAGAAGAGTGAACTTGTGTGCATAGGAAAGCACATATATCCTGGGATATGGGAAGAAGAGACAACGGGCAGCGTGACCCCTACATTGCTCTATTTTTAAATGTCTGTTTTTCAAATTAGCTACTGAATTTTTTTCTGATGTGCAGTAGCATTCCTTTCATGGTAGAAAATTTATAGACACAAGCTTAGGAGCTGAAGAAAACTGAGTGTGACTTCTGTGTCCCTGCGTTTCCAAGCTGGGACCTTGAACTGAAATTAGGTTATCATCTTTGCTCTCCCAAGATATTATTGCATGAGCCCCTCCTGGCTTAGTTAATCAGATGTGGCCCTCACTTCCCAACATTCACATACAACTTCACCCCACGCCTCCCAGGTAATCTGAGGTTTTTCAAGGTGTCATCACATATGTTCTCAGAGGCAAGTTTTGGGGGTTGGCTTTTATTCTTGCTTTTTTGAATCGCAGCCTTTGTTACTGCTGTTGCTCCTTCTTATATTAGAGTATAGCTCTACTGGGCCAGGCATCTCTGTTGTCATAAGCATCTTTTTCTCCAGCCTCCAAGAAGGGCCCTGGTTTTCCTTAACCCCCAAAGTACACTGGCATATAGTACATCTGAGATCAGGCTTTTCATAAAACTTTATAGAAGACCGGGTCATAAGCTAAGTGAAATTCACAACTGCTTCTAGGGTTGGATACTCTTAGGATTTCAGGCTCAGATCCAACTTCTGCATCCAGGTCTAGGTTCCATGGGGCTCCCCACACTTCAGAGTCCAAGCCCAACTCAGTTCCTAGAAAAAAAGTGAAGAATCCTTCCAGCCGGGTTCAAACTCAGCCTCCTCCTTCCCTGGGATAAGTGTTAGTCACTCAGCTGAGTCCAGTTCTTTGTGATCCCATGAACTGTAGCCTGCCAGGCTCTTCTGTCCATGGAGTTCTCCAGGCAAGAATACTGGGGTGGGTAGCCATTCCCTTCTCCAGGGGATCTTCCTGACCCAGGGATTGAATCTGGATCTCTTGAATTACAGGCAGACCCTACATTACCATCTGAGCCATCAGGGAAGCCCTTGCCCTGGGATAAGTGATCACTATTTCTTCCCTTTGGGTGAAATCCCACCCTTCTCTGAAGATGATAATAGTTTGACCCTCAGAGCTCAGGCATGGCAATCACGGGAGTCCTGAGAACCCTCCCAAGGCAGGCACATTTCACCTGCAGTCACACTCATGGGGGCAGTGACAACAGTCCCGGCTGCATGCCCAGCCCAGCCATTCCTTTTCTCAGCGATTCCTCCAGCCTGATGTGAACAGAATGTCAAGTAATCTTGTCATTTCTGAAAAGGCTGGTTCTTCCTCTCAATTATTCAAAAGCAAATGTTTGTATGACAAACTACGCCTACCTCCCACGATCAAAAATAACATTCTGGAAAACTTGGGGGAAAATCATTTTCTGTCTCTTCAAACATGCAGTTCTGTTATTACACCTGGTCAACATTGCTAAGCGTCAAAGGACAACTCAACCTGAAGCATCTGATCCTGGGTTCCTTCTCTGGGTTCCAGGTTTCCCTTTGCGCAAGGGGTGGCTGTTTGCTCTATAACTAACATTTGGAAAAGTCCCACCCAGCAGTACCCCCTACCACAGGTGGGGGGCCCCTACCCCCAGGGATGCTTGTATCTCTCAATGTGGCAGTATTTTGCACATCAAAAGATACAGTCCAGTATCTTATTACATAAATGTTATGATTTTGAGTATATTTTTCTTCAGTTCAGTTCAGTCGCTCAGTCGTGTCCGACTCTTTGCAACCCCATGAATCGCAGCACGCCAGGCCTCCCTGTCCATCACCAACTCCTGGAGTTCACTCAGACTCACGTCCATTGAGTCCATGATGCCATCCAGCCATCTCATCCTCAGTCATCCCCTTCTCCTCCTGCCCCCAATCCCTCCCAGCATCAGGGTCTTTTCCATTATTTTTCTTAAACTTCTCAAATCATACAACTCCAGAGCATCACTCCCACCTGTCAACCTGTCATGGTAGCAGTAGAAATAAATAGTCCCCACTGGGGACTACCTTATATCACCATGTGGTAGATGGTCATCCTGGGAGTTAGGCAAGATGAAGTTGGAAAGATTTACAAAGCACGAATGTCCTTAAGGAAGACAATTTATTAGTTTATTTGCTAATTCCAGCCAGTCCTTTCCCCCACCCACACCCGACAATAACAGCAACAAACAACCATTGCCTTTCCTTCCTTTACTGGCATAATTTTGCACTATATAAAACACTAGTGTGATTTCACTAGCTGTTTAGATAATGTGGTTGGTGCAACAAATAAAGCCCATAAAAAAAAATAGCAGATCACTTGTCAGTGTAGAGCAACTTAATTGTTGTTTTAAGCAAAACCTGATTGACAAAGGGGATTGTATTTAAGTTGTGATGATGGCATTAGTTCTAGACAAAAGATAGTATTGACTTTAGTAGTTATTATTCTCCCCTGCAGTTTACTTTATTTTACTAAGAGCAAAAGGGCAGTAAGGAGAAAAACAAAAACAACAACAATTCTAACCTTATGCAAATGCAGTTCTCCAAATAGATCATGTTTTGAAGATTCTGGAATCATTAAGAGAGATATGGTTACACAAATCTAAAGAATTCCAGAATTTTAGAGATAGGGCCATAAATATCATAAGTCAGTTTCTGTAGTCTGTGCTTCTGAAACCGGGATGCCTATGGCTTAATTAAGTAGGGACATACCAAGGCTGTTCCAAGTAAACTACAAGATAAAACCCCGCAGAATGGCATTGTTATGGGGCCTGACACAAGGTAGGCCATAGTTTATTAGTTTTGCTAGATGTTAAATAGTTTAAAACATTATTATTAAAGCACAAACCTTGATGTATACAAATTAAAAAAAAAATCATCTCGGAGATTTAGGATCCCAAGGATGGAATGAGAATGTGGTGAAACAAGTTAACCATATTGTTAGTGACTTAAACAACCTATCAAGAGGTTTCCGGGGTTGGGGAAAATTGCTGTTAATCCTGGTAACTTTGGAAATGAGTGCAGTCTGTAAGGCCAAAGACAAAAGAAACTAAGCAATATTTATATATGTTTTCCCTTGAGGAGATGTATGTGTGGGTATGAGCAGAGGTGATGGTGCAGACCCATCAGCTGTGAGAAGGAGGAATGGGTTAAAAAAAAACAACAAAAAGAGACCATAAGCAAGCTTTGTGCTTGAGTTGATAAAGTTGTTTCCAATGGGGGTACGGATGAAAAAATTTAGATTTGCTATACCTATATGCTAAATAAATGAATGACCAACAGTGGGAGTCAGATGTCCTACTGTTGGTATGAGAATTTACAGATAAGCCAAAGGGAGAAGGCTATAGAATGAGCCATGTATTAATGAATCCACATTGGGAACATTGTGTGTTTAGCTTAGTATCAGTATCTATGCGTCTGTATACACTTTGGTTACATATATGAATATTTGTGGACATGCATGGAAATATAAGCTAATATACACAGGTGAATTTCCTTACTGTGTCAGGAACTGGAGGCAAGGACACCAAGCACACCCAGACCTCAGATCTTGGTTTCTTATAGCACACTCCAATAAAAGGAACCAGGACAATCTGGAGACATGGCTGATTCTAGAACTGGGGCAGGAAACACCCAAGTTGAGTCTGGAGCATCTTACAGTGCCAGAAAGTGTTTTTCTTTTTAAGCGACTTTTAAAAAAGAGAAAGAAAACTCCACAATGATAGAAGTATATCAAAGGGATTCGAGAGTCAAATAAAAGACTCCTAATAGACAAAACTGGAACAATTTGAGCAAAAAATAAAGTAGAATTAGATTATTGTTGTTGTTGTTCAATCACTAAGTCATGTCTGACTCTTTGTGATCCCATGGACTGCAGCATGCTAGGCTCCTCTGTCCTCCACTAACTCCCAGAGTTTGCTCAAATTCATGTCCATTGACTTGGTAATGCTATTTGAAAGTAAAAATAAATATCCACAAGTCTGTGTGGATATAAATAAGTGACTGGATAAATAAATAAATGGCGAAGAAGAGACAAAGTGCTTGTGCAGAAAAATTCCAAATAATTTCTGTACTCTGCCCTCCAGGAGGTGGAGGATAACTGTCCACTTCTTTTTTAAAAATTTGTATTGAGTATAGTTGATTTACAACATTGTGTTAGTTTCAGGTGTACAACAAAGTTAATCAGTTATACATATACATATATCTATTCTTTTGTAGATTCTTTTCCAAACCTAGATAGCTACGTGTAAAAGAATGAAATGAGAACACTTCCTGACACCATACAAAAAATGAACGCATAATGGATTAAAGACCTAAATCTAAGGCTGAGTACTATAAAACTTTTGGAGGAAAACAGGTAGAATACTCTTTGACATAAATCACAGCAAGATCTTTTTCGATCCTAGAGTAATGAAAAAAAAAAAAAAAAAGGAAAGAAATGGGACCTAAATAAACTTAAAAGATTTGCACAGCAAAGGAAACCATCGGTTCGGTTCAGTTCAGTTCAGTTGCTCAGTCGTGTCCGACTCTTTGCAACCCCATGAATCGCAGCACGCCAGGCCTCCCTGTCCATCACCAACTCCCAGAGTTCACTCAGACTTGCGTCCATTGAGTCTGTGATGCCATCCAGCCATCTCATCCTCGGTCATCCCCTTCTCCTCCTGCCCCCAATCCTTCTCAGCATCAGAGTCTTTTCTAAGGAGTCAACTCTTAGCATGAGGTGGTCAAAGCACTGGAGTTTAAGCTTCAGCATCATTCCCTCCAAAGAAATCCCAGGGCTGATCTCCTTCAGAATGGACTGGTTGGATCTCCTTGCAGTCCATGGGACTCTCAAGAGTCTTCTCCAACACCACACTTCAAAAGCATCAATTTTTCAGTGCTCAGCTTTCTTCACAGTCCAACTCTCACATCCATACATGACCACAGGGAAAACCATAGCCTTGACTAGACAGACCTTACTCGGCAAAGTAATGTCTCTGCTTTTGAATATGCTATCTAGGTTGGTCATAACTTTTCTTCCAAGGAGTAAGCGTCTTTTAATTTCATTGCAATCACCATCTGACACTGTTTCCCCATCTATTTCCCATGAAGTGATGGGACTGGATGCCATGATCTTCGTTTTATGAATGTTGAGTTTTAAGCAAACTTTTTCACTCTCCACTTTCACTTTCATCAAGAGGCTTTTTAATTCCTCTTCACTTTCTGCCATAAGGATGGTGTCATCTGCATATCTGAGATTATTGATATTTCTCCCAGCAATCTTGATTCCAGCTTGTGTTTCTTCCAGTCCAGCGTTTCTCATGATGTACTCTGCATATAAGTTAAATAAGCAGGGTGACAATATACAGCCTTGACGTACTCCTTTTCCTATTTGGAACCAGTCTGTTGGTCCATGTCCAGTTCTAACTGTTGCTTCCTGACCTGCAGATAGGTTTCTCAAGAGGCAGGTCAGGTGGTCTGGTATTCCCATCTCTCTCAATTTTCCACAGTTTATCGTGATCCACACAGTCAAAGGCTTTGGCATAGTCAATAAAGCAGAAATAGATGTTTTTCTGGAACTCTCTTGCTTTTTCCATGATCCAGCGGATGTTGGCAATTTGATCTCTGGTTCCTCTGCCTTTTCTAAAACCAGCTTGAACATCAGGGAGTTCACGGTTCACATATTGCTGAAGTCTGGCTTGGAGAATTTTGAGCATTACTTTACTAGCATGTGAGATGAGTGCAATTGTGCGGTAGTTGGAGCATTCTTTGGCATTGCCTTTCTTTGGAATTGGGATGAAAACTGACCTTTTCCAGTCCTGTGGCCACTGCTGAGTTTTCCAGATTTGCTGGCAAATTGAGTGCAGCACTTTCACAGCATCATCTTTCAGGATTTGAAACAGCTCAACGGGAATTCCATCACCTCCACTAGCTTTGTTCGTAGTGATGCTTTCTAAGGCCCACTTGACTTCACATTCCAAGATGTCTGGCTCTAGATTAGTCAACACATCATCATGATTATCTGGGTCATGAAGATCTTTTTTGTACAGTTCTTCCGTGTATTCTTGCCACCTCTTCTTAATATCTTCTGCTTCTGTTAGGTCCAGACCATTTCTGTCCTTTATCGAGCCCATCCTTGCATGAAATGTTCTCTTGGTATCTCTAATTTTCTTGAAGAGATCTCTAGTCTTTCCCATTCTGTTCTTTTCCTCTATTTCTTTACATTGATTGCTGAAGAAGGCTTTCTTATCTCTTCTTGCTATTCTTTGGAACTCTGCATTCAGATGCTTATATCTTTCCTTTTCTCCTTTGCTTTTCTCTTCTTTTCACAGCTATTTGTAAGGCCTCCTCAGACAGCCATTTTGCTTTTTTGTATTTCTTTTCCACGGGGATGGTCTTGATCCCTGTCTCCTGTACAATGTCATGAACCTCATTCCATAGTTCATCAGGCACTCTATCTATCAGATCTAGTCCCTTAAATCTATTTCTCACTTCCACTGTATAATCATAAGGGATTTGATTTAGGTCATACCTGAATGGTCTAGCGGTTTTCTTAACTTTCTTCAATTTGAGTCTGAATTTGGCAATCAGGAGCTCATGATCTGAGCCACAGTCAGCTCCTGGTCTTGTTTTTGTTGACTGTATAGAGCTTCTCCATCTTTGGCTGCAAAGAATAGAATCAATCTGATTTCGGTGTTGACCATCTGGTGATGTCCATGTGTAGAGTCTTCTCTTGTGTTGTTGGAAGAGGGTGTTTGCTAGGACCAGTGCATTTTCTTGGCAAAACTCTATTAGTCTTTGCCCTGCTTCATTCTGCATTCCAAGGCCAAATTTGCCTGTTACTCCATAACATAAAGAAACCATAAACAAAGCTAAAAGACAACCTTCAGAATGGGAGAAAATAGTTCAAACAAAGCACCTGAAACGGGATTACCCTCCACTTCTTAAGTGTGGATTGTGTCTAGTGGCTTCCTTCCTTCTATGGAACTAGGAGAAGAGGAGTGACTCTGCTGTAGGGGAAACTGACAGATAATACCTCAGCCAGAAGCTCAAGGTCAACACCATCAGTCACAGGTCATATTGGTAGTACGTTCTCTAGATATGATGTGATGAGAGGTGCCCTTCATGTGGGGTCTTCCTCTCCCAAACCTATAACCCCAGTCTAATCGTGAGAAAAACATCCCAACTGAGGGGCATTCTGCAAAATACCTAACCACTAGTCCAAACAGTTAGCCTACCTGATGTGAAGAGCCAGCTCATTCAACTCATTGGAAAAGACGCTGATGCTGGGAAAGACTGAGGGCAGAAAGAGAAGAGGGCAACAGAGGATGAGATGGTTGGACATCATCACTGACTCAGTGGGCATGAGTTTGAGCAAACTCCAAGAAACAGCAAAAGAAAGGAAAGCCTGGCATGCTGTAGTCCACGAGGTCCTAAAGGATTGGACATGACTTAGTGACTGAAAAATAACAAGTTCTTCAAAACTGTCACTTCATCAAAGACATGGCAAGTCAGATAACTGTTACAGTCAAGAGGAGCCTAAGAAAATTTGACAGCAAAAAGAAAGGTGGTACCCAGGACAGGATCCTGGAATAGAAACAGAATATTAGGTTAAAACTAAGGAAATCTGCATGAACTATGGTGTTAATAAATAAAAATGTGTCAATATTGGTTCATTAATTGTAACAAGTGTAACTTACTAATAATAGGGGAAATTTGGTACAAAATAGATGGGAATTCTCTGTACTATCATGATTTTTCTATAAATCAAAACTGTTCTAAAATTTGAAAAGTTTATTTTAAAGAAAATCTGGATAAGGCATGGGTGAAAGCCCAAGTATGATGAATCTTTAGAGAAACAGGTTGAAGGCAGGCTGAGTAAGGACTAAGCCAGAATACTGAATGTCCTTTGGCCCTTCTCTGCATTAGGGACTTTGGTGGTGAGGTTTATGGTTTATTGAACACTACCTTAAACTTTGGACTTTACCTAAGATAACTCCAAGGAAACTTCAAGGATTTGCAATCTGCTGGTGGTTTAAGAAGGAGAATAAAGAAGAAGACTGGCAGTCCTCCAATGATTAACCAATATATTTACATTACACAGATTAAAAAAAAAAGACTTTATATACAAAGAATTAAATCAACCACTTATCAGTAGGGCTTACTAAAATATTTTGGTTTAAGAGGTACAGACAATAAGTTGAGCTAGTTTCTTTTAGCAATATTTCCTTAGGTGCTTTTTAAATTTCTTTGGAAGTTTATAGCGACTGTACATATTTATGCCAAAAATCCACCTAACCTCATTTCAGTACTTTCCCTTTTTTTTTTTTTTTTGCCTTTTACATTTTCCAAAGCTAATATCCAAGTAATTCTTGAGGATGAAAAATCTCATCTGTTCAGTTTATATTTAGGACTTGAAAACTTTTTTAAATGTATTGCACTTATTTTTCATTATGTCAGGCTCAGAGTACCTGTTAAATTATAACTTGCATTTGAGTTTTAAATAAATCATACTTTGTTACTAATAAAATGATTCATCAAATTAAGTACATGTTCTACTTTGCTCAATATCTTTGTAAACATTATAGATAAACTTTTTCCTCTCCCTCCCTCTCTCCCTCCCTCGCTTCCTACTTTCCTTCCTTTCTTTCATCCAAAATGCTCATTGAGCGTCTACTCTACCCAGGATTTAGGAAAACAATATAAAGAACAGATGCGTGGCATCAAGGGGGCTCACAGTCCAGTAACAGCAGATGAACGGACATACCGTGAAACCTCCTGATATAAATATTAGACTAGGCATGTGCAAAGAATGCTTGTGATGGGAACACAGAGCAGAAGGCTGTTATTCAGATGGGAGGGTGGGGGAAGGCCTCTCTCTGCAAACCCCTCCCTCACCCAGCACTGGGCTATCAGTTTCAGGAAATTGCTTCCTATGTCCTAGGTACTTCGAAATCTGATCTTTTCAATCAATTGACAAATGCATCAGACATAATCGTATCAGCCAGGCCCTTCTTATCATGTCCCAACTTGCCTTTATAATGTCTCCTAGAAGTAAAAAACAAGGTGTTTGTGATTAAATCCTAGACGGAGCCACGAAATTCTTTCTGTCCTCCAGTCCTCTTCACATTAAATACATAAAATAGAAGGGGTCACTTTAAAAAGTGATCAAATTTAACTGCTTTGTGTATTATTTAAATATTTGCATGGAAAGTCAGATTTCTTTAAGGGTTTAGAAAGTTTGTGACTTAATGTTTAAAATATTTCTTTAAAACTTTCTTTTATGATAATATTGTGGTCTTTTTAAGTTGTGAGTGATTAGGGATTTGTGGTTTCTACATCAAACCAAAGTGATAAATAGCTATCAAGCCATAATCTGATAGTGCTGGTCTCAATGACTGTCTTGGAAAAAGAATGTCCCCATTGTAATGTTGTACAGGGCAAAGCGGAAGCCTGTCAGAAGGGTCTTAGTGTCATGCTTTTGCTCCAAAATGTGCTGGATATCAAGGATCATGTCACATTACTGTGTAAGGCAGTGCCTACCTTGCTACATAAAACCATATTATGTAGGCAAGACACGGACCACCAGCAAATATCAACACTGACATACCAGCTCCATCTTCCAACCATCAAAATCAGCAGTAGATTTTCTGAAGTTTTTATTCAGGGAGTGCTTTATTAAAAGTCTTACTATTTAATTCAGAAAAGAGATATGTCTACATTTGTGAACATTAGAGGAAAAAATTCAGTAAAGAATTAAACATGTAAATTTCACATGCCCCACTGTGTTTTATTGAAAGTTTAAATCAGATCCTGCAGACACTTTTCTAACACTGAATCTTAACCGAAGATGTTTATAAAACCACTAGACTGACATCTGAGCCCACGACTTCTGTCAAGAAAGAATCTGTTACTTACACAAGGCACTTAGCATACTACCTGGCTTGAATAAACCATGGGTATGACTCAGCATCATTTTTGGTTAGTCAACAAGAGTTTTGATAAATAAGGAAAGTCCTAAAGGTAGTTCTTTAGTTAAATGGCATTACTGGCGGATCAAAAGTGAAAGTGAAGTTGCTCAGTTGTGTCTGACTCTTTGCGACACCATGGACTGTAGCCTATCATGCTTGTCCATCCATGGGATTTTCCAGGCAAGAGTACCAGAGTGGGTTGCCATTTCCTTCTCCAGTGGATCTTCCTGACCCAGGGATCAAACCCAGATCTCCGGCATTGCAGGCAGATGCTTTAAATTCTCAGCCACCAAGGAAGCCCCTGGCAGATCAATCCTCTCATCTAATCCAGATAAAGAGTATTCTATGGAAAAGCTACAATGGAAGCAGGCCTGCCATGCGAGGCGTGTGGAAGAGTGAGCTGGTAGTGGTGCTTCCTACCATGAGACTATTACAGAGGGAGAAACAGAGAAGTTAGGGTTTAACAGAGACCAGAGGTCAGAAGGCACTCCCTTCCTCAATTACAGCATTGATTTCATTCATCTTCCCCTGGAAACATCCAGGGTGGCAGTGAGCAGTAGAGAGAGGCAGAGATTTAAACGGGAGTGGTGGTGGGGGAGTTGAGGGGGGACAGCTATGTTTTATAGAGCCAATGACCAGTGCCTGCCAGGGACTTCTGACCATTTGCACCCTTCGGCTCAAACTCTTTCCTTCTCTTCCCTGATGTTCTTCTTTACTTTCTTAGAAATAGCCACTGCTCATCTTTTAAGATTCTAATCAGAAATCACATCTGCCAGGAAACACCCCTTATGTCTGGATAACTAGTCTTCCCCATCCCTATTGCCCTGTTCTTATCACAACCTGTGGCAGGTACCCTTCTTGGATGTATGGGTATCCCCTGACTCTTCCTTATGATGTCATTCTCCAAGCAGTGGAAGATTCTCTCAGTCACTGCTTAGGCATTTGCCCTGGGAAGAAATTTGAAGAGAAGTGAGCACAGTGATAATGAAGGGTGATGGGAAATTGTCCGTGAGGAGGACCTGCAGGCTGAATGCAACCTATTTTGACATCACCAGTGTGATCACCATTGCAGTCAGTCTAACACAGTCTAGGACCAAAAGAGGCACAGAATGAAGACAGGGCTACCTCTGTCTCTTGGAAGCAATAGAAAACTATAACAAAGTAAATCTCAACAGGAAGAAGATTGGTGTGCCTGAAATACATACATGTGCTTATGTGTATTTGTGACATATGTGTAGATGCGTGTCTATATTTATAGCTATCCATCATTTAGTAAATGAGTGTACCAGCCACCCTAGGCAGGTGTCCTTTTAGTCTTAAGAGAAATGTTCTTGGCATGCCTTGACTAACACTCATTCAGATGAGATAATCCCAACAGAATTCCTTACCTTGTCACTCCCAAACCCAGCTAATGTTCCACGTTTTAAAGTAATTATTTCTGTCCTTTTCTCTAAGGTGGTTAGGCCAAATTACTAATTCCCAAACTAATCAAAAATGAGATCTTTGAGAAGTCTGCTACTCATGATATTGGCACTTTTAACAGATTCAGAAGGCGCCTACTCAAGAAAACATAAGGATGGCTAATTTCTGCTCAAACATGATAAACTGCATGGCACAGACTCAACAAGATTGTCTGATGCCTCTAAAATTTTTAAAATAGAATATAAAAAGACCAGCTTCAGGATAGATTTGCAAGAATATTGTTCCTAATTTAAAAAGAACATTATCTAGTCAAATTACTTGTGAAGTGTTTCTGTCCGATTTTTCCATATCATACTTCAGAGATCAGCACACTTTTTCAAGAATGGGCAGGATAGTAAACATTTTCAGCTTTGCAGGCCACACAGTGTCTTTTTCAACTCTGCCACTGGAGTAGGGGAACAGATCTAGAAAACAGGTGCCAGTAGGACTCAGATATTAATTGAAATGATAATTGCAGCTGAGTTTCCAGAGCCCTGACTCCTTCATACTCAGAGCTATGGTAGGTAGAATTGCTCCCCAGATAAGAAGACTGAGCAAACAGCTAATGATTGTGTGCTCAGTTGCTTAGTCATGTCTGACTCTTTGTGACCCTCTGGACTGTAGCCTGCCAGGCTCCTCTGTCCAGGCAGATTCTCCAGGCAAGAATACTGAAGTGGGTTGCCATACCCTCCTCCAGGGGATCTTCCCAACCCAGGAATTGAACTCGGGTCTCTTACATTTCTTACATTGGCATGTGGGTTCTTTACCACTAGCACCACTGAGAAGCCCAGTTAATGATCGACAGAGCCTTGATTTGAAGTTGGTTAATTGGTTCCAGGCCCTCCACCATTAACCCACTGGACTCTTCTGTCTCCATTCAGATGACTCTTCTCCTTCTGCCACTGACTTGTACAAATCTGTAAAGGTTCTTTGGAGAAATAGAATCAAGAGGATGTGTGAGTGTATCTATACATCTATATCTATTTATTTTTAAAAATTGGTTCATATAATCATGGACACTTGATAAATCCCAAGTCGGCAGGGTAGGCTGACAGTCTGGAGCCCCAACAAAGAATTGCAATCCAAGTCCCAAGGCAGTGGACTGGCAGAATTCCCTCTTACTCCAGAGGTCAAATATTTGTTCTATTCAGCCCTTCAACTGATAGATGAAGCCCACTCCTATTATGGAAAGAATCTGCTTTACTCAAATTTACCAATTTAAATGTTTATCTCCTCCAAAAAAACACTTTCACCAGAAACATCCAGAATAAGGTTGAACCAAATATCCAGGTGCCCATGGCCCAGCCAAGTTGACACATGAAATTCATCCTTGCCCAGTGGTTCTCTGCAAAAACCCATTCCAGTTCCTGCCTGGTTTCCCTGATCCTGACAGTCAGGTAGTGTCAAGTGAGTTGATTTTGGAAACAACTTTTGAAACTCTAACATCAAAGGTGCTATATAATTACCCAAGGTTTCTACTTCCTTCTTCTCACCCCTTAGCCCCTTTTCCTTCCTTCATCTCCTCCTCCCCCCGTCTCCTTTTTGTCTGGGAAAAGAAGGTGAGAGAGAAAGAGATGTTTTAACAGTCAGAGTTTTGCAATGTGATGCACGGCGTGTTGCAACACTGTGATGCCTGAGGCAAATGAATCTAAAAGACAAATTCCATTTTAAGTGAATACACTGTATAATAAATCAGTATTCACCTATCTTAGAACCTTGATGTCTTTATATGTACTTTTTCTTCTTACTTCTCAGATAAGTAATTTTCAAAATGGAACAGAGTTTGAAGATTTGAAGTTCAGCTCCTAATTTCCCACGGGTAATGTTGAAAACCTATTCACATATGATTATTTACAACATAGCCTTATTGCAAAAGGGGAACTGCTGGATCTCAGGCAGCTACAGCCAGGACCTTCTGAGTCCCTTCATTCTGAGAGCAGGATACTCACCTGTTCAGATACAGAGAAGTGGTGTTTTCTCCACATGGGAAGTCAAAGGCCTAAAATGACAAGTACAGAAAAAAGGCTACCTTTTGGAGCAACTACACTAAGTTGCCATGACCAGCCTGCCCTCAGTTCAGTTCAGTCGCTCAGTCGTGTCCGACTCTTTGCGACCCCATGAATCACAGCACACCAGACCTCCCTGTCCATCACCAACTCCTGGAGTTCACTCAGACTCATGTCCATTGAGTCAGTGATGCCATCCAGCCATCTCATCCTCTGTCGTCCCCTTCTCCTCCTGCCCCCAATCCCTCCCAGCATCAGAGTCTTTTCCAAAGAGTCAACTCTTTGCATGAGGTGGCCAAAGTTACCATTATATTTCAGAATGAATGCTTCAGTTGAAAAGGCAAAAGATAATCCCTTAATATCAAATCAAATTAAAAATACAGAGGACTTCCCTGGTGGTTTGGTGGTTTCAACTCAGGAGTTCCAGTGCAGGGGGTGTGGGTTTGATTCTTGGTTAGAACCCATGTGCCATGTAGCATGGCTAAAAATCAGTCAATCAATAAATAGCTTGGATAACTAAATACTGCAGATGACTAAAGGTTAAAAAAAATAACTTTCAAAGTGAATTTTTATTCAAAATCACCAATCATCTTTCTTCTCAGAAAGAAATGAAATGTCCATCATTGATGAGTGGGTCATCAAATGTGGTATATCCATATAATGGAATACTATTCAGCAATTAAAAAGAACATATCACTATATGGAGTAACAGGGATGAATATCAAAGCATTATGCTAGATGAAAGAAGCCAGATCCAAAATGTGACATCTTTTATGGTGGTGGTGGTTTAGTTGTTAAGTCGTGTCTAACTCTTGTGACCCCATGGACTGTAGCCCACCAGGCTCCTCTGTCCATGAGATTCTCCAGGCAAGAATACTGGAATGGGTTGCCATTTCCTTCTCCAGGGGATCTTCCCGACACAGGGATCAAACCCAGGTCTCCTGCATTGCAGGCAGATTCTTTACCAACCGAGCTATGAGGGAAGCCCCACTTTATAAGTCTAATATAATTTTCTGGAAAAGCCAACATGAAAGGGACAGAAATTAGACCAGTGATTGCCAGGGGCTAGAGACGACAGAATGGCCACAAAGGGGCACGAGGGAAATTTGGGGAGTGATGGAACTACTATATCTTGAAATGTTAAGAAAATCCCTCATAAAGAAGAGTATTTACACACAGTATTTATAATACTGTATCATATTTATTGATATTTCTAGGCTACATAGGGCTTCCCTGGTGACTCAGACAGTAAAGCGTCTGCCTGCAATGCAGGAGACCCAGGCTCAATTCCTGGGTCAGGGAAGAACCCCTGGAGAAGGAAATGGCAACCCACTCCAGTACTCTTGCCTGGAAAATTTCCACGGACTGAGGAGCCTGGTAGGCTACAGTCCATGAGGGTCGCAAAGAGTTGGACACAACTGAGCGACTTCACTTTCTTTTCTTTATTTCACTGGGCTACATGGTTCATCTACAAGTTTTTTCAAATTGTTGCAAATCTCCAAAAAATTTTCCAATATTTATCGAAAAAGGTTTACATAAAAGTGGACCAGTGCTGTTTAAACCTGTACATTCAAGGGTCAACTGCATATTGCTCACAGTGGCTGAAACTTCCCATGTCCACACTCTGCTAGGTGCTTTCTGAGTATATTTCATTTTCTGTTAAAAACAGCCCTATGAGGCAGGTACTATTAGCACTCTCATTTTTCAGATAAGGCTAGAGACATAATTATTTGGTACTCCAAGTCATTGTCAATCAACATGAAAAAGCAATCAAACATTATTTTTCAAACTTTTGAAGGTTTTAGAATGCCTGAAATCCTGGTATACTTATAGTCAAAATCCAACCAAGGTTGGCTGAATTCACAAATGCAGAATACATAGATAAAGAAGGCTGATATTACTACTGGGTTTTACATAGAAGACTTGAGCATTTGTGGATTTTCGTATTTTGGGGGGTCCTGGAACTAATCCGCCACGAATAGTGAAGGGGGAATGTGCTGAGTTATGTACCAGTTGTGAAGGAGGGAACAAAATTAGTACTGCCTTGTGAAAGGCAGTTGTTTTCAAGATGGACCTACTAAAACGAAACCATCCAGACTGATATTGGACAAACCTTTCCCCTTTCCATTCTCCCCCTCCCAACCCTCCCCTTGCATGAAAGCTTTTCATTTGTACATATGAAACTAGAATCTTACTTGTTTTCTAGGTGCTATATCTCTTGAAAGTCTTAAGTAAATTGCAAACCATCATAGATTAAAAGAAGGCTGGATTTGCAATTGATTTGTGTCTCTCTAGCTCCATGTAATGCAGGCATCTATTTCATTATAACTCGATTAATCATCTGAACACAAGTCCTTAAATCTGACAAGTGTTAAAGAGTGTGCTCACCAGTTAAAAAGCAATTCCTTCCATTTTTAAATGTAGAGAGCCTCCCTATAAGTTAACCTTACTAGTTATAGCTTTCATATAAGCAAAGCCCCACTTCCACATCATCTCCCAACTCGCAGAGATAAAAATAGAATCCTATTGCTCCCTCTCTGTATCACATCCTCTTTTCTGGGTGATACAGCTTCCAGTCTTTTAAGCTGTTTCTCATCAACCGTGTCCAGGCTCTTGGCTCTGCTAGAACTTAGCTCTGCCACCCAGCATGCCACCACCTGAAGTTGCATGAGGCAATGATTGTCCTGACTTTTTTTGGTAACACATCACCTTGTTATGTGTTACCATAACACATAACAAGGCTTCCCTTCAGCTTGTAATGATAAAAATTGCATCAGGAAAAGATGAGGTCCCTGGCTCAGAAAAGCGGTAATGAGACCTGGGTATGCATGGAGGGTTTGACCAGGGCAGAGAACTCAGACTGCATCAGCACTGTGAAGATCAGTCCTGTTGCAGGTGACAGGACAAGCCTGTGAGACTGTATAGTATATAAAATCCAGGCCAGTGAGTTAATTCAGAATGAGTAACAACTGCTTCTAGTATGCAGATACAGCTCAGATTCAACACAATTTACTTCCCTTCTTTCACCCAAAAATACCATAATATTCTTAGTCAAACATCTGCATGAAGTCTGTAGATGCTGCAAGTTTTTCATCCGCCAGCATGAGAGTCCACTGAATCCCCTGAATCCCGCTTCCACTTCTCCATATCGAGATAACCAGTGTCCACGGTTATCATAGGTGCCCTTGTTTGTGTAGATGTAACAAAAGTGATCCAGGTGGAGAATAAACTAGGTAAGAGGACAGACAAATATTTTTTTGACAAACATTGACAGGGAAACCATCAAAGACTCTAAAATATGGTTTATGGCTCTTCTTAGATGCAAAGCTCACTCCTACAGGTTAAGAGAGGGTTCAGAGCAAGTGTAAATCAGGGTATCTGGGTTTTAATCTCTCATTGTTGAGGCAAAAGCAAGAGAGAAAACTCTAAAATAATTAAGAACAATGAAGGGGCACGAAAGGGGAACAATAGGAATGGTATAGGAGTTCCAAGTGGACTGGATTAAGAGAGAAAGGGCATGGTGGGGGAAGTGGGGAAATGACCTAAAAATTAACTTGGAGAATGAATAGAATGTAGATAGTGGGGATGGGGTGAGAAAGAGCTTTATAGGTAGAACTGATTAGAAAAGAAAATATGGACGGAAAAATTCATTGGAAGGGTAAACACATTCCAACAATGATGACAGATTTAGGGAGTGTGTCTAAGATAAATTTGTGTACTGAATCTTAGGGGGAGACAAAGAGATATTTAAGGAAAACTTCCAAGAGTAGTGAAAGAATATGAACAGCTTCCCTGGAGTCCAAAGTGGACCTAGGGTTACCCTTTGGAGACAGAAAATGACAGCATTTGGAGAAAGTAAAATAAAATTTTACTTCGCAAAGTAGTTAGAAACTGTACAGAATTTGCTAACCTTGAAGGATACAGACTATGTGTGTGTGTGTGTGTATATATATATATATATATTCAAAAATGTGAATATAAATGTACAGTCTATACACACATCATAGGATATTAAGAGGAACTAGGGATATGTCTGTATTCTGAACAAGGGGTTAGCATCCCAAATGGCAATAATGCCTCTTCTTTTTATTTTTTATTTTGTTTTTATTTTTTTATTTTTTTTAATGCCTTTTCTTAAAATAGTATCTTTTCTAAGGTAAAGGAGGTTACTCCCCACCAACATAACCGACATGACCCAGTCTTGAGTCATAGCTTAGACTGGGGATTCCATGACACACAGATGACATTTCTGAATAGAACCATATTCTGATAACCTAGTCCCCGAAAGACAGTCTCCTCCTCCTTAAAAAGTGTTCAGTTTCCTTTGAAGTAGTTTGTATTCTAGTAAGAACTGACCTTGTTTTCTCTCTTAACTGTCTTATAAATCCACTATACCTTCTGATCTGTACATTTCTAGATATTCCTCCAGCACTTAGAAATACTTAAATGGTGGAATTTGGGATAAGTGTTGAGAAGATCCTTCTGTTTTAGTGTAACTTTGGTTAAAAATAAGTGCACTATTAATATGCTGTTTTTAGAGACAATTTATTTTTGTATGTAGTATCATGTCAGAATATCTCAACTTTAGTTATTAGCTTGTGCTTTCTATACCACAGACAGCCTGGGAGCTGTTGCTATGTATTACAAACAACAAGTTTCAATGTCATTCCTGAGTCTCTATACCCAGGGGAAAAAAAAACAAACAGATTCACTTTTTAAAACATTTGTTTTATAAAAGGAGGGTTTTGTGGTTTTTTTTTTTTTGGTGAGGAAGAGATAGATGCCTCTTATCAACATTTTGTTTAAAAAATATTTAAATTCGGACTTCCCTGACAGTCCAGTGGTTAAGATGGCACACTTTCACTGCAGGGGCATGGGTTCAGCCACTGGCTGGGAAACTAAGACCCAAGTGTCGCACAGCACAGCCGAAAAATAAATAATAAACAGAACAGAATAGCTGGCATAGCATTCAAAAAAATATTTAAATGCCATTACACCACAAAGCACAATTTTTATCATGACTCCTTTCTTCTAACAGAGAAACAGAAATAAACAACTTGGGGGCCCTTGATTTTGTATTTAATGGGCAACACATCCAAATTTTTTACAAAAGTATAAACGAAAAAATGTGTGTGTGGGTGACAGAGGAGGGCAGTGAGGCAGACATTGGCCTGAAGAGCAGTGTCTGGTCGCCGTGGCTTCGGGAAAAGGGAAATGCCGAAAAGGTTTTGAGGAGAAGCATATTTGCCTTCTACCAAGAGTAGCCAAAAGGAAGTTTGCTGCCAAAAATAAAAGGACAAAGAGGGTGGGGAGGGATGTGGGAGGGGGGAATGTATAACAGAATGGAGGGGATACATGTATACCTATGGACACGTATATAATAACTGGCATAACATTTTAAAAAATACTTACATTCCATTAGAACCATAAAGCACAATTTTTATCATGATTCCTTTCTTCTAACAGAGAAACAGAAATAAACAACATAGAACATGTATACCTATGACCAATTCATATTGATGTATGGTAGAAACCATCCCAACATAAAGTAATTATCCTCCAATTTAAAAAAATTAAAGGACAAGGCTTCACCTACACTCAAGATACTAATATTGGCCAGGTGATTAACTTGCTATCTGCCCCAGTGCAAAGTAAACTGTTTCTTTGCCATGCGTTATGTTTCATTTCTGAACCTACAGGCTCAACACAATAGCACAGAAGCAGTTAATGAAAGAAACACAGCAGAAACCTCCACCCTGGCTGCTTTTGGAGCTTCGAGGATATTGGAGGTAATGACTCAGAACCATGATGAACTCTCTCAGGGGTTCGTGCCTCCACGGCTTGCCCCGCATTTGGCACCGATAATCAAGCGCTGGCTGGAATAACCATTATGATAATACAGCAGGGATGTCTAGTTTCTCTTCTAGTGAGTGCCCTGACAGAAGGCTGGAATATTCAACTGGTGAGCACTCTGATGTGGATGTTAACGGCTCTATAAATGATTAAGTTGGACATACTCCAAAGTAGAAAAATCACAGATAAAATTTACGATTTTTTTTCTTTTCTCTTATCCTCTCTCTTTTTCTTTTTTCTTTCTATCTCTGTGCGTCTTTATTGCTTCTCTCTCTCTTTCTTTCCTTCCTTCCATCCTTATTTACCTTACCTTTCCTTCTTTTCTTTCTTTTCCTTTTTATTATTAAAGAGGCACTGTGAGGATCATTCATAATAGTGAAATCAAGGGACCTCAGCAATTATTTTCTCAAAACCTTCCATTTGTGGTATAGGCAAGAGACCTGGAATAAAAAGGTCTGGATTTTAGTCTAAGTCTTAGTGGCTCAGACAGTAAAGAATCTGCCTGCAATGTGGGAGACCAGGGTTCGATCCCTGGGTTGGGAAGATATGGAGAAGGGAATGGCTATCCACTCCAGTACCCTTGCCTGGAAAACCACAGGGACAGAGGAACCTGACAGGCTCCAGTCCATGGGGCCACATAGAGCTGGACATGACTGAGCAACTTTCACTTCACTTTACCACCTACCAGGTGTTATTTCCTGGGTAAATACACAATCTTCTTGAAGTCCAGTTTTCTCATCTGTAAACTAGGACTGCTAGCTGGGGCCAAGATGGAGCTCCACTGCCTTTGTGTTAACTCCACGATCGCCTTGGATCCTTCCTATTTGCCTCCGTAATCCCCACCCACGCCGCTTCCCCACAGACCCCTAAACCATCTCTCCCTTGCATTGTCTGTGTTCCCTCATACCCATCCCTGAGACAGCAGAGGATGGCAACTGATGCCAGAAAAAGCACTGGAGGAACTTACTCTGCTAAGTTCACACCAGCACATCTCCTGCTCCTCCAAGAGTATGAAATTAAACCACAACAGAACAGACATCCTTTCCCACATCCTGCTTCTGTCTCATGTCCCACCTCCCACATCCACATTTATCCTTGCAAACTCAACAACAATGTCAGTTCAAAAGGAAGACTTGTTTTACTTCTTAGATGATAGCATTTTCCTGCACTGGGAACTTACAAAGCATGGTCCCTTTGGAGTACCTGCCACAATATAAGTACATGATCCTGTTTCACTCTGTCATCACCTCCCCTCCTCCCCTCCATTTATACTGTCTGATTCAGAAAGTCAGGAAGCAGGTCTGTTTGGCTCAGTGCTGCCATAGGGGGTGTCCTCAAACAAAGTGCCAAATGGATAAATGAACGGATTTAGCTTCTGATGGACTTCCCAGGTGGCGCTAGTGGTAAAGAACCTGCCTGCCAATGCAGGAGACATAAGAGATGCAGGTTCGATCCCTGGGTTGGGAAGATCCTCTGGAGAAGGGCATGGCAGCCCACTCCAGTATCCTTGCCTGGAGAAACCCATGGACAGAGGAGCCTGGTGGGCTATGGTCCATAGCATTGCAAAGAGTCGGACACAACAGAAGTGACTTCACACACACGCACGTACATGCTCTAATATTACCCATCAATTACTGAGAGTGTATGCCAGGTGCTATAGGTTGCTTGTTTGGGTCCCCTCAAAATTCATGTATTAAAACCTAACCCACAAAGTGATAGTACCAGGAGATGGGGACTTTGAGGGGATGATTAGGTCATGAAAGTGGACCCCTCATGAGCAGGAATTATTGCCTTTATAAAACAGAATCCCAGAGAGCTCCTTTACCCCTTCCACCCTGTGAGGCTACAGCAAAGAGACAGCCTTCTATGACCCAGGAAGTGAGCTCTCACCAGATCCTGGATCTGCTGGTGTCTTGCTCATGGTTTCTCAGTCTTCAGAACAGTGAGAAATATTTACAAGTCACTGGTCTATGGTACTTTGTGATAGCAACCTGAATGGACTGAGACACCAGGTTCTTAACTAGGCATTTCACATAACTTAGCTTATTTAATTTTCAAAACCACCTTTTGGGGAAGATATCACTAGTTGTGTTTTGCAGACAAAGAAATTGAGGCCAAGAAGGGACATCCAACTCAGCTTCCACAGTCAGAGAAGGTTTTCCAAAAGTGATGATGATGACACCTCACGTAATTCCTTCCAAGTCCTGCTAAAATCAGTTTTAAGTGGATGACCTGATTGGATGACTGAGCACTTTAACAGGAAGAGACAGACAGATAGATTGACAGATGAGTGATATCTCACATATATGATCACACAATCAGTATTTATCAAGGCTCGATTAGCTATGGAAAATGTCAACAAATATGAGAAATAACCATCTGGAATAGCTCTGGGCTAAGCTGGTTGACCATATAATGCATTGGGATTTTTTTCTTTTGCTTCTCCTCACTCCCCAAAGTATAGCTCTTTGGACACCAAAGACTGTCTGCTCTGGCTCTCTTAAGATAACTGATTACAACCTGTCAAGCACAGGTTTAGCTGAATTTCAGCCTGGAAGATGTGGAATCTCTTTATTATCTCCTCTGTCATACAAGAGCATTGTAATGCCTGTTCTTTAATTGAATTACGAACAAAGCAACACTGTGCCCTGATATGAAAAGTCACATTTATTTTCATTCTGGACGCTTGCTCTGCGGGATCACGCCAGTGAATGCTGCTGTCATCCCCACTTAGACTTAGTCAGCTGAGTTGGAAGAGATTTAGTGTTTGTTTTATTTATTTATTTATTTTTAAAGAAAAGAGATTAGTGAATACATATCTGTTTGAAAGCAAACTCCTTTTTGAGCAAAACACCAGCTTGGAGCCCTGGTAATGAGTCCTCTCTCTCTCTCGTCATCTGGTGAGCCCTGACCTATGGGTGAGAATATGAGCTAATGAAAGGTTTATTAAAGGAGAATCAGAGATAAAACTCTACAATTCCCTCATCTCACAAATGCACAGTTTTCTTTTCCTTTTATGCTCTTGTGTTACATCTTTTTGGAAGCTGTTTTCTCATTCAAACCACCCCTACTGGGCAGGCATGTCTGGGAGAGCTGCAGGTGTCCCCTGGCCACAGCTCACAAAGCCCACTTGTAATCAGCGCGGGCACGTGTCTTCTGACCCCCTTCCTACCCTGCTCTCTCCACATCTCTCCCAGCCAACCACCACTGCTACTTCTAAAAGGGGAAAAACCAACGGCCAGTCAAAAGAGTTATTATCTTAAAGATTCCTTAACAAGGCCTGGGGCTTTCTAGAAACCTAGTTCAAGCTTTTGCGCTGCTGTCTCTTCTAGCCATGGGGCCCTCCTTCCCTCAGTCACTAGTCACTGCAAACTTGTTGACTCTGGTACATTCTGTGGTCCCTGGGCACTCCACCAGTGTCCCTCCAGGAGCCTCACGGCCACCACTGTTATACGCCAGCCCCAGTCAGGAATGTAAATCCACACGCAGATCACCCTGACTCCACAAAGCGCCGCACTGGTGACACCGTGTGCCATGCTAACTGGTAGTTTTAACACCAAGGATCCGGAGGACAAATAAGTCGCTGTTGTTGGTTTTTTTTTTCCCTCTAGTCTTCTATACTTGATTATTAACTGGTCTGCCTAGGCAAGTCTTTCCTCCACTACTTGATGAGATGAAAAATGAGAACGTTCATTCTGTGACATTATGACTTGGGAAGAAGTAATTTACTAGTAAGAGTCAGTGTTTGTAGAAGGTGCAGGGTTGGCATAGGCAGATACTCTGTCAATTACGTACTCTGGACCTGAAATAGAAGGAGGCTGCTCACAACCTAGGAGAAGGCAGTGGCACCCCACTCCAGTACTCTTGCCTGGAGAATCCCATGGACGGAGGAGCCTGGTGGGCTGCAGTCCATGGGGTGGCGAGGACACGACTGAGCGACTTCCCTTTCACTTTTCACTTTCATGCATGGAGAAGGAAATGGCAACCCACTCTAGTGTTCTTGCCTGGAGAATCCCAGGGACAGGGTAGCCTGGTGAGCTGCCATCTATGGGGTCACAGAGTCAGACACGACTGAAGTGACTTAGTAGCAGCAGCTGCAGCAGCAGCTCGCAACCTGAAGGCCCTAGATGGGAAGGTTTATTTTGCTCCCCCACATCACCGCACCCCATCCCATGCAGAAATCAAGCAACATCTGTCTCTTGACTCAGTGCTTGTGCTCAGAAACCTGAAAGGAGGAAGCAGGTTAGTTGTGGGTTTTTTTTTTTTCAGTTTCACCATGTGGTATACCAAGGACAGAAATAAGACCTCCCTTCAGAGTCCCTTGTATTGTATCAAAACAGGATTTTACTCCTGCAAAGTGCCAAAGCTGGTTATTGGTAAAATGCTCTGTGCTCAAAAATTGTCCTGAGATCCTTTTGTGATATATTTCCTATGAGAATCTAAGAAAAATTAAAAAAAAAAGGAAAACGGACAAGAGACACGTCCACCTCACTTTAGGGGTGAATGTGCAAAGGAAACACTTTTTCAACAGGTTTAGATAGCAAATGCCATGTTCTTTTTAAATAAATGGAAAAAACCCTCCCCACCTTTTCTTCCCCCTATCATTGAAAAGTACTCAGGAAAACTTGATTTAGAGCACTGGCTTACCTTGTAAGTAAAAACCTCTAAGATATGGTCCATGGGATGACATCCTTATGGTTGGGTTTTGGCAACTGGTCTCAGAGGTAACATTCCACAGAAGGTCGGACACTCAGAAGCCTACTGACCTAGTAAAATCGAAACCGAGCTGCCTTGGGGAAGACAAGGGGAAAGTCGCAGTGATGGGGCTATTGAACCATCATAAAGCATGCGATGTTTTCTCAACCCTGATTTATCTGGCAGCAAACAGCTCGGAGTTTCTGTGATGGTAGAGAATTATAGATCCATCTATCTCCTACGGGAGTTTAAAAACCGATGGCCTTCTGAATGACTAAGCCCTTTGACCTAAAGAACATGAGATTTCTCAGACCTGCTGCATCTTTCACACACTGGAAGGTCTCTCAGAGTGACACAGGTGATCTCTCTCTATGTGTAATGAAATATATATAACATAAAATGGACTGTTTTAACTTTTTTTCAGTGTGCAACTCTGTGGCATTAAGCACATTCACGTCGCTATACAACCAACGCCACCATCCATCTCCAGAACGTCTTCATCTTCCCAAACTGAAACTGTACCCATTAAACAATAATTCCCCACTCCCGCCTCCCAAAGGCCCTGGCAACCACCATTCTCTTTTCTGTCCCTAGGAATCTGACTACTCTAGGTACCTCGTGTAGGTGAAATCGTACAGCAATTGTCCTTTATCGACTGGCTTCCTTTACTTGGCATAATGCCCTTGAGGTAGCATGTATCAGAATTTCTTTCCTTTTAAAGACTAAATATTATTTCGTCTTTCTCTTTTTATAAACAGCTTTATCGAGTATAATTTACTGAGCATAAATTTCAACCATTTTTAGCATGCGATTCAGTATTTTTTAGTAAATTTATCAAGTTGGCCAATCATCACCACAATCCAGTTTTAGAACATTTTCATCATCTCAGTAAGATCACCTCCCTGCCCATGAACAGTTCATCCTCACTCTAAATCTTTTTCCACTTTCCACCGTAAGCAACCACTATTTTCTGTCTCTGAAAAGTTGCCTTCTCTGGACATTTCATATATCTGGAATCATACATTTAGTCTTCTTTTGTGTGTGGCTTCTTTCATTTAGCACTTTGCATAATGTTTCTAAAGTCCATCCTTGTTGCCATATGTATCGGTATTTCGCTCTTTTTTATTACTGAATAGTATTCCATTGTATGGATATGTCACCTATTGTTTATCCATTGACCTGCTAATGGATATTTGGGTTGTTTCCACCTTTTAACTATTACAAATAATGCTGTATGAATATTGGTGTGCAAGTTGTTGTATGGACATACTTTCATTCCTCTTGGGTAGATATCTGGAAATGGATTAGCTGGGCCTTACTTTCCTTTTAAGACTAAATATTATTTCGTCTTTCTCTTTTTATAAACAGCTTTATCGAGTATAATTTACTGAGCATAAATTTCAACCATTTTTAGCATGCGATTCAGTATTTTTTAGTAAATTTATCAAGTTGGCCAATCATCACCACAATCCAGTTTTAGAACATTTTCATCATCTCAGTAAGATCACCTCCCTGCCCATGAACAGTTCATCCTCACTCTAAATCTTTTTCCACTTTCCACCGTAAGCAACCACTATTTTCTGTCTCTGAAAAGTTGCCTTCTCTGGACATTTCATATATCTGGAATCATACATTTAGTCTTCTTTTGTGTGTGGCTTCTTTCATTTAGCACTTTGCATAATGTTTCTAAAGTCCATCCTTGTTGCCATATGTATCGGTATTTCGCTCTTTTTTATTACTGAATAGTATTCCATTGTATGGATATGTCACCTATTGTTTATCCATTGACCTGCTAATGGATATTTGGGTTGTTTCCACCTTTTAACTATTACAAATAATGCTGTATGAATATTGGTGTGCAAGTTGTTGTATGGACATACTTTCATTCCTCTTGGGTAGATATCTGGAAATGGATTAGCTGGGCCTTATGACAAATTTACAACTAACGTTTTAAGAGATTGTCTACTGTCTTCCAAAGTGGATGTGCCGCTAGGAAGTTTTCTTTCAGGTAACTAAACAGATCTTTCCAATGGGTTTGTTTTTATTTTGTGACCCTTCCCAATGTAAAATATTCTGCTGCTCTTCAACTCTGACCCCAGCTCAGTCAGAAAGTCAAGCAGTGGGCGGGATGAATTAATTCTTCAAATAGTTCTCATTTTCACATCCTTAACTCACAGCTGAGTTCACATTAAAACTAAACAACCTTTAAAGCCCAGAAGAAGGGTTGTAAAACATTCTATGAGACCTCTGGCAAGTTATGTTGGTCATTTAGGGCCTCAGGGTCCCACTTGTCAGAGAAGATGAGACCAAGGTGACTTTTAATGTCCATTAATGGCCTCTATGGAGGTATCTTGTATCCACAACAATCCTTTGTTGGCTTTGAGATACTTAGTTTACACTGCCTGGGTGTGGAGGTGAAGAGTTTCTCAACCATGCATATGCAAACTCAGGGAACTGGGACTTTCCCCTAAATGTGGACCCTAAAATTGGAGAAGCAGGGAGCAACAGATGAAAGAATGACCCTTTCTCTTCCTAAGGCGAGCTGAATGAAGCGACGCTATGACCTTCTTATTCCAGTGAGCTGCCTGGCGTAACATGCATGGTGGACATTAATTAACATGCCTCTGAGATCATATTTCTTTTGAGTTGATTTTTAAAAATCTTGATCATCTGTCTGGAAGTGGTAGCGTATATTACTCATTGGAACATGTTTATCTTAGAAACTGTATTAATTTCCTAGGGCTGCTCTAATAAAGTACAGTCATTCTTAGGGGGGCTGGTTCCAGGAGTGCCCCACATATTCAGACCCATGGATGCTCAAGTCCCTTATAAAATGACATAGTTCAATGAATACATTTGGCCCTCCATATCCCGAGGTTTCACATCCTTGGATTTAACCAAACTGCAGATAGAAAGTCCTGGAAACAGAAGGCTGGCTGTACCAAAAACTGGGTAGCTTAAAACAACAGAAATTTATTGTCTCACAGTGCCGGAGGCTGTAAGCCCCAAATCAGGCATTGCAGAGAACATGCTCTCTCTGACAGCTCCAGGGAAGGATCTTTCCTCCAGTCTTCCAACTCCTGGCATGCACTGGCAATCCTTGGCCTTCCTTGACTAGTAAATGCATCACTTGACTTACATGGCCTTTCTCCCATCGTGTCTTCATACTGTATTCCCTCTGTGGGTCTTTCTTTTGATCTAAAATTTCCCCTATTTATAAGGACACCAGTCACCTTGGGTGCTGGTCGTTGTCCAGTCGTGCAGTCATGTCCGACTTTGCAACCCCATGGACTGCAGTTGCACCAGGCTTCCCTGTCCTTCACCATCTCCCAGGGCTTGCTCAAACTCATGTCCATTGAGTGATGCCATCAGGACTATCCTAATGACTTCATTTAAATTTGGTCACGTCTGTAAAGATCCTACTTCCAAATAAGGTCACATCTGAAGCACTGGGTGTTGAGAGTTCAACATATCTTTTGGGGGACTGGGCAGTATGGGAACAAGTTCAACTCATAACAGTAACAACTGGGGAAAAAATGAGGTTTACAATAAGGTATCTGTCACTGAATGCACTTCTAACTGTAATTATATTATAAAAGGGGGGGGAGTGTTTTCCTTCTTCAACACCTGACATCTGAGTTCTAGAGCTGCTGCTGCTACTGCTAAGTCGCTTCAGTCGTGTCCGACTCTGTGCGACCCCAGAGACAGCAGCCCACCAGGCTTCCCCGTCCCTGGGATTCTCCAGGCAAGAACACTGGAGTGGGTTGCCATTTCAAAACATAACAATCCTGAGCCCTTGACTCTCAGTCCCATGTGGGTTGAGATTCTGACATCTGCAGTCATTTAAACAACTGCCTTCAGTCTGGGGAGGGAGAGGATCTATTCAGTGCTTGGGATAAAATACTGTAAATTATTTAGCATGGTTTATCCTGAGTAGTGCTTCCTAGGACTAAAGACAGGGAAGAATGGGACATTGGGAATGGTTTTTTAAAAAATTGTGACACAAGGATATGATTCCATAATCACAGGATGGGGCTTAACCCATCAGATTACTTGAATTTCCACACCTTCGAGAAGGAAGAGAGAATTTCAGGCTGGCAATTGAAAGACCTGATTATTACTCAGGAGGAAAGAGAGACAGATGTGGGGCCGTATTCCCTTGCCAGAGTGAGCTTTAACTGGCTTGCAGAGTATTGTCTTCTAGCAGAGGGACAGAGAGAAGCCAGAAGGGCTTCTCACAGCAGATTTTCAAAAGACCTTTTTCCCTTCTCTCCTTACACTCGCAGTCCCCTCTGGGACTCCAGCTACTTCCCAGGCAGACCCAGCACAGCCCATGGCTCTCAGGAATTTCATCCTGTCTCATCGGCCATCACCCTTCTCCCCCTTCTAAATTCGCTTTTCCCTTCTTGCACCCCTGTCAAGCCTATCTTTCCCACTCCATCTGTGCTCCCATTTGATTTACTTCTTCCATGGGGTCTGTGGTAAACCTCTACTGTTAGAAGAAAAGTAATGAAGAGTTTAAGCTGGTCTCAAATATGCAATGCAATGCCCCACGTGCAATACCCTACCATGTGCAATTAGCAGAAACCTGGAATTCTCTTGATAATGCTTCTCCCTTCCCTCTAAGAGACCTCTTTTCACATGGCTCTGGGTTACACACGGTCTGGAAGAGAGTTCCTCTGTTTCATGGCCTCCCCTAGACCACCATGTTTCCAATCTTTCCCCTCTTTGTCTTGTCTTTGCTCCTTCCTCGCCGTGCCCCTCCAAGTTCTTTCATTTCTCCTGTGGCTCCCGACACCACTGTACCAGGAGAACTTCATTCACCAGATGGCTATCCCATGCTTCAGACTCCAGAGACCACAAATGAAGTCCTTTGACTTCCTTATTTGTACTAATGACACCAACCTTCTACCAGTCTCTTGAGGCAGAAGTTCTGTTGATTTTCTTTGATTTTCCTCCTCTCCCTCAGCCACAGCACTAATCAGGAAGCATCCAGTCCCTGTATCTCCCTCTCGATGTCTTTCCAAACCATCCATCCAACATCCACACCTTCCATTCCTTCTGCCATATCCCTTATCAAGTCCTGACCTCCCACCTGGACCAGGGTTAGACACTCTAAGCCTGTCTCCTTGTCTCCAATTTCTTCTTCCATTTTCTGATCCACTTGAGATACAAGATACAGATAACGCTAATAAAAAATTAACTTGGAGAGCGTCATTCAGTTGTTCAGAAATGTCAACCCTCTCCCGCCGGTTTACTTGAAAAGCGAGTCTTTCCTGTCCAGTGCCCCACGCCACCTCCAGGCTTGTCTCCAATAATTATGTTCCAGTCAGATTGGATAAGAAATCTCTCAAAGTCTTCTGCCTCACCCACGTCCATTCCTTGGCAGATGCCATTCCCTTGGTCTGGAAAGTCCCCCTGTTCACAAATTGGAATCCTTATCCTGCAAAGCCTCTTCCTCCCTGAAGCCACTTTGTGCTTTTGTCTTTTCTTTGAATTCTCTCCGCCCCTAGCTTATCTTCCTCTCCTAGAGCTTATATTTGCCTCTCTTTCATCTTCTTCTTTCCCCTATATGCCCTCATCCTGTGCTGCATAAGGAGAAGGCACTCAGTAAATGTTTCTATTATTTGAGGTCACTTCTCCAGTTGGGGAGATACAGGTTTGGATTACTTTGGTCCAATCTCGACACTAACCCCTCAGTACCCCTGCTAGCAGTATTTTCTCTGTATAACTTAATGATGTGCACTTCCTCATCTTACCTTTTCACCTTTGTAATTCCAAATTACTTCACCTTATCCACACTAAAGCACACCACCTGCCCCAGCCTTTGTCCTAATTTCCCCAAATTTAACTGCTCTCTTATGCAGACTGGTGCTCCAGGATGAAAGCCCTGAAGGGAATCGCTCTTCTTTGAGGTCTGATGTGTATCAGGGAAGCCAAACCCTGCAGTTAAAAATGTCGTGAAAATGAACTGATAAGTAGCTAGAAGCAAAATGCTGAGCATACACAAATTCCACTGCAGTGCAGAGCGCAGTTTGGAAGTTCAAGCAAGAATTGTTTATTAAAATGCATGAGCTTCCATAGCTTCACCGAGGAGGAGATAACATACTTAACAGTTACTGGTGGAGCACTGCATAAGAGAATGGGCATTTTGTGTGGATCTAAGCATCTCTTGAAGTATTTTTTTTAAATTCCTTTCATTAGGCTAGAAGAAGTCAGCTTTAAGGCCATGTCAATGGCATTAAAAGATGCATATTATATGTCAGCAACTACAGCATTTACTTCATGTGAGCACAGCAAGAGGCTTGAAAACACAGTTTATTTTGCAGAGGGACTGAATTAATCCTTCAATTGCTGTCCCATGCCACAGAACTGCCAATTCTGCCATACTATATAGCCTTTGCAGTGAAGTGAAAGTTCCTCAGTCATGTCCAACTCTTGCAACCCCATGGACTATACAGTCCATGGAATTTTCCAGGTCAGAATACTGGAGTGGGTAGCCGTTTCCTTTTCCAGGGGATCCTCCCAACCCAGGGATCAAACCCAGGTTTCCCACATTGCAGGCGAATTCGTTGCCAGCTGAGCCACAAGGGAAGCCCCAAAATATGGGAGTGGGTAGCCTATCCCTTCTCCAACGGCTCTTCCTGATCCAGGAATCGAACCAGAGTCTCCTGCACTGCAGGCGGATTCTTTACCAACTGAGCTATCAGGGAAGACTTTACTTCTTATAATTACGTATTTTAACCTGTTAATATACTGGAGACAAATTAAGTAAAGAGAAGGAAAAAAGTGGGAACAAGAGGTCCTCCTGTGTGCTACTTTCTTGGGGTGGGTATCCTCAATGGGGCTTCACAGAGGAAAAATGTAAAATACAGAGGAAATATCCAACCTGAATCATGGGGACTAGGAACTTCTCAAACACAGGGGTTTTCCCTCTTCCATTTTAATGGAATGGAAGCTTCCCAGATGGCACAGTGGTAAAGAATCCACCTGCCAATGCAAGAGATTCAAGAGACGCGAGTTCGATTGCTGAGTGGGGAAGGTCCCCTGGAGTAGAAAATGGCAACCCTCTGCAGTATTCTTGTCTGGGAAATCCTGTGGACTGAGGAGCCTGGTGGGCTGTAGTCCATGGGGTTCGAGTCGGACACGACTGAGCACACTCACACACACCTTCTAACAGAACTGCAAGCACCTCCTGATGTCATTTTTATATTTCTCCAGTGACTTTGTCTCTACCTGCTTTTCAACACCTCCCCCCCCACCCCCGGTTTCTCTGTAAACAAATGGGACTGACCCTTCAATTTTGCTGGCTGCGGATGGAGCCTAAACTGAGTTTTCCTTGCATGTTTGTTCAAATGGTTTCCCATAATTTCCAGAAGAAAGAAAAACAGAGCTGGATGACCCGTACTAGGGGAGGGTAGTGTGGCAGAGTGGAGCTGCCCATCGGAGGAGCCAGACTGCCTTGGTTCCAATCCCAGGACCAAGGCCTGGCAGCCCATGGGTCCTGGCGAATATGTGGCCCTGTGCACCTTAGTCCTCTCTTTGAAATGAGGATGATGTCCCGCTCACGGGGCTGCTTGGCACAGGGTAGGTATTTGACAAATGTTAGTTCTACTACACTACACCTTAACCCCCCAGTTCTATTCATACTCAGGAGAAATTAGTGACACTGGAGCAAAGGAAGTTTTTGTTTATTTATTTTTTAATATCCCTGTTAACATTCTCCATTTCTCACACAGAAGCCAAATCTCAAATACATGTCTTCTCCCCACCCTCACCCCACCTGCCCTGCCATGTCAATGCCAGATCACTAGGTAAGCCCAGGAATCTCAAGGAGAACCAGCCTCCTCATCTGGGCTGGGTGGAGGCTCACAAGCGAATCCTGAGGGGCTCCCTGGAGAAGGAGGACCTGCTGGAGTTAACTGGACTCACTGCCCCTCTGGGGAGGAGGAAGGAGCGCCCAGAAGCCACAGGTGTTCTTCGAGGTCTTTTCTTCCTGTTCCATTCCCCAATTTCTCCCTACCAGGCAGGCACAAGGTGGTGACCTGGATGTCGGTTCCCTGAAGAGACACCCAGGTCAAGGTTCAAGCCTGTTGCAGGCGGCAGGAGGAAGGGAGAGGACTGACTGGGTCATAGGCTGTCATACGCTTTGTTCAACGATTTCTAGCCCTAGGACTATCTCGAACTCATTCTATCCCAGTGAATGAGTCACTAACCGGAAACGGTGTAAACACAGGTGTAATACTGGCCTAAGAAGCCCTGGCTCTCCGAGGTTGGAGCAAGACCAGCTCTTCCTACAACAGCTCTTGCCTTCCACTTTCAGAAAACTGAAGTTCAAGGGGTTACGCCAGGTGCCTGAGGCCTCAGTCGAGGGACTGAGGACTCCCAGTCAGGCTGGGTGGTGCGTCAGCCTGCTTCTACCCGCAACAAGTCATTGACAATTTCGGGCCCACGCTACTTTCGGGACGCGTCTAGGTTCTTGAT
>SJXQ01013072.1:100815-136954 GCA_006408695.1 Aepyceros melampus
CCGAGCCAGCAGGCTCCTGAGGCAGGCGGAGAGGAGTCTTCAGCTGGGCAGGGGCTCGGCTCCAGGGAGAGCCGGCATCGCGGTGCCAGCGAGACCCCGGCCAAGGGGAGACCTGCCATCCCCCCCAAGATGTCCAGGAGCAGCCCCGGAGGGTCCCCGGTATCCCCCTCCGCCTCCCCGCTGTCCGACCTCAGTGAAGGGACCTCGGGCGTCCCTGGGCCCCAGCCTCCATCCAGGAGCCCCGCTGACCCCGCTGCTTCTTCCCGGGCCAACGGCATCCCCGCCAGCGACTCTGCCAGGGGCCCCCCGCCTGCCCCAGCACGTCAGTCTTGGAGCAGAGGCGGCCCCGGCCCCAGCCCGGTGCCTGGAGTCGCCAGTGCCGGATCGAGGAGGAGGATGAGGTGGAGCAGGACTTGCTGAGTCAAAGTTGGGGGAGAGAGGTGGAAAATGGCCCCTTGGACCCGGCCAGCTCCTCCGCCTGGCACCGTCTTTGCCCCACAGACGGCTCCTCTGGGCAGCACAGCAAAACTGGGACTGGGATGAGCAAGTCGGCCTCATTTGCCTTTGAGTTCCCCAAGGACAGAAGCGGGATTGAGGCGTTCTCTCCGCCCCCACCACCTCCAAAGTCACGGTAAGTAGGACTGTGTGTGCGTGCAACTTGGTGTCGGGGTGGGCCTGGAGAGGGTGTTCATCGAGCAAGACGGAGGCGTCTTCCAGAAACGAAGGTCTTTGCTGCCTGCAAGACATCAGGCCAAGGTTTGGGGCCTGTAGGCACGTGTGCCTTAGTGTGAATTTCTCCTTGGTGCTCAGCACACAACCTGGGAGTGGTGCCCTGCTTGGGATTGGCTGTTGGGAAGGCGTCTTTCTGAGAAGCACTGAGAGGCTGTCACTCTTGGCTGGTGCCCATCCTCTTACCATGGGGTGCCCTTGTTTCTCCGTTTCTCTGAAGTGTCTTCAGCAGGCTTCCTCCCCCACCAAATCCTAAAGTTCCTGATTTATTTAAACATGCAGACGAAGGCTCCAGAAGGCTATGCTGCAGAATCTTGCGAGGCAAAGAGATGGGCAGGCAAAGGAGCAATGCCAATGTGCTCCATAAATTGTAGCCATGATGGTGACTAGACTTTGGGGGCAAAAGCAGGTTGTAGGAGGCACTGCACATGTTTTAGAACTCTCAGATGTGGGTTTTTAAAGAAGAAAAAATACACATATATAGTTTCATGGTAGCGTGCTGAAACTCACAGCTTTCTCACCATTTTCTCCTGCCAGTTTAAAGTTTCTCTCAAAGGCCTGAGAAAAATAATCCTTTTTTTTTTTTTTTGAAGTATTGAGTTGTACATGAATTCAGATTCTGAGGTGGGAGGGGGAACAGGGGGAATGGCCCTCAATTAGAGCAAAACCGATTCCTCTCAGGGAAAGGAACAGCCTGCTGTTTTTCAAAAGATGACAGCCCTTCCGAACACTTTCTTTAGTCGTGTCATCTCCAGTGGTTCTGTTTCAGCTCATGTGCCTCCAGGTTGATGTCAGAAGCAGGGAATTGACCACAGAGGGAAGCAGCTGTGACACTTGACTTTGAACATCAAGGTGTCTCGGGCTGTGATGCGTCCTAACGTGGGCTTTTTCTGGGACCACTGCTTTGTTCTGGTGTTGAGTTGGCCTCCTGCCATGCATAGTAGATAGCCATCCTCCAGACCTTTGGAAGAGCACAGACTCTGGGCTACGGTTTTTGCTCACTGACTGAATGAAGGGTTCCTCAGCTCAGAAGAGCTCCCACTTTATACAGCACTTACTAGGGGCCAGGCATGGAGCTAAGGGACTTAGACATATTAACTCATTTAATGCTCAGAGCAGATCTAGGAAGTAGGAATTACCATCCCCAATTACAGATGACAAAACAGAGAGAGAGCTGAGTAACCTGTGCCAGGGTCACATGGCATACTTGGCAGGCTGCCTCCATAGTATATGCTTCCAAACACCTTAGACACATCAGTGTATGGAGGACTGGGCAGGGCATTCAAATAAAACATGGGCATTGTGTCTGTCTGCCTCAGGCCTGGAGGGCTTAGTAGGAAGCACGGGCTTTGGAGCCAGAAAACTGAGTTCATGTTGTGTCTGTCTTACCTACATGTTAAGTGATCTCGAGCAAGCCACTCACTGTGACAGAGCAGCTTCAAGTTCCTCTCCAAAATGGGCTAATAATAACAATACATTTGTAACACCCTATTGTTGAAAGGCTCAAATGGATGAACAGAATCTAATGCAGAGATTAATTCTGTAGGCAAAAGCCACTCCGATCTGTCAACAGTAGCAGGGATACCCACACCTTATAGAAATGGGACTGGCCTGATCGGAGGAACACCACTGAGCCTTGGAGAAGGAACTAGAACTTTCTTGGCTAAGAATCACAGGGTTTGGAATAACACCAGTCACCATAGCAGTGTGACTCAAGTAGAATCTTTCGTTAGCATCTAGGGTGAGATCAGAGTTTTGGAGGCCAGTTTGTTAAAAAACAAAACCATTGGTTGGATTATATACAGTTCACACCAGGTGGGAATCTCAGAGGTTCTAGGTGCTAGCTCTTTAAAAAAAAAAAAAAAGTTTTTATTTTCAGAACTTTGGGGAGAAAAATCTAGGAAATAAAATTAACTAGCTTAAGAGAACACAGAAAAAAAGGAAAGAGCATCTGGTACTATTTAAAATAAATTGAACTAGTTATATATATATATTCATTTGGGGAAGATTTTTCAAGCATTACCAGCATTCTCTTTTGAATCATCGCACATCTCCCATGAGGATATAAGAGGGCAGCCCCAGGACCATAAGTTCAGTTCAGTCACTCAGTTGTGTCTGACTCTTTGCAACCCCATGGACTGCAGCACGCCAGGCCTCCCTGTCCATCACCAACTCCCAGAGTTTATTCAAACTCATGCGCATTGAGTCGGTGATGCCATCCAACCATCTCATCCTCTGTTGTCCCCTTCTCTTCCTGCGTTCAATCTTTCCCAGCATCAGGATCTTTTCAAATGAGTCAGCTGTTCGCATCAGGTGGCCAAAAGTATTGGAGTTTCAGCTTCAGCATCAGTCCTTCCAATGAATATTCAGGGCTGATTTCCTTTAGAATGGACTGGTTGGATCTCCTTGCAGTCCAAGGGACTCTCATGAGTCTTCTCCAACACCACAGTTCAAAAGCATCAATTCTTCAGCACTCAGCTTTCTTTGTAGTCCAACTCTCACATCCATACCATAAACTGAAATACTAAAAACGGACCATAAACTGACTTTTTATTCTGGAACTTGGTACTGTATTTACTGAGGTGGGTGCCAGGAACCCACTGCCTTCAAACCTAGTTGGTCTGGGCGATGGCAAATCAGAGTATTGACCAGGTATCGCCCATGGTTGATCTAGTACCACTGGTGGCTGTGACAGGCTGATGTCAGTTTTCCAAGATGGGAAAATGTTGAAAGGTCTTTGAGCAACATCCACAGTTAACTTCATTTCTTCACATGGGTCATCTGTTCAATGGGTTTTATTTCTATGGCTCAACCTCACCTATGAACAAAGATAACAGCTGTCATGATGGGTATGAGGTCCACTCAGGACTCCAAAGAGAGAGGCTGTTCCATGCAGAGTAGTGTTACTTTTTACTAACAGGCACTCCAGCAGGTAAGTTAGTGCTTTCTCGGGCCACTATAGAACAAAGAAATCATATGCTGGCTTTCCTATGGTCCCATTTTACAAAACTGACCAACTCGGAGGGGAAAAAATAGATGGTGAGAGTGACCTGGCTTTCCTGTGATCTTGTTTTGAATGTTTGGCAGTAGCTTTTCTGTTTTCTGAGATACTGTCCTCTGTAAACTCCCATCAGGGTTCCTGAGAAAACTCTTGCTGCAATACCATGTAGGATGAAGATTCTCAATACTCATTTAATGCCTGAAAGCCATGTAGAGGTGTTCAAGTACATGTTCAGCCTTCCTCCCAGGCAGGTGAGGAGGTCTGGGTCTTTTACCTGCTGCTGCCAAGGCAGCCTCCTACCTGTGTAAGCTCACACCTGCTCAACCTGACCAATCCCACTGAGTCTCTGGATCACTCCTGCTCCAAAATAGGGCAGACTTAGAAGGTAAGGAGCAACAAATACTGCTGGTTAGAAAACAAAAACCCACAGGAAAGAGGTGTGTACTTCTTAGTTTAAATGTCACGTTCGAGACAAAGCAGTTCAATGAGAGCAGCCAGTGCCTGGGGGAGTAATTAAGATGTGAAAAAAATCAAATTTATTTCGGCCTTTTATTTCCTCACAGATGCAAACCTGGTTTTAAATGACTTATGGATTTTCAATGACAAGGTCAGTTAAGGCAAAATCATCTGATCAGTGCCAAACAGGCATTTCACAAAGAAACCTCAAAATAGGATTAGGCTGGTAGACCTGAACTCAGAGGTAGAATTAGAAGACAACAGGTGAATGAGAAATAAGACAGGTTTATATGGTTCTAGTTTCCAGATGATCTGGCCCCAGATGAGACTAATCAAAAAGAAAGAAACATTTCCCCAAGAAAGGGAGGGATGGTTTTGTTTTAAAGTTATCACTCATGCTTATAATTTTAACCCAATACTTAGTTCTCCTCCTTCTCTGCAAGGATTCTGGGGAGCAGAGATTGAGTCTGTCCTAAGCTTTTGTTCATTCTTAATTCTCATCCTTCTCACTTGGCTTCTCACAGACAGGTGGTGATGGTGTCAGAGATGGAGGTCTTTTCTGCACGTGAAAGTGGCCACATTACTCCCCAGAGGAACCAAAAGAACTTCATTGTACGATCTCTCAATCACACGCTCTCTTAGCATGACTTTGAGGATTGGAACTGGATGAGTGAGATGGGTCACTGTCTCTAGATCCTATATCCAATCTGGTTAAATCTCTAGGGGCTTCCCTGGCAGTCCAGTGGTTAAGATTTCCCCTTCCAAAGCAGGGGGTGCAGGTTTGATCCCTGGTCAGGGCGCTAAGATCCCATATGCCTTGTGGCCAAAAAGCCAAAACATGAAACAGAAGCAGTACTGTAATAAATTCAATAAAGACTTTAAAAATGGGCCACATTAAAAAAAAAAAAAACTTTCAAATGCTTTATTCTTGAGGCCCCTCTTACTGTAGTGGATTGTGATGGGATGGCAACAATTGACCAGGAAATCCCACAATCTTCATGTATAACATGCTTTTCTCAGTGGCGTTTTGAAAATCACAATTTGTATCAGAAAGCATTATATGCGCTTCAGGAATCTTCTCTATGTTTACCTTTTTGACAAAACTGAAATAAGTCTGTTGGAGATCGAGTTGGTTTGGTGAAGACTGACTACTGGGCATACTTCAGGGGAGAAACCGCCCCCCCCGCCCCCGCCCCACCACATACACACACAAAGTTTGGCAAACAAAGCACGCATATCACAGTACAGTTTTATATCCTGCTCCGTGCCAGGAAATTTATAGTTGGCCTCTTCCCATGAGTTTGTGGATAGAATCTGACGTGGGACATCTAGTGAGGCTGAAGCAGGGAGAACTAACATTGATTCCTATCTTATTCTGTAATTTTTTTAAATCACTAAGTGGAACAGTAGCATATATAAAATATTTACAGCATTCTCTCCATTTTTGAAAAGGCATCCATGGTGAAGGCTTAGGGATCAGAAATTCTTTAATTCATCAGATATCAACTGATTGCCTACTTTCTGTGCAAGGTGCTAAAAAAAAGCCAGTTACTGGAGTTCCACCCCTTAAGGCTCCTGAGGGTTGACTTGCTAGGAATTAAATCAGCAGATGTGCAAAAGGACCACCAGAAGTTCACTCCTGCTTTGATTGCTTTTGTTGAGACTGGTTATCACAGCATCTGGATTCTCACTGAATTTCTTGTTCTGCCCAGTAAAGCCAAGATAAGCTCAGCTTGGTGTCCAGGAGTAGTGAAATAACAATCCTTCCTTTAAGGTCTTTTGACCTAATACAAATCACACTTAGTACAGGCATGTAGATAGCCATCTATTAAAAAAAAAAAAAAAAGATGTTCCTTGAAGGTAAAAGACATGCTTAGCCATCTATAATTTCAGAATATCCTGTTTAATGCCTGGCATATGTAGATACTCAAAAAACTTTTATTCAGTTGATAGTAGTAGGCAGAGGCCATACCCTAATTATTTCATTTTGGCCAGAAGCACCTAACTCTGTTTTACACATGAAGAAATACTGAGAAAGGAGCAAGTAGCATCATTAAATACTTATATCAAAGTGTCTTTCTGATACCCAAGTTTCAGATTGCCCCCGTGCTCTCTTCTTGCTTCTCTTTTGGCAGTTAACACAGTGTTTTGAATTAAACTCCATTCATAAGTCATATCTTTCTAAGAGCTTGTAAACTCTTGAGAGTACAGGAAACATTTTATATACTTTCTTTGACTTTTCCATAGGATGCCTTAAGACATAGGCATTCAATAAAAGATTATTGAATTAGAGGGGAATAAAGGCCAGAAGGAACTACAAATCTTGGCCTTATTTTTCACTGGACACCCCATTATAATTCTGTGGCTTGAGTTAAAGAAACTGAAGTTAATAATTATTAATGCTATTAATGCTTCAAGGTGGGCAAACACTATGAGAGCACAATGCACCCTTTCATGGATTAATTACTCTCCAACGATTGTACATTTGCTTTTTTTTTTTTTTTTTAAGCTGAGCAGGTGTTTGGAGCCCAGCCTTCTCTTGCCACAAGAATGTTCTTTTCAGGCAGTAATCACCTAAGGACTTTTTTCCCCACCCATAAATTGCAAGGAATTCTAGGGTGTGGTTTCATTTTTCTGAGAATAGATTTTCCATGCTTTCTGAAGCGGGTTAGGAGATACAGGCGTGGGCCGCATGATCAAGCCCCCTCTGCCATCACGTGATCAAAAGCACTTTGTTCCTAGAATAGCCAGCCTACCTTTGAGGTGTGGAACTCACCAATTGCTGAGACATTTTCTCTATTTGTAGTGCAGGAAATTTGCTGTTTGATTATCACTGATGTACTCACAAGAAGACTTGCATTTCCCTTTACCAGGGTAGATAGACCAACTTCAAAGAATCATTAGCAACCATTTCTCCAACTAATAATTTTCCCTTTAAGAGCAGCGTCTTCAGCCTCTGTGCTAAAATTGCTCACTTGTTTCTTTCAACTGGCTTTTGGGCAGATCCCTAAAAATGTGGGCATTAACAGTGTTTGTTCTGTTCCCATACAGCTCTGTAAAATCCTCCGCTTCCATCAGCTTTTGTCTGGTACTCTGGACGTTTATTCTCTGTACTTTTCTAACAGGCAGACTTACGTAAACAAGTGTCCTTCGCTGGGGGAAAAGGGGAACTTCCAGATTAAAGACTGCTTAAAAAAAAAAAAACAACCCTTGCCTTCTTACTCAGATATTTTACTCTCCAGTTAATTTTAGTATCTGTCTCTACCAGATGATCCCCGTGACTTCTGGCAGTTTGGTTTTAGCCATTTCATGCCCATTTATACATGTGCTATAAACAATTTAAAACTTGTCTTTTAGGCAAATAATTGGCAGTGTTTCCACTGTATGTCCCTTCACAATGGCTCTTGATTCCAGGAGCTCCATAGACAGTCAAAATGAATGAAAATTCAGATACTCTGGATAAAGACAAGAATAGTTGAGATAAATTGACACATTAAGTAGTAATAAGACTTTGAAGATTAGGAAGAAAGGGAAGAAGAATCTTTGGAATTTTAAAGTCAGTCATGGTGGGGAGGTCACTTAAAATAATTCTTATGAATGTGTGATCAAAAGGAGAGTTTTGTGACTGCATGTTCTTGCAACACCAGGGCAATTAGGTTGCATCCTCCACACCAGATACAATCAGTTGGAGGAGTAGCATTCTGGAGTTTCACATGGAAAAATGTGAGAGCTTGCCATACTCCATCAGTACTGTCTGCAGGTTATGGGAGTGGGGAGCAGTGTACAGCCACAGGTGCCCGCTGTTGGCCAGTCCAGCTTAAGAATCCAAAATTTACCATCAGTAATTGCAAAATGATTGGGGATCAATAACTGTTTCCTATAAGATAGTAAAGAATCTGTCTACAATGCAGGAGACCCAGGTTTGATACCTGGGTTGGGAGAAGGAAATGGCAACCCACTGTAATATTCTTGCCTGGGAAATCCCATGGACAGAGGGGCCTGGCAGGCTACAATCCATGGGGTCACAAAGAGTCGGACATGACTGAGCAACTTAACACTTCACTGTACTAATTTGAAAGTTCCACACCTGGGAAAGGATCTGTGGTCCGTCTAGCCCATGTAGCCCTAAGCGAAGTGTTTGCAGAAGAGGGTCTTCTGATTACAACCTCCATTTTGTGCCAAAATGTTTTGTTTCCTCTTAATGAGTGATTATGAATATTTTCTGACTTTTAATGAGTGACTGTGAATATTTTGTGAATTATAATGAGTGATTATGAATATTCCATGAATATTTGGAAGTTTGTATTTAGTAAACAACAGTTACCATTAATTCTAGTATCCAATATATAACGTATTATTTCTCTTTAAAGACCTTCAGTTTATGTTTTCATTCCTTAAATCATGTTAAACAAGGAATGTCAGCCTCACCCTCTTTACCTTTTAGCACTGGCTTTCTGTGCCCCAGGTGGCTGGGATAAGGGACACGAGGCAGGAGGTATATGTCAGAATCTTTTGGAGGAGTAGTTTGAAATTAGAAATACTAAATATATAATATTAATATTATATAAATTAATATTAAATATTATGATATAAATTTATATTTTAGAAATTGAAAACTATTGTTTTCATAATTACTTACATATAATTTTTCCAAGTCTTTTTGACTGGTGGTAAGTGAAGTCATCTTTTTTTATGAAAATATTCAACATGAGGAGAAAGTAGAAGAAAACCCAGACAGGAATATTTGCTGATCTGTTATATTTACTTGGTGACTTCCCTTTAGATCTTTCTAAATACCTCCTTGATATTTGTGTCTTCTCCAGAGCTTGACACAGGGAATTGTCTGCACAGTAAATAGTAAATCCTAAATCCAGCCCCTCAACCCTTTTCCTTTGCCTCCTTCAATGTTGATCTGCCCTTCCTCCTGCTTGTGATAGTCATTTAATCACTAACTGTTGAGGTCTAGTTGTAAGGGAAGCTAAAATGAATTACCCAGGAAAATAAAATATGAGAATATGCTGGGCCCTCTCCATTCCTGAGTGATGCCTTCGAGTCAAACACAATGAGGATTAGTACAATATTGTTTATATTAGCTGGGAGTTGGAGCAAACCCAGGCTTACTTGAGAGAGGTGAAGATAGTGGCTAAGAATACCAAATAATGGGATGGAAGGTTGGAATAGCTGCTTTGGAGAATGGGAGGTCCCGTGGAAGGATAGCCCAGGAGCTGCAAGAGCTAGCTGTCAGGAAGTTTGAGTTCATTGTGGTACCAGTCGGCATGGTTGTGCGCTTTCCTAGAGAAGCACTAGTGCCGAAGTCAGATGGGAGAGTTTGTTTCGTCTTTGGGTCTCTTTAAAATAGGAAAGTGAAATCTCTAGCCTATCTATTAAAAAATATCTAGATATCTTCTATCCAGGTAGCAAGATACTGGATTTGCTGGAGGCTGCCGAAGTCTTCTGTCTGTCTGTCCCCATCTATCCATCCATCCATCCTCCCATCTTTCTGTATAACTAGTACTTACTTGTACCTGGTGCTGTTTTTAGCACTTATTAAATATTAAGTCATCAACTCCTCCTAACCACCACCTACCCCCCTCACCCCTCCCCCAATGAGGTAAATAGTAGTAGTATCTCCATTTTGTGCATGGGATGCCCCAGGGCCCATGCTCTTATGAGTAAAACTCAGTTGGGAAGCTTTTCAAATGTTTTCGTTGCTGTTGTTCCGAAAGGCTCCAGAGGTTTCTTCTACACTATGCTCACCTGTGGGCAGAGCAGCTGGTGGGAGGGCCCCATCTGTGGATTGTAGTTCAGTCTTTACTTTCCATTGGTCATTCATTGCCTTTTCACCTCTTCCCATCTGCCCCTGTGTGAACAGATGATCAAGCTCTTGAACATGTAGTGTTTCTTCCTTAACAGGCCAGGAGTTGGAGACTCGCTGTTCTTAGGTGATGAGATTGGAGATGCAAGTATAGTGGACCAGGTTTTGGGGTCCAGCCGCCGAGTTCTTCTGCACCCTCTTACCTGGTTTCCATAGCTGGTCTCCTGTCCTCAGCCTGGGCTTAAACCTTCCCTCACTAGGGAGTTGCTGCCTTCCTGTCTCCTGCACCAGAAATTCTTTGGGAAAGGACATAGCCATGCAGACTGGGGGCCACAAATAAGAGACTTTGATTTTCTGAGACAGGAAAGGTCATCTTTTAAAGCCATTTGTATCTCTCAGTGCCAAAGTATATCTGTGTATAGTTAGGACAAATGGCTGCAAATTTCCATTTGACCGATTGCAGCGTTTTTATCCGTTTTCATACCAGCTAACTAGTAACCTAAAGATGTGTATGTAAGTGCAGGTTTGCGTGCAGCATGCACATACCGCTGTCTTTAAAAATAAGCATGGCTTTATTCCTGTTTTTAAATGGTTTCCACTGAATGCAAAGTGCTTTCGTTTTGGGGTTAAACCAAAGGGTTTTTTCAACTTGAGGTGCCCCAGCAGTCACCAGTGCATTAACTGCAAATGCAAATTAAAAAGCCTGCACTGTGGGGACTGTAAAGGTCATCTGACCCAAAATGAAACTGATTTCCTATCTTTATCTGTGCTAATAAGTCAGCGGGGAAGCCTGCCACCAGAGCAGACCGGGTCCATTAGTTCCTTCACTTGGCGCTTAGACACTTTGCAGAATAACTCCCATAGCATCTTCATCAAAGAGCACTAAGGATAAAAACAGTAAAAACCTTCCCAGCTTAGCTATCTAACTTTCTCATCCCATCTCTTGAAAAAAAAAATATTTTTTTTTTAAATTATAAGATTGTTAGATTGTATAAATTCAGGATATTTGGGAACTATGGTATTTTGTAGGTATGAAAAAGCCTCAGCTGTTGAGTCCAGCTTTCTGGAGGGCTGTTGTTTACACAGTGTTCCTGCCTTTTGCAAGTTTTGCTGGGCAAGTATAGCCGGGCAAGTGTGATTCTTTTCTTTAATGGAAACATTTATCCTCCTAGATGCCTCCCAGTTATTGAAACAGAGGCAGATAAACTTAATCAAGAAGTATTTAATAATGACTCTGTGTTCCAGCATGTCCTGACTAGGACACAGCTCCTCAAAACAGTTTATAATTGTGGTGGTAACAAGCCTGTTCCACATGAAACAGAATCATCTAACCAGGATTATAACCAAATGCTCAGTGATGTGAATCAGACTCAGTTTGGTATGAGTTCCAGAGGGCACAGACCAGTCAGAGAAGACTGAAATGGCCTGGGAAGGGTTTGTAGGTAAGTGATGCTGCTGCTGCTAGGTCTTGGGTATGGAAAAGGTTTGGAGGGGAGAGAGAATGTTTTCCTCTCTGCCAAGATGGGGCAGGGACAGGAATGCAGGATGCTTTGGGGCAATGAGAGACTTGCCCCACTGGAGCAGAGTATATATGAGCAGAAGTAGTGGATATTGATTAACCAAAATGATGATACATTTTTTTCCTAACAGAATGCTAGGTATGTGTTCTAATGTATACACAGTGCAGGGGTGGGGTGAGGAGGATATTTGAAATCAAAGACAATCTGGACGTGTGTTTCTGTTGCCATGTGAGACTATAGCTGATTCGGTATGGCAGCAGAGGTCAAGAATACTTGCATGAGCTCTTTGTAGGGTTCTTGAAGGTTGACCATTATTATGTGAGAATGATTTTCGAGAGATTTTGAGTCAGAATGACCAAGACTGCAGATGTTTTCTGACGACCATGGCTCTAGCCCTCTGCATACTTTTTTAGAGGAGATTGATCAATATTTATTTACCAGGTTGTTGAAGCAAGGATGGTGTTACCTCTCCTCGCTGTTGTATCCACAAAACCTGACCCAGTGCCTGGCACAGAGCAGGCAGTCAGTATTTATTTACTGGAAAATCTGAGAATGGTATTCAAAAGAGACAGGATTGGGGAATGCACTGCTGGTCATACAGGCATAAGATAAATAAAAATGGGGTGCTTGTATTCACCAAGCTAACCCAGTGTTTCAGCTCCAATCATTGAATGATTTTGACTTTAGGATCTGGCCAAATAGTAGAGAATGAAATAGGGTGAAATTGAGTGTATTTGAGAGGGTATTTGAATGGCTTCTGATGATGCAGCCCAACATGACAATTGGAGATTGAAAGCCGCAGGTCACAGAGGCAGAGCCGTCCCTATTTTCCTGTGCTTTCGCAGGAAGTGCATTTTATAGAAAAGTCAGAGAGGAACTGAGGGGAAACGGAGAGCTCTGAGCTGGTGAATTCACAGCAGGCTGACAGGGCACACTCGGCCACCTTTGAAGCTGGCCCTTCATCCTCGGCTGCTCCGCGGGACCCCGCCGGCACCGGCCCAGCCCAGCCCTGGGCTCTGGGAGGCCATGCGGGTGATCACAGCACCGAGGGCTGGAGTTGGGATGGTAAGAGGCTCTCATTCTTTGATTAAGGCATGACTTGATTTAGTTGCATCTAAGCCAGTTTATTTTCCCTTCTTGGTAACTTAAGTTATTGAGTTTTCGAACATGTTCGTGCTTTCCGAGCTACCTGAAAGGGCTTCCCCAAAACATTAGACATAGCAGTGAACTTGATTCATCCGAAGACTGGGTGGATAACTGTGTACAGGGGTCTGGAGAACTAGTGTAAAACTGCACACTGGTGCTGTGCGACTTTTCTTACCTTCCGCTCCAGAGGCAAAAATTTCTCAACCAAATAGATGTGAACTAACCCAGACGCAGAGCTGTGAGAATGAACGTTTGCCTCGGTCATACTTTCAGTTGTGCTGCGTATGAGGATTCTAGCCGCCGTGTCTGAGACAGTCTCTGCCCCCACTGGGGTCTGGTATCTGTTCAGAATATTGGGCATTCTGAAAACTCGGGGGTATTTTTAGACTTGGGTTTTTTTTTTTCCTATGAATGAGGAAGTCTGGCAGATGGCTCTTCCGGCTGGATTATTATTATTTTTTTGCAGCTTTCTACCAATACGGTAGGGAGAAAACTCTGGCAAGGCTTCTTTCTCTAAGGACAATGGGGGGAAAAGCCATTCTGCAAACACTGAGCAGCAGCTGCAGGGCTCGGATCTCTAAGGACGCTGTGCCACTGGCTGCGTATCTCACACTGCTCTCCTGTGACCGTGTCTAATCACGGGGGGAGTCAGGGAAGGAAGTCTGAGCAAGAACAAGTCATTTATCACAGTGCAGAGCAACAACATCTGCACAGGCAGTGCTCTCACTGCAGCTGATAAGAATGTTAGTCGCCACCCAGAGAGGAAAGACTAGAGCATGTGGCTTTGGCCTCATGAAGCCACTTCCTTAAATCACGTGACATCAGAGTTCATCGCATAGATGGTTTGCACCAGTTTTATGAAAGGCAAGTCAAACTATCATTAATGAAGGAAAAGAGCCTTTAAAAGAGAAAAAAGTATAGTCTGGCTGTGTATGCTGAGTGCCTTTGGATTCTCATCCAGCCTTGCATCTGATGGAACAATCTATTAGGGCCCAGAAAAGTTACCTTTGGAATCTTAAGCCTTTTGCAAGGATTCTTGAGAAATCTATTGCACACACAGACTGGAGACACAAATACGACGGGATTGTCTGTCCCTGCTTTGATGGCCAGCTTCCCCCTTTGTATTTTCAAGTCTGGTGTGGTTGTGTTTCTTCGATAATTGAAGTGGCCATTCTCTAAGACAACAGATCACACAGGTTTCCAAGGTGGATGATATTTGATGCAGTTCATATGAAAGATTTTAAAAAAGGGTTACCCCTTTCCTCCTTATTTACATCTAATCATCCAGCTACCTATGGGGTTTTAGTTACTGGTTGGGAACCTGGACTTCTTGAGGGTTTTTTGGTAGAGAAACAGTAGTAAAATCCCCAGAAGCCTTGAAAATTCCACTTGTGGTTTGGATAATAAGATTTACCAAAGTCTACATTTGGAGGCTTCCCACTTCCCTGCGCACACACACACACATACACACACACATAGAATTTATCCTGCAGCCACTAAAATAGTCTGATTTTGTCTGCGTTCACTTGGTGGGGCTTTAAAATTGTGACTTCTCATACTGAGTAGATGTAGAAAAATTAACCCTCACAGTCTCAAATGAGTTGTTAGGACGGAAAAATAACTTCCACCCATGAGGCTTTTCTGTGGTGAAATCAACCCTCATAGAGCCTGTCTGTCCCATGAGGACTGATTGAAATCTCATTGGGTCATCTCTGTGTTCCTCGCCCTTCAGAGGCTCAGCAGCAGGTCAATAGAAGTGGCCATTCTTGGGCTTATTCAGACCCTAGTGATTTCTTTCTTTCTAAGAATGTTCTTTTCCAAGTTTTTCAAGCATGCAGTGAAGTTCAAAGAATGATTACTTTCACTTTCATGTCTCCAGTGGCTTCCCTTGTGGCTCAGCTGGTAAAGAATCCACCTCCAAAGAGGGAGACCTGAGTTCAATCCCTGGCTTGGGAAATCTCCTGGAGAAGGGAAAGGCTTCCCACTCCAATATTTTGGCCTGGAGAATTCCATGGACTGTATAGTCCATGGCGTTGCAGAGTCGGACACAACTGAGTAATTTTCACACACGCATGTATCCAAGGTTTTTCAAATAATTACCATTTTGTTCTCTGGGGTTTTTTTTTTTTTAAGGAAATATTACAGATACAGTGGAATATCCCTCCCTATACAATTTCCGTCTCAATTTCCCCTTGCTACCCCGAGTCATCACTGTCTTGAAGTTGAGTGTCATTTCCATTTTACCAGTTATATGTGGTAAAATGTGTAAAAAATACATAGAATCATGTGTTTTAAAATTGTATATAAATGGTGTCATACTTGAGCCTTTTGCAAGCTACTTTTAATAGTCAGCGTTTTAAGAATTCTTTTCATACTAGTACATTTAAATCAAGTTTATTTATTTTTGAATACTATATGGTACTCTGATACAAGACTATACCACAGTGTGTCCATTCCTTTACTGATGGCCATTGGACTGCCTATGATTTTGTTTCTGCTGTTAGTAACAACACTGTGAACAGTCTTCCCCATGTATGAGTTTTTCTAAATCTGCCCTACACAGTGCAGTAGCCACTAGCTAAAATATGGGAGCCTAAATTGCAATGTGCTATAAATATAAAATACAAAGCAGATTTTGAAGACTTAGAATAAAAAAACTATAAAATATCTCATTAATTTAATATTTGTTATATAGTGAAATTACAATATTTTATGTATTTTGTGAAGTAAAATACATTGTTAAAATTAATTTTACCTTTAATTTGGCTACTAATCTTTTTTAAATTTTATATATATGTACATAACTTGTGTTATATTTCTATTGAACAAGCCTGTTCTAAATCGGGAGTCATCATCTACCACCCACAGGTCAGCCATCTGTGTTGTAAATAAAGTTTTACTAGAAAACATGCCCATTTGTTTACGTATTGTCAATGGCTCCTTCCCTGCTACAAAAGCAGAGCTGATACTTGCAACAGGACTATATGATCCATGAGCCTAAAATATTTACCATCTGGCCTTTAAGGAAAGGTTTGTCTATCCCTATTCTAGAGCGATGACTTTTAACCTTTTTAAAACTAAGTTTCTAAAATATATTTTAAGAATTATATCTAATACTGTGATCCAATACACATACACAGACACACACACACCCCTGAAACAAAAGTTTCACAAATACTTACTCTTTTCATTTTCTTTCTTTTTTTTTTTTTCCTAGTCTATTCTGTTCAACTGTCTTGACTCACAAAATTGAGCTGACCATTCATTCACTACCAGTCATTTAATGTCTTTGTTCCCTTTGCATCTGGCAACTGAACATTTTTCTTTCTTTTAATGCTTCACTTTATACTAAATAATCGTGTGTATGTTCTCACACATACCACATTTACTTTTTGTTTTGTTTTCTCTATTTATATACATTTCTTCTGGTGTTTTTCTGCATCAGCTCAGCAGCTGTGGTGCTGGAATTTCTCCTGTGGCAATTTTCTGAGCCTGTACACCAGGAGACTGCAGGGCCACTCTGATGTGGTTGGATTGCCAGAGAGACCTAGCTTTTTTTTTCCCCTAGACTGAGGACTTGTCATTATTCACAACTTCATATCTTGGCCTCATCTGCAAAACTATTGTTGTTGGATCTGATGAGGATGGATAAAAATATTTTATGAAACCTTCTATGACGATATTTTGCCAGAGGGTAAAATAAAGATAATCTACTACCGTAGCACTTTCTAAGATTTGAGATCCCCAAGGCCCCGAGGGAGAAGGCACTGGCAATCTACTCCAGTACTGTTGCCTGGAGAATCCCACGGGCGGAGGAGTCTTGTAGGCTGCAGTCCATGGGGTCGCTAAGAGTCAGATAAGACTGAGCAACTTCACTTTCACTTTTCACTTTTATGCACTGGCAAAGGAAATGGTAATTCACTCCAGTGTTCTTGCCTGGAGAATCCAGGGACGGGGGAGCCTGGTGGGCTGCCGTCTATGGGGTCGCACAGAGTCAGACCGACTGAAGCAACTTAGCAGCAGCAAGGTCCCCAGGTGACTTTGGAATGTAAAGAATATTATTACTTGTAACATTGCCATCACTGTCATATTTAGTTGTAATAGATTTAAAACTTTTAAAAATGCAGTCCTAGGGGTGGGAGGTGGGGTGAGAAACATATTTCTGGAGAACATGTTTCATGGAAGCAAACTTCCTCTAAACTTTTCTGTTAATGAACAAGAGATTCCACTGCCTGTGAGGACCATACAGGGCTGGGCAATGCTGAACACAAAGAACAATCAATACATTCTTGTCCATAAGGTCATATGCATTAAATAAGGCAGCTCTGATACCAAATCAATACTGTTTTGTGTATTTCCTACAGCAGATATTGAGATATAGATCCACCGTGGTGGGAGAGAGTGTCATCAGGAGATATCAGTCCAGACAAATCTAGGTTACCACCAACAGGGAAAGGGCTGGATTGATTGGGGTCTGTCCCACTGTGTGGGGAAAATGTCAGGTCAGAGTGAATATTCATGTGGTCCTCGGAAAGAGGGAAATCAATCAGCTAAACCTTCTACTTAATAAGGGAACCGTTTTCTCCAAGGCGAGGTTCTTTTCTTGAACTTGATATTCCTGTCCCCAGTGCGACAGTGATTCTGTCTTAGAGACACAATCAAAGATTTCATAGAAAGCCTAAGGGCAGATTCATTCCATAGTTTTGGTATAAGGTTTAATATGGTTCTATCTAAGCATTGCACTACAAATCTAGTTAAAATTGAAATAATGTTTCCTTTAACTCCATGGAACAAGCTAGACCCTTTGAAGCTATATCAAGAGAGTACCAGGCACAGGAGAAATCTTTTGTTTTTGGTCCACAGTTCATTTGTCCTGTGATCTTGCAAAACCTCCCCAATCTCTGTATATCTCTGTACGTTGGCTTGTTTGATAATGTTCAATTTTTCTTTGTAGAGATGCCACGTGGTATAATAGCTGACATACATGTCTTGGCAGAGAGGGCCAGAGTATGAAGGCAGTTCTCCCAAATCATGGTTTGGGGGCTTTTCCAAATTTAATAGACTCACTTATCTTTAATCACACTCAAGAAATCACCTGCCATTCATGTGTATAAGGTTTCAGGAGAGCCCCTGTTCTGTCTTCCCCCAAATCATTTTTTTAGAACTTGCCATCACTGGTCAGGCTTCGGGAGCATAGTAGGTTCATACTCCATTGGCTGTTTTTTTTTTTAACAGAAACCAAATTAATTACTTTTATCATTTGTTTCTGCATTTTCCAGGCACCTTTTAAAAATGAACAAGAGCAGCTCTGATTTGGAGAAAGTGAGCCAGGGCTCCGCCGAGAGCCTCAGCCCGTCCTTCAAGGGCGTCCACGTCAGTTTCACTACGGGCTCCACGGACAGCCTGGCCTCCGACTCCAGGACCTGCAGCGACGGAGGTAACGCACTTGACCTTGATGGAGAAGCTTAGGTTCTCCTAAGCCTGAAGGGCCAGGCCTGGGTTAATTGCCAAGATTCGGAAGCATTGAGCTAGACCTACTGTCTCAGTCCCACTTTCCCCACAAAATAGACTCTACTGAGGAGTTTTTTTTCTTTTTTTGTAAGAGTGCTCTTTATTTTTATTTATTTATTTGTTTGGCTGCACTGCACAGCATATGCTATGCTGTGCTTAGTCACTCAATCATGTCCAACTCTTTGCAACCCCATGGACTGTAGCCCACCAGGCTCCTCTGTCCATGGGGATTCTCCAGGGAAGAATACTGGAGTGGGTTGCCATGCCCTCCTCCAGGGGATTTTCCCAACCCAGGGATCAAACCTCTGTCTCCCACATTGCAGGTGGATTCTTTACTGTCTGAGCCACCAGGGAAGTCCATGAATACTGGAGTGGGTAGCCTATCCCTTCTCCATGGGGTCTTCCTGATCCAGGAATTGAACTGGGGTCTCCTGCATTGCAGGTGGATTCTTTACCAGCTGAGCTACCAGGGAAGTCCACTGCATGGCATGTGGGATCTTAATTCCTCAACCAGAAATGGAACCCACACCCCCTGTTGGAAGGTGGCGTCTTAACCACTGGACCACCAGAGAAATGCTTATTCCCTGTAGAATTTATGGCAGGGTGCTTCACCCCGTATCTCCCTCTCCAATCACACAAAGTACATCCACATGGCAATACGGTGGGAGGTCGGAAGCATATCGAAAGACTCCTGACTCCTGGGTAATGAGTCATTATATATATAGATCTGCACTTGATTTCTATCCTCAGGATTGGTTCACAATGGCAATCCCAAGTTCCCTCTCCCTCCACCCTCTGTCTCTCCTTTTCTTTCACAGGCATGCACACACGCATATGCACACCTTACTTGGATACACAGCATGTGTTTGTATCAGTGTTTGTTGAATTAAAGCATGGAGGCTTCATTAGACCACCATCAATCCCAGAGCTTCTGGATAAAGCTCTAAGGTTTCATATGTGGGTATGTCCTGATTGGGCTTCCCAGGTGGCACTAGGGGTAAAGAACCCACCTGCCAATGCAAGAGAAGCAAGAGGTGTGGGTTCAATCCCTAGGTTGGGAAGATCCCTTAGAGGAGAGCACAGCAACCCACTCCAGTGTTCTTGCCTAGAGAATCTTATGGACAGAGGACCCTGGCGGGCTGCAGTCCATAGGGTTGCAAAGAGTCGGAAGCAATTTATCACACATGTACACATGTCCTGATTGGGTATACAGTTGCCTCCCCACCTCCCCCACCCCCATATCTGCAGGCTCTGAATTCACAGATTCAAACAGGTTCCCAAGGTTAAATCTTTGGTTAAATCGATAGATGCAGAACCTGCAGATACAGCAGGCTGACAGTACTCTGCTGCTGTTTTGTATAAGACGCTTGAACATCTGTGGATTTTGGTATCCCAGGGGATTCCTGGAACCAATTCCCCCAGGGAAAATGAGGGATAACTGTATTCCTAAAAAAAAAAAAAAAAAAAACTCTCGCTTTCCTGTAGTTTTGATGGGTAGTATTAGAACCTTCAGCCTTTAACGTTTGTATGAGTGTGAGTGTGTATGTGTGTGTTGCTCCTGTATTTCTCATCAACTTGCCCTAGCACAATAGATTTGAACGTGTGCTATCATGACCCTCTCAGTCCTAAGGAAATATTTCTTCTCTGTAGGCATTTTTAGAATAGAAAGTTCCAGTGTGAATTTATTGTCACCAACATTTTTCTATCTAAAAGATTAGGGCAACTCAGACAGAAGCATAGAAGTCAGTCTGTGGTGTGTTCTGATGGGAAACTTCCGATAGCTCTGACTTAAAAACAGGAAATATCTTAGCCTTGATTTGGGTGGGATGTGGCAAAAGAACATTTTCTTTCTCGACAGGTTGTCCTGGGCATCTATCTTTTTCCTTTCCCCCTTCGATTGTGCAGAAATTTCTACAAAGCACATTATTTTGTGGAGGGCTGGGCTGGGCACGTGAACCATTAGACCTGTGCTGGTCTGCAGGGACCTGGTCTTTTGGGATTGTGAGCGATTCTGTGGGAGGGTCTTCCATCTGCCACCCACCAGCTCGTTTGGTGAGAACTGGACTAAATTGCTCCAAAACTTTTCTTCTCAGAACCAGCAAATCATGACGTTTGCTCTGAGGCTCTTACCGTCTAGTCAGGAAGGTAAGATTAAAATTCCTGACCCGTGGGTGGATGGAGTAAGCAAGCAAATTGGGCCACTCAGAACAAGAGTGCTTATGAAAGCGTCCAGAGAGAGAGGAATCAGTGAGGGCTAGTGGAAGATTCAGAGAAGGCTTCCTGAGGAGATGGGACTTCAGCTCTTGTGTCAAGAGTGGTTAAACTTGAGGAGATAGTGGGAGGAAGAGGGGGTTTTGCAGGTTAAGGAATCAATTCAGGAGGAAAAAAGGCACAAGGTTAGCGATGCACAGGGCAAAAGGGTGAGACCAGCCTGACACACTTCAGTGGAAGCGAATGAGGGGCACTAGTCTACGAGGTGGCGGGAGGCTGGGGGCAGGCTGGTGCAAAGCTCTCCAAACCAGTCTGTGGAGTTTGGAAGTAGGGAGCCACTTGGGAGTTTATGAGTACGTTGGTGACCCTAACTCAGACTTTTAGAATTAAAATGAACACTTGTCTGTCTGACACTGAGATGACATTGTAAACCAGCTATGCTTCGATTTTTTAAAAAGGATGCATTTTCATGGTTATCCTTTTACTGTGAGCTAGTCAGTGGAAATGCCCCTCAAAATCTAGATTCCTGGAATAACAAAACGGTATATATTGCATTGGCCCAAAAGTTCGTTCAAGTTTTTCTGTAACACATGATGGAAAAACCCAAACGAACTTTTTGGCCAACCCAATACCTTCTTAACCAGACTCTGGCTCGTCAGAGCAAACCAGTTTCTATCTGCTGCTCCTACGTATGGCTCTGTACCCAGAACCCTGCTTTGAAACTGGCAAGAGACCACAGGAATTCTCTCTCTCTTTTCTCCTTTTTAATGTCTCTTAAACATTAATCTGGAGACGATCCAGAACCGCCAGTCATGAAATATAAGAAGCCCTTCATTTAGCCACTCGTCATTAGCCAAGGCAGCTGGCTTCAATCTGTTGTTGAACAGCGAGCTTTTCGTCCCGTGGATCCTTACTCACTTTTACCTTGGAGCAAAAATACTTACCCATCGTGCCTTTTGTTACTGTTTGGCCTCTAGTGCTGAAGCTGAGACAGGGAACCAAGATAGGAGAGTCAGAATTAATTCAAGAATGTAGCATCGACCTCTTTAATATTATATATCAAATCAAAAGAGACCATTCGATTATTGATTTTGTCAGTAAGAATTCACTCATGAAAACGATGCATTTTGTGGACTCTGAGTCTGTGGTATGAGCAAGCCTGAGTGAGTTGAGGACAAAGTCATTTCAGGGCATGTAGCATAGTAGTAGTTTTTAGAAACTTCTTGGAAACTCATCTGGGTTCATGGTGAAAGTTAGTTTTCTTCTATCCAGGTTTTGTGCTCCACCCCCTGCAAAAGTTTTAATTTTATAAGAAAAATAAACATAATTGCAAGCTGTAACTTTGTTGCGTTTTTAAAAAAACGAGTTTGCCTAAACTTGACAAAATATTTTATATCAATGTTAATTCAGCTTTTTGTGCTTGTGTTGCATTTCTTACTCCTTTGAGCACATCATCTGTTATCCCATTTGTCCATGTGGGCAGTTCCATTGAACAGTGGGTCAACTCGGTGAAAGGAAAAATCCATCTAAGCAGTTGTCAGGTTTATGCTTGGGTAGGGAGGGACAAACTGCATGTGTAAGGACAGATCTATGAACACTGCCAAGGGGAAGGTCATCTGGAGTGAATGGATGGATGGGGGTAGGAGGAATGGTCATCAGGAGACTCATGTGCTTTTAAAAGGTTACTTTCAAATATTGCAAACCTCATAATTGCATTAAGATCATTTTCCCTTTTGATGTAGGATAACATTTCAATTAAGAGTTCCACAGTTAAACAAACATCATGGATGCCAGGCTCCCATCTCCGACTGAACTGAAAATGTGGTCACAAGGGATAGATGAGAGGTCTAAGTAACCGCACAGTAGTGACTGTAAACTCCCATGAAGAAGTATACCCAGACAGTGTTTCTGTTCTGATTTTTGTCACTGGCAAACCAGAGGCACAGAAAATTCATTAACTATCTTGACAGTAGTAAGCTTGTATTTCTCAATAATAATGCCAAGAGGATTTTTAAAATATAGACATTAATGCAGTCACGATATGCTTAGTTGCTCAGTTGTGTCGGACTCTGTGACCTCATGGACTGTAGCCTGCCCAGCTCCTCTGTCCATGGGATTTCCCAGGCAAGAATACTGGAGAGTGTTGCCATTTCCTTCCCCAGGGGATCTTCCTGACCCAGGGATCTAACTTGGGTCTCCTGCATCTCATTCATTGGCAGGCAGATTCTAAAGAATCAGTTAAAACTGAGCCACCTGGGAAGTCCCACGCAAACTATGGATTGAGTACAATTTTAGATGTTGAAGACACAGCAGGGAGAGAAGGTGCCGCGTCCCTTCTTCCATAGAGCTCACGTTCTAGTAAGGAGACATGGACAGCGAGGAAGATAAAGAACTCAGGTGACCAGTGTGTAGACGGCAATAAGTGCTACAGGGAACAGTCAGCCAGCAAGGGGGTGGGACGCACCTGTCAAGGGGAGACAGGAAGTCCACAAAGAGCAGACATCAGCCTGACCCTCACTGAGCCCTTGTTCACCCACTCAGGCTATTACCCGAGCCTCTGTAAGAAGAAACAGTATTTTCAAAAAGGTGGTCCTGGGAGTTCCCTGGTGATATAGTAGTTAGGATTCTGGGCTTTGCTGTGGCCTGGGTTTAATCCCTGTTTCAGGGAACTCAGATCCTGCAACCTACATGAAGCAACCAAAAAAAAAAAAAGGTGGTCCTGAAAAAGACATCTAAAACTTCTAAACCAAAAATAGTGTGTTTTCTATTAATTAAGCAGGCTTGTTAGAACACTTGATCCTAACTGGATGGGTTCAGTCTAATATATTCCATCCGTGTTTTGCTCTAACACTGTTTCTCTCCTCCCAGCCCTCCATGGAGATAGACTGAGTCATGGGTTCTGTTCTGAAAGATCTATTACTAAAGGTTGGAGAAATTATCCTAAAGAAAAGATAACTCATTTTTAAGTGTAAATGTGGCCTGAGCCCTCACAATATCACCACACTTAAAGCTTCATCTTAGATTGACCTATTCCCTAAACTAAATTTAAAAACATATGTTATTATTTCAGTAAAGTCCATACATGTCTATGATACAAATCTAAACAGTGGAAAAAGATATAAAATGAAAAGCCAGTCTTCAGACACTCCCACCCCAGCTCCCACCTCCACTTGGAACATTTTTCCTATATCATCCCACAAATTTGTATCCATATTCCAAATATCATAAGCTTCAGTTCTACACACTTTTGTACTTACTATATCTTGAAGTCCTTCAAATCAGAACCTCTAGGTCAATGTCATTTTCTTTTCATGGTATGTATTTTTTCATTGTTTGAATGAGTTAACCCCTCCTCTTGTTGATGCATAGGTAGGTTCCTTGCATTAGAAGTCTACATAGCATCCTGGGACACACACTGAGATAATTTGCTGACATACTTGTAAGATAACTTCTTAGAAGTGGAATTCATATGTCAGAACATATATGCATTTTAAAATAGATGTTACCAAATTAACCTCTAAAAATGTCAATTTATGCTTCTGTTAGTGGCATGCAAAAGTGCCTTGAACATTTAATTTTACTGTTAATTTGGAAGCAAACCCTTACTGATTGTGTTATAATAGGAAAAATCATGATTCTGGAAGCACACACGGGCTGTAGACATGAAATATTTTCCATGAGCCTCTTTTCCAGACAGTTCTTCCCCATTTTGCTTGTCAGTGGCCTACCCATCTTGATCACTGTTTCTTGGGGTGCTTAAGCAGTCCAGAGAGACATCTCACAAATGCCACATTTTCCATACAACTGTAAAATGCTAATAATGTGTTTCCATTTTCAGACCACGTTTGCCTTCTTGAAAAAGTAAGCATTCCTCTTGAAGGAATGCCATATGCCTTCCTTTAACAACAACAACAACAAAATAGAGCTAAGTCTATTTTGATTGTGGAACCAAACAAGAGCTTGTACAGTTTTCCTTTGGAGGAAAAAATTACTTTCTGTGAGTCTAAAACATACCCCCAACACCGACCCTTAACATCTTCTGGGAGTGGGGTGGGGGAAGGGGTTTTGGCCAAAATCTGCAAAACTACCACTTCCTGTGTGACGCTGGCCTCCACCGATGGCTTCAGTTTCTCACCTTGAACATGCAGGGATTGAAGCAGGCCACGGTGCAGACGAGGTTTCTCCATCTACTTTGTTCCCTCTGCCTTGCCTGTTGTAGGTGCTCAGGAAAAACTGAGTGAATGAACGGATTAATCTATACAGTCATTTCCAGCCAGCCAGTCATTTCCTCTTACCCCCATTTTAAAAAAAAGATCCAAAAAAATACTTAAGTGTTTCAAACAAAAGAAAATTCCACTTACTTTCCTTTACAAGGTGGAGAACAGTCAGATGCCAAAGCTAAAGTTTGGAGCTGGGCAGGGGGGCTCTTGGCTGGGACCCTGCCCTTTGTCCCCCATTTGCTCTGGCCTCCCTGCTGTCATGGTCTGTGTCATTCTGTCCTTTACATCCGCCATCAGAAGGCAGAGCCAGGCGCCAAGGGAGCCACACGGGCTTATTTATACGTTTCAAAACTGGACTGACCACTTCCTCCTGAAGCCCAGCTCTCATTTTGGCTGTAGAGAACAATGAAAGTACCTATTAAAGCCCAGCCAGAAGAGAGGACTCTATAATAAGAAAACCTCACAGTGCTGGGGTTGAACTCTCGGCCTGGGTTTCTGCATAGGAGTTAAGCTCTTTTTCTGGACTGTTGAAATCCTGGTTTCTCTTCTCTCCTTTCTAAATAGGATGGCACCAAATGAGTTCACCTTCCCGTCGGTTGTTCTGAGATCCCACCCCGTGCACCACGTGATAGTTAGTTTCATCCGAGGAAACACTTTTCTCTGAAGCACAGGCACTAAAGAGATGCGGAGCTGTTCTGCTGTATAGCTAGCTGCTGGCTTGATATGCAGAACTGAAAATTGGAAGGAAAACTCAGGAAATGGGGTTTGTAGCTCTCTGGCCCTATCAGTACACAAAGTCATTTTTAAAAAAACTACCAATGATGTAACTGTGATGAAGGCAGACTTCCCAGGACAGTATTTTCCATTCTTACCCTTTTTATACCCTTAATTGTAAGCCAGAATTTGGAAACAGAGTGACCTAACACCAGCCTAAAACCCCAGGACATATTTGACTCTGTCTCGTGCGCCCTTGGATCCAAGCCCTGAGAATATGGGCTGTTGGCCAGAGTGTTTCATGATTTTTTTAGGCAAATTTTTCTAAACCAGTGGCTTGCCTGGGAGTTTTGAGACTATTTTAGGTGTCAGGGCATGTTTGTTCCCTCTTCTTTCTGGCTCTTCTAAATGCAGAGGGTGGCAGCTGCCACATATAGTAAGAGTCTAGCCTCTGCAAGGTCACAGCCATGTTTCTGAGGAGGTGCCCCACGGAAGAGTCAAGAGAATGACAGAGCCAGAGTGGGCTTTCGGGGGCTCCCTGTATTCCATAGAAGACAGCTACTGCCTGTCTTGCGGTGGAGAAATCACAGTTGCATTGAGAAGGGTCACACATGGACATCTCTTTCTGAGAAGCCCTAAGAATATTAACAGCTGAGATGTTATTTATTCAGTCCCGTGGTGCCTAGGAGCCAACAGAGAGAATTAACGGTCTTCTCATCAGTCATGGATCCATGTCTGAAGCGTGGATTAAGAATGCCTCGGGACAGAAGGTGGGATGCCTGTTACATATGTGTATGTAAAGGGCTTCCCAGGTGTAGGTGGTGATAAAGAACCCGTCTGCCAATGCAGGAGATGTGAGACACAGATTTGATCCCTGGGTCGGGAAGAGCCCAAGGAGGAGGGCATGGCAACCCACTCCAATATTCTTTCCTGGAGAATCCCATGGATGGAGGAGCCTGGTAGGCTACAGGCCATAGGGTCACAAAGAGTTGGACACAACTGAAGGGAGTTAGCATGCACGCACGCACGCACACACACATATGTAATGCCCAGTTATATGGGGAAGGGCACGTTTCCAGTGAGCCTCACTTCACTGGATGAGGTCTGTGTCATGCAGTCCTGTCCATCCGCCAGGCAAGTGCCCAGCTGGGAGCCTTCCTGCGCAGTGCCATCATCTGCTCGGGGCTTTAGGCGGTGCTTGTTGGGTGACAAACACCTAACATCTAAGAAATGCAGAAAAAGGAGCCAGCCTACTCACTAATCCTTGAAGCCACACCTCCTTCTAATATCCAGGACTCCTGGCTAGACTTAGTTCAGAGGTTGCAGGATATAGATCTCATCAAAGCCACTGACACAGTTCCCACAAGAAAGCAAGGGAACACCTCCAGGGCAGAGGGGAAAAAAATCGCTTCCTTCCAACGGCCTGAACTCACATGTTACTTCTTGTGCTAAAGCACAACCTCTTGGTTTTCTTTGGTAATCCAGGGTAAGAAGTGTTGCTGATTTCATATATATATATATATATATATATATATATTTAAGATTCCTGCTATTCTTAAAGACTAAAAGTTTTCCAGCCACAGCATGTGAGAGCTAGAGCTAGAGGAACAGAGGAAGCCAGATAGCCGTCAGGATAGAGGTATTTTCTTTCAGGGGCAGCTTTGAGACAGAATACACATGAGGAGCTGTTGAAAATGGGAAGAGTGGCTGAAATTGTAAACTATTCGTTTTGAAAGGGGCCTTCATGGGGATGCAGTCTGGTCAGCTTTAAATGAGGAAACTCAGCTGAGTAAGATTGACAGCTGACATCTCTCTGTGCACCCTCAGATCAGGGTAGAGGCGGAAAGGGATGTGGTGAGAGCCGTACAAGGAAGGCCAGAAAAGCACACCAGATAAGGGGGTGGGTGTAAGCATGAGGCTAAAGAGGGGGCTAGTCCACAAACTGATTTGTCACGGACCTCCCCGGCCAGTTGGACTGGGGACCAGGAGTCGTAGGCAGGGTGTCCCTGTTGCTGGCTGTTGTTGTTCAGTTGCTCAGTCGTGTCCAACTCTTTGTGACCCCATGGGCTGAATGCAGCATGCCAGGCTTCCCTAGCCTCCACCATCTCCCAGAGTTTCCTCAAACTCATGTCCACTGAGTCAGTGATGCCATCCAACCATCTCATCCTCTGTCATCCCTTTCTCCTCCTGCCCTCAATCTTTCCCAGCATTGGGGTCTTTTCTAATGAGTTGGCTCTTCGCATCAGGTGGCCAAAGTATTAGAGTTTCAGCCTCAGCATCCGTCCTTCCAGTGAACATCAGAGCTGACTGACCGGAATTCTGATCACACTCCACTCCTCCGCCACCCTTATCTTCTGAGTGTTGATAATACATCTCTTTGCCTGAACCTGGTTCCCAGCTCCTGGGTTCAACGAGCTGCGTGGACTAACTCTGTCCTTCTGGGGGCTTCGCACTGGGCTTGCTCTGCTGTCGCTCACTGATGCTGGTCAGTGAGGCTGGGGCACGGATATCAACGCCTGAGGGCGTGGTCATCCACCTTGCTCTCTCTTGCCTATGGAGAAGCATCTAAGTAAGGAAACCACGCCCACCCCGCACCCTGCCCCATGTGGATATGAGAGGCTTGGTGCTGGCCACTTCTGTCCCACTTTGGCTGGAGAAAGCAGGGAGAGACTCAGGCATGAGCAGCTATCACATACGCACAAGCAGCCCTACAAAGGCCTTGAGTGAAGTGACACCAGACTAACAGTGGCCTTCCTGTGGGGCCTCTCTCCTTGTGTCTCAGGCCTCTGTTTGTTGTGTGTCTCTCATTCTAGTCGTCCTGCTGAGGGCAGAGGGGTTCAGAGAGGCGCTGCATGCCCTGCCCTTAGGAGGGGACATGCACAGTCACAGTGGTCCCCAGCTTCTTTGGCACCAGGGACTGATGTCCTGCAGGGCAATTTTCCCACAGACTGTGGGTGGTGGAGGGGTGAGATGGTTTGGGGATGATTCAAGCAAATTACATGTATTGTGCACTTTATTATTATTACATCAGCTTCACCTCAGGCCATCAGCCATTAGATCCTGGAGGTTGGGGGCCCCCTGAAAATGATGGGTGCACACCATAAGAGTCCATTTCCTTAAATCTGAGACCCCTGTTTCGTTCACATTTTAACCTTCAGGATAATAGCAAGCATTTTACCACATATGGATACAGTTAATGGGTTTTTTCTAATGCCCCTAAAAGCTTTTATTAAACTAGTGGCTACATCTTTGAATCAGTTCTTAGGATGAAATAAATGACTATTATTTCAGTTGGCACTGCCTTGTCTCAATGTCAGTACCTTTTCTTAAATGTTTTTTTACCTGAACTCCTGTTTCGTTGTGAACTCTCCACTTCATGCAGTGATACGAAGACCAAGTCCAGTCTTGGCTCTGTCTAGACTGGCCATCCATCTCACCTTCTGTGATGTGTCTGGACGTACCTGTGCACTCTGGAGACCTGGGGCAGTGATGGAACTTTCCCAGAATCATATCAGTACCCATGTGACCACTGTGGGAACTCAGGGGCTTAGGAACCATTCACTTTTCTGCTGCTGCTTTTATAAAATCACCTTCCTTTGCCGTCTGGGTTCCCTGGTGGCTCAGTGGTTAAAAAAAAAAAAAAAATCTGCCCACAATGGAGGAGACTCGTGTTCAATCCTTGGGTTGGGAAGATCCCCAGAGAAGAAAATGGCAACCCACTCCAGCATTCTTGCATGGAAAATACCATGGACAGGGGAGCCTGGCGGGCTACAGTCCATGGGGTCGTAAGAGATGCACAGAGCTTAATGACTAAACCACCACCACCATTGTTTGCCTTCTAAAATGTCTGTGGGCCTGCCCTGTCCCCCAGGCCATCAGGGAGTTTGTCAAAACTCAAAGAATTACACATTAAAAGGAGGCATTTTACTGCAGCTAAACCCTACCCTCTATAAACTGACTTTTTGAAAAAATCCAGCCAAGCCACACATGTTCAAGTTTGCTGCTGTTGCAACATTGTTCACCACATATTAGAAGCAACCTAAGTAGCCATCCAGCAAATTATGATACTTGCATAAAATGATATAATATGGGGCACCTGTTAAAAAGAATGAACTACACCTGGACATCATCTGATGTGGACTATCTCCAATCCATAGTGGCAAATGAAGAAGAGGAATATTGGGATCAGTGGGCACTGTTTGCTTTCCTTTGTGTAAACTTGTGTGTGTTGCATGTGTGTTTGTTTTGGTTGTTTGGCGGATCTCCAGAAGGATGCGTGAGAAATTGCAGCAGTGGTTCCCTTTAGATTAGAGGGACTGGATGCTGAGGGTCCAGATAGGAGAAAGACTCATTGGCATTGTATACCTTTTTTGCACTTTAATTTGTTCATATGCATATGTTGTCTTTTCAAGAAATAGATAAAAACAATATAAAATAAATTACTTTGATGGGGAAAAAAAGCCCACAGGATCCTGGAACTGAGCAGCATAGATTTCTAGCCTGAGAATTTCTGTTTCTCTCTCTCAGGTCCATCATCTGAGCCAGCTCACTCGCCCACCAACAGCAGGAAGAAGCTCTTTGCCCCTGTCCCCTTCCCTTCCGGCTCCACCGAGGATGTGTCCCCGGGCGACCCCTGCAGCCCCCACCTCTTCCCCAGAAGAAGCTCGTGAGTCGGGCGGCCTCTTCCCCTGATGGCTTCTTCTGGACCCAGGGCTCCCCCAAGCCCAGAACAGCAAGTCCCAAGCTGAACCTCAGCCACTCAGAGACTAATGTCTGTGCCCATGAGGACTCCCACTTCAGCTACGCCTCAGGCCCCGGCGGCCGCCACCAGCACGTCTTCTCCGCTTCTGAGCTGCTGGAGAAACCTTCCAAAGGCAGTGGCCACCGGGGCCCCACGCTGGGGCTGGGGGGCAGCAAAGGCCTGCAGGGCAAAGGGGTCTCCTCCGCCTCGTCCTCCCAGCTGAGCGTGTCCAGCCAGGCCTCGGCGGGCAGCACCCAGCTGCAGCTCCACAGCCTCCTGAACAGCATCAGCAGCAAGGAGGGCACCTACGCCAAGCTGGGGGGGCTCTACGCCCAGTCCCTGGTCCGCCTCGTGGCCAGATGCGAGGACCTCTTCATGGGCGGCCAGAAGAAGGAGCTGCACTTCAGCGAGAATAACTGGTCCCTGTTCAAGCTGACCTGTAACAAGCCCTGCTGTGACTCAGGGGATGCCATTTACTATTGCGCCACCTGCTCCGAGGACCCCGGCAGCACCTACGCCGTGAAGGTAGGTCTCACCCCCACCTCCCGCTCCCTGGCCAGTCGGCTGGCGGTCCTGACTGGCAGCCCTGTGGCTTGAGAAGTCCTGTCCCCTCGACCACCTCCCAGAGGAGGGTCGTTTCCTGGAAATGCTCGGTGAGTTCACTCTGGCCCAGGACATGGTGCAGTGTGATGTGTATGCACGTGTCCAGTGGAGGAAAGAGCGAGCTGAATGTGGTCAGCCTGGTCATCACTGGCAGCCCAGAGCCCGGGGTCTGTACCCATCCAATGACGGGATGTAAATTTGAGCTCCCTGAGAGTCAGGGGCTAGAGGCGCCTTTAGGAAGTTCTTGGCTTCTGCTGACCCAGTGGACCTGAGAAAATGATCTTGGAATCATCGCTCTGCTTCCATCCGAACATTTTCTTGTGTTCAGGTGCATCAGTTACTGTCCCCTGCTTCCTGGGGCTGGACCTGGGGGCTCCTTCACTGTCAAGAGACAGCTGACCTCTCCGTTTTGAGGAGGAACAAGCCTGGTGGGACAGGCTTTTAATCCTTCTTGCCCATGGGGTAGAAAGTGATGTGGCCCAAGGGGCCACTTAGCACAAGGTCTAGTTCGAGTTCAAACCCCTTAAACTTCTGGATCAAGGGGTTTGGGTTTTTAGATTCAGGATTGTGATGTGCAGCTTGGATTCTAAGACCTCCTGTAATAATGGAGAGTTAGCCAGTTCTGAAGAACAGTACAGAAAATTCGCATTCCCAGAGAACGTTAGAAGGCAGTGTTGTTCATTTCATCTGAAATCTAAACCATAAGGAGGGACTTCCCTGGCAGTCCAGTGGTTAAGGCTTTGCCTTCCAATGCAGGGGGTGCTGGTTTGATCCCTGGTCAGGAAGCTGAGGTCCCACGTGCCTCCCAACCAAAAAACCCGAAACAGAAACAATATTGAAACCAAGTCAGTAAAAACTTTAAAAATGGTCCATATCAAATAATAATAATAAGGAAACCAGCAGATAGACCTTGGGCCTGTTAAAGAAGAGAGTCCCAGTGTTCTCTGTGATTCTGCTGGAGCCTTGGCAGATCAGGGCGTATCTCTGTAGCATGTGAAAAGGAAATTTCTTTTTAAATTTTTTTAACTTCTTTTTTTTTTTATTGGAACTCAATATTTTATGAAAAGGAAATTTGAAGAAGAATTTCAAGTATTCAGAGTCTAGGGAACAGCAGCATCGATTTGGAGATGTGCCTGGCCTGGTGATGGGGTGGAGGCGGGGTGCAGAGCATACTCCTGCACGTGCCGCCGTTCCACTTCATTAGTGCTGCTTCTGGATGGAACAGTCATCTGAATCCTCTGGGTCCCCAGGAGGGGAACAGGCTCCTTCCCGAGCCGCCCGTCTGCGGCCGAGCTCATCCGTATCTGGGATGCAGGAGCTTCGGTTGCAGCTCGCACCTGCTTGGGCTTGCATTGGTTCCTCTGTTTGTGGGCTTTGCCTCCTGTGGCAATGAGAGAGTGAAGCCAGCTCGTGTAGCCCTGCTCCACGAATACAGAATAGGAGAAAAAGCCCTTGTTACGTGTGCTGTCGAAGCTGTTTTGTGCCTCAGTCAGCCAGAACTCCAGTAATCAGGGACCTGTGTTAAGTTGGCTGGGCCTTTTTTATTTCGCAGACGTGACTTAGCCCAGATTTTCAACCACGAAGCAGGCCAACGCACCAAAGTTTAAAGTGAGACTTGGCTCAATGAAACCTTTGAAATTGGAGCTGAACCAGTCTGTGTGAAGGTCTTGAGCCAAAACCTGAGCACAGACCCCTGAAAATGATCTTGTGGGATGATGAGGGGAGGTGGGGCTGTAAGAGAAGCCTTTCACCCACCTCCTCTACCTTCACTCCTAATTTGACTTTGTAGAATGATCTTGAGGGGCCCTGCCCAGGGCTGCCCCACTGGTTAACATGTACCCCATCTTTTGTTCAAGGCAGTGAGGTCTTGCCAGAGGACCAGCTCACTGATTCTGAATCCTATCCAGGCCAGCTGTCATTTACTCTGCACATTTACATCTCTGTGCAAACTGCCTGGACTCCCGAGGAGAGTTTTTGCTGGGCTAAAGCCTTTGCTACCCTGGAGAAAAGGATCCTTGGAAATGCATCCCAGGCCTGGCAGCTGCGCCCTCTGGGTTTGTACAATTACCTGCCAGCCACCTCTGGATTGCCTGGCTCCACCACCAGGTTACTGCCAGACCCACAAGAGCAGTCACCATAGCAACCTTTCCCAGTGGGTGCTCACCTGGGCTAGGCTTTGTATTGAAAGCTTTGTCTGTGTTGTGTCTTTTAATGCTCCCAGTGGCCCTGTGAGGAGGGACACTGCCCTTGAGATACAAAGGAGAAACAGACTTTAAGATAAATAGAGTCAATTCTCAATATTTGGGGATTTCATATTTGTGAATTTGGTGCTGAAATTTTTTTGTAACTCCAATAATAAATACTTGGGGTGCTTTAGTGGTCATTCCTGGCCATGTGCAGAGTTGGGGAGATCTGAGTTATTCAACACACAAATCCTTAGCTGAGGTGCCACACAGGGACTCTCCACCTTCTTTCTCAGCTCTCATACTATAAACAAGTGCCTCATCTTCACACTTTTTTTTTTTTTAAGGGTGATTTCACCCTTTAAAATGGCCATGCCAAGCAATGAAGTCCTGTCTCATGATCCTAAGGTCAGGAAGACTGTGATGCAGTTTTGAGAGGGTGTTAGATCAGCTTCTTTTCAGGCATGAGCTACACTGCTGTCAGCCATGAGTCACTGTTAGCACAGTTGAGATACTCAACAGTATCTATGAATAAGGAGTCTTTAAACAGAAACATACATACAGCAGGGTTATACATTGGCCAGTTGATGAACACCTTGTGACCAGAGATTTGTAAGAACTTCACATTGTATTTCCCCGGGAGCAGTGGTTTAGCATTCATGCGTTTAGTGTTTGTGACTACTTAATAGAACATAACGACCAACCGAAAAGAATAAGAATCAAGGGTAACTTGCCAATGTTTGCAGAGTTCATATTTAAACTAAGGTCCTTTTCACCCTAAAGCTCATACTCTTCACCTCCAGAACACTTCTCAGCTGTATAATCTTGGGGAAATAGCTTAACTTTTTAAAGTCTCAGCTTCCTGCTCTGTAGTAACATCTATCTCATCGAGTTGTTCAATGAGATTTAAAGAGACACTACAGGAAATAAGCTTTATAGGCACCATGTTAAAGTTTTCTGGGTATGTTGTAGTTGAGAAGCTCTTACTTGTATCCATGGCTGGCACTGCAAACAGGTCCATACACAGTGGTTGTTGGTATTTATACACTAGACTGTTTTTTGAGGACCCCCCAAGCCGACAATGTTCCAGAAAACTGCCATTTAAAAACGGAATATAGCTGGCTGGGCTCAGATAAGAAAGAACCTACAGCCCTGCCTTTTCGACATGTATCCTGAAATCACTTTTGTTAAGGAAGAGGAAACACTGTCTGGGATAAAATGAGCTTCCCTTTTATTTCTGTTCTACTTTTCTAATAAGAGAGATCACTAAATTAATGTGTTCCCTCCCCCCGACCCCCCAACCCTCCAATTATCTTTTAAAAAGTTTTGTTAGCAGCTGAGCTCCTTTATGCCAGGTTTCATGCTGAGGTTTGTAGAGCTGCAGTATAAATAAATCTCTTTGAAAAGGCGCTTGCAACAGAACTTCTAAAAACGTCACCTGTAAGCATTGTGGCACTCCATAAACACTGCCGTGACCATTCAAGTGTAGCCATGCAGCAGCCGAAGGGTTATTTTGAGACTGTTTGCTGGGTGATATTTTGTAGATGAGGCCAGATGCCTTTCTTCTCAGGATTACATACTGATCCTTACCCTTCTACAAAGCATGGCTGGGGCTGTACCATCTCCTTTGCAGACGAGTGCCCACAGACCATCTGCAGTCTCTTTCAGTATAATTAATTAGAGGGGATCAGGCCTGACGGGAGGCCATTGTGTGTGACTCCCAGTTGTGTGGCTACCAGATGAAGATTCCTGTTGCTCAGGATCCTTAGGTGGCTGACGCTGTCATTAGTACAAAAGGATGTAGAAGAAGAAGGAAAGACACAGTGTAGGAATTCCCCAGAGAACTTGAGATCCTCCGCTTGTTTATTTCCATCTTCAGTTCAGAGGGTGCCTTTGAGCCCTTGGGCTTCCCTATTCCCTGGAGAGCTTTCTATTTTCTTTCAGCTGCTATGACTCACCCTTGGAGGAGTGGCTTGCACTTAGCAGCTCCACTAAAATCAGCCCCATGGATTGTGCCAATTGGTAGGCATGGCATATTAACCTGGATCTAGAAACCAGGGCAGCCTAAGAGAATTTGACCAAATCCTAGAGGTGTAGGGCCTGCATCTCTGCCCCTGAGATTCCCCAGAAAGGGGACATCCCAGCAATCAAACATATCTGCTGTCAGGTAGCTGCCAAGTCAGGTGCGGGGGCTGGGGAGTGAGGCTGGTTGCCGAGGAAGCTCTTATCTGGCTTGCTGAGAATTTGTCCAGTCCACGTTGTGGGCAGAGAGATGTCTTCCTCTCAGGGAACTCATTCTGACTGGGTTGTATGATCATTTTAGGTTTAACTTTTAAGAAATTGACCATCTGTATTCCAAAGGGGTGGTACCATTTTACATCCTACTAGCTGTATCTGTGGAGAAAGAAATGGCAACGCACTCCAGTGTCATGCCTGGGGGAGCCCAGGGATAGCGCAGCCTGGTGGGCTGCCGTCTGTGGGGTCGCATAGAATCGGACACGACTGAAGCAACTTAGCAGCAGCTGTATCTGAGACTTCCCATTTCTGTACGTCCTCATAGACGCTTGGTTATGATCATTTTATTACAGCCACTCTGGTGGGCATCACCTGGGCGCTCATTGTGTTTGTGACTTGCCTTTCCCTTATGACTCATGATGTTGAATATCTTTTCATGTGCTTATGGCCGTTTACATAGTTCTTGGGTGAAATGCCTGTGAATATCTTTTGCTGACTTTTTGATTGGATAATTTATCGTACGACAGCTTTGCAAGAATTCTGGGTACATTCTAGATGGATATGTGTTTTGCAAATATTTCCTCCCACTCTAATACCTGTCTTCCCAGTTTTCTTAATACTTTTTGAACTACTCAACTTTTAAGATTTGATAAGGTCAAGTTTGTCCGCCTTTTTCTCTTTTGGACCATGGCTCTGGTGTGGTCGCTGAGAAATCTTGGCTTAGCCTAAGGCTTCAAAGATTCTGCCCTGTGTATTCTTCAAAAATGTGTATGTTTTGGCTCTCACACCTAAGCCTCTCCATTGTGACCTAGGTCTCTGTGACCCATTTTGAGTTAAATGGTGTGTGCGCAGTGGGCAGTAGGGGTGTAAGTTCACCATTTGCATGCGGATGTCTAAATGTCCCAGCACTGTTCACTGAACAGAATGGTGGCTCTGGCTTTTGACCGCACTTCCGCTTTCCCGCACAGATCTGCAAGACCCCCGAGCCCAAGGCAGCCTCCTACTGCAGCCCTCCAGTGCCCGTGCACTTCAACATCCAGCAGGACTGCGGCCA
>SJXQ01013072.1:141094-170186 GCA_006408695.1 Aepyceros melampus
AGCTTCTGTGAGGCAGCTCCCGGCCCCCTCCTCTGGGCTGGACCCCCATCCTATTCCCTTCCCCGTGCCCTGCCTTGCCTTGGAAACATCCGTGTCTCTTGGGAAATGGTACAAATGACTGTCGTTCTTGGATGTAATATATATATATGATATAAATATGAAAGACTGGGGATGTCATTCCCCACCGTGGTCTAGCCTCCTTTTCTCCTGTAGTCTTGCAGTTTCCTCTGCAGTTATGTACATTTCTAGCTTCTTGCAAGGTCAGGAGGACAGTGCCGCCTGCAGCGTGAAGCCTGGACTCTGGTCTCACTCCCCATTAAGGGGTCTCTTTATCTTCTTGTCAAGCGGCTATTTAAAAAACAAAACAAAACAAAAAGAACCCTCCATTTTTAATTAAAATTGCTGGTTGAGTCGTGAGCAAAGCTCTTTTATCCTCAAGTGTGTTAATACCTTTGGTGGGTAAAATCGTTTTAAGCCCTTGAAACAGTGGCTTCAAGACCACTTGAACTGTCCCTGTTCTTCCACTTCTCATCAGAAGGAGCATCAGGCCACAAGAGCCCAGGCATGTGGGGACCAGTTTATCTTCCCTGCTTCTCTCTCCACCTAACAGCCTCTTAGGAAGAAGCCAGACACAGCTGGTGTGATCCCAGAGTTTCAGAATTTAATCCCACTGCTCGGAATCCATTTCCAGTTTGCTAAAGCTGGTTATCATTTGTATCAGAAGCCTGGCTGAAAGCAGAAGCCACCCCAGATGGTTCAAATGACAAGAACTTAGCAGGGGACCACTTAGAGAGTTGTGGGCAGGATTAAGAGAAAAACAACGGATGGTGAGACAAAAAGAAAGGGCTGGAATGGGGAGGGTTCACTCAATCTGTTCCCCACCTGTCATCCCCAGGCCAACACCAGTGAGACGCCAGAGAGCAAGGGGGCCTGGGTGATACAACCAGCAAGACTGACTTCCCTGGCAGGGTTGGGAAGAAAGGGTGGAGTGCTGGGTGGGAAACAGCCTGCTGTTAATGCTGTCCTAGATAAGGGTAGTGCAAGAACTCAAAGTGTTTCCACTTTCAGACCACTCACCCACCTGCTGTTCAAAGCTCCTTTGGGTTTCCATTTTTTAAAACTCATTCAGTTGACACGTTTATTGGCACCTACTAGAGTCAGCATTTGTTACCATGCCTTTAACAAGTGCTTCAAAGAAAATTCAGAAGCATCAGATCTTTCTTCCTCAAAACTAGACACAGAAAAAAATCAATAAACACCCATTTGAAGGGAAATAGCCCAAGAGCCTTGTATCGCTACCTAAAGGGTAATCGTTGCAGTTGTGAACACATTTTCAAACCTTGTTAATAACAATGGGCAAGTTTAAAATAAATTCAAAGATCTTAATGGATGTCCTAGGAATCTAGGAAAGTGGCCAGCAACCAGGATGGCAAAATCTCCCAGGTCCCCTTCTGCATCTTTGTGAAATAATTTTATTGATTTATTATTGGCTGTGCTGGGTCTTCATTCCCACGAGGGCATTTCTCTAGTTGCGATGAGTAGGGGCTACTTTCAAGTTGCAGTGTGTGGGCTTCTCTTGTTGCAGAGCTTGGGCTCCAGGGCGCACGGGCTCAGTGGTTGCGGCTTCCGGGCTCTAGGGCACAGGCTCAGTACTTGTGACGCACGGGCTTAGTTGCTCCGTGGCATGTGAGACGCTCCCGGACCAGGGATTGAACCCCTGCCTCTTGCATTGGCTGGAGGATTCTTCACCACTGAGCCACTGGCAAGTGCTCCTTCTGTGTATTAATTTCACTCTTTTTGCAGCCATTCCAGCCTGGGACTCCAGGTAAACACACCCACACTTCCAGGCATCTAAGGTGAACCCTGGGGCTTCAAGGCACCTATGTCATTTCAGTGGTTGCTTGAGCATTGAGGGAAAAACCAGCTAAAACCAGCTTCCAGCTACGTTTGTACAGAGAAAGAGTTTTGAACATGGAAATCATAATTCTCCATAGGACCCATCTGTTTCAGAGGGTATTATTTTGTCAGTTGTTTCTTCCTGGGAATTTTCCAGGCAAACCCTCCACCCTCAGTTTGCTGTCTTTGCTTTCTTGTTCTTTTTCACATCAAATAAATAAACAATGGAGAGGGAGGAAGCAAATATTCTGCCAGGAGGAATGCAGCGCTATTTGGAAATAAATGTCACAAGAGGCACATTTTAAACCTCTGAATTAATTGCACCTTTTTTATATGCCACCCACTTCAGGGGGGAAAAAAAACTGAGATGGTAGAAAAGATTTTCAGAACTAAAATGAACCCCAAAGTAAAGGTGGAAAGAGAAGAAACTATAGCAGTAAATTCCAATTAAGAAGAATGTAGTGATCAAACATAAGACTTACTTCTGAGCTTAGGTCCACCAACCTAAGAAAAGTGGAGAACAGCCAGGTGTTCTCTACTTTCGGGTAATTCTTTGGGTAATTTCAGGAGACAGTTCATCAGCAGGAACAAACCTTTTCCTGATGCTTGATTTTGAAGGGATTTTGTCAAGAATTTCCTTGTTTAAAGGCATTAAATAAAGTTCCCAACAGCACAGACACACAAATTAAAAAGACACTTTTTTTTTACATAGAACAATTCCTTATATCCACCATTGGTGAAATCCACAGATGAACATTCAGGCCTAGTTTCATTGAGATGTTTCTGCAGGGCCCTTGCCAGTCACTCAACTCCACGAATCAGCCTTTTCCATGAATGACAAGTCATGCAGCTACAAATATTAAGTTTGGCAAACAGCTTCAGGCACACAGAATTCCAAAGATAGCTTTTTTTTTGTTACCCCAACATATACCTGGGATGCATGACTTTACTTCACAGAAACATCAAGCACCAAATAAATTTAAATCCAAAAACAAAGAGTTTCTTCCACAGGGGACCAAAGTTCAGAAAGAGGCAGCAACCTTTGTATGATGACAGTCTTGGAACATCTGGCTATCTAATAGTCCTGTTATCTGTGAGTTCATCTCCTCTCCTTTCTTCTCAGCTTTAGACCCAACTACTAGTATTTAAACCTCTAGGTTCTTTTCCCTCCAACTCTGAATCAAGTCGCCCACATAGCTTTTCCACATTATACGTTGGGTTGTTAACGGGCCTTTCCCTTTCCCATGCCCAGATGTAGAAATCGTTTTCTTCTAAATTCTTTTCTGCAGGTATTACAAGGCAGGCGTCTAAATTATTGTATCCTTGCCGGAAGCAAGATAAGTACTTCAGGGAGGATTTATTTATGGTAGCACATGGCTCAACTCTAAAAAGATGGGGCTCTGGGGAGCTGTAGTTACCACTCTGTGTGAGGCATCCTGGTTTCCAAAGGCTTGGAGCTGGAGAAAGCCCTCTTGTGAGGCTACGTGTACACAGAGCAATGACAAAGATTTTAAAGAGGGAAGACACATATTCCTTTAATGAATTCTCTGAAATGTATTCTTTTAATATACCACCAGTCAAGGCAACAACCCTTTCCCACTCTGATGAGTGTCTATAAGTCTTCGAAGATCTAAGAGTAAGCTTGTTAAGTCCCATTAAAGTAATAGATTTATAATGTGAAATCTGCTTGGCATGTTTAATAGAGGGTGAGGTAAATGGAATTGATTTATTAGAAACCAAAATTTAAACCGATTGCTAAAAATAAAAGGCAAGAATAAAACATCTGGGGCAAGTTCTACGGGATGAAAGTCTTGACAAATTACTCTTTCTTCCTCTTTTCCAATGCTAATTAACACAGTTGCTATGGTTTTTCCTGTGGTCATGTATGGATGTGAGAGTTGGGCTGTGAAAGAAGGCTGAGCGCCAAAGAATTGATGCTTTTGAACTGTGGTGTTGGAGAAGACTCTTGAGAGTCCCTTAGACTGCAAGGAGATCCAACCAGTCCATTCTGAAGGAGATCGGCCCTGGGATTTCTTCGGAAGGACTGATGCTAAAGCTGAAGCTCCAGTAGTTTGGCCACCTCATGCGAAGAGTTGACTCATTGGAAAAGACCCTGGTGCTGGGAGGGATTGAGGGCAGGAGGAGAAGGGGACGACCGAGGATGAGATGGCTGGAGGGCATCACGGACTCAATGGACATGAGTCTGGGTGAACTCCGGGAGTTGGTGATGGACAGGGAGGCCTGGCGTACTGCGATTCATGGGGTCGAAAAGAGTCGGACACAACTGAGCGACTGAACTGAACTGAACAACACTCCAGGAGACCTACTCCAGGTCAGAGATGCCTTTGGAGGACCTATGCCCTGGAAAGGAAGTCATCTTCAGGTAAAGCATCCAGATTAACCCAAACACAGTATCATTGATTGAGGAGGATCTGGGCTCATGGTCAGTTTGGAAACTTGCTCTATCTTGGGTACTTAGTCTTCTTTTCTGGAGTCAGGGAAGAAAGTCAAGTTTACTTGGGATCTTTCTGCATGCCAGCAAGACAACTTTGAATTGAACTATCCCAGCGGGATTTGAACATGTACACTTTTCACATATCCTGATGGCAGGATTCAAATCTTTCCAGACCCTTTACCAGAAATGATTACAGCTATTTCCTACAAAAATGCTGTCCTGAGCACTGGATGTGATTAGATGACCAAAATGTTTATGTACAGTATTAGGACCTAAAGGTCATCCTTCAGGCTCCTGCCTTGGTACCTTATCAGGAATAATCAGGCATGGAGACAGGTTAAGGGAGCTGGGCATGGGAACTGAACTCTTCTAAGGGTGGAAGAGAAGGCAGGAAATGAGAAGGCAAGATTCAGAGGCAAACCATCTGTTTTCCCACTTGCCTGGATCCAGCCCTGAGGACTTCCCACAACCCCCCAAAAGATATTCTTGTGTCGTAGTCCAATAGGGCTGCTAACAAAATACCATAAACTGAGTGGGTTATGACAACAGAAATTTGTTTCTCACAGTTACAGAAGCTGGTGAGCCCAGGATCGTGGTGCTGGCAGATTCATTTCTGATGAGAGCACACTCCCTCGTTCACAGATGGCCATATTTTCATTGTATCCTCACATGACAGAAAGGGCAAGGGAGCTCTCTGGAGTCTCTTTTATAAAAAGCAGACCACTAGTCCCATTCATGAAGGCCCCAACCTCATTACTTTAGCACCTCCCAAACGCCCCACCACCTAATATTACCATCACATTGGGGATTGAGTTTCAATGTTTGGATTTAGGGGAGGGGGCAGTGGGAGGTACACAAACATTCAGTCTACGGCATCGCTTGTCAGACCTTTACTGGAGTCATACAGTCACTAATATTTTCTCAAAGAGCTCCAGCTATGCAGAAGCTGTAGAACTTCAGGTTGTGTCGATTTCAACTTCCGAGTTTATAGCAAATTCCTTTAAAAAATCTGAAAGACTAAGAATTGTGCCCTTTATGTATGACCTGTCTTATTGACTGTTCCCATCACTGTATGATTTTTCAGCTTTCCTAGGGGGCTTCCCTGGTGGCTTAGATGGTGAAGAATCCACCCGCAAAGCAGGAAACCTGGGTTCAGTCCCTGGGTTGGGAAGATCCCCTGGAGGAGGACATGGCAACCCACTCCAGCATTCTTGCCTGGAGAATCCCCATGGACAGAGGAGCTTGGTGGGCTACAAGTCCATGGGGTCGCAAAGAATCCGACACGACTGGGCGACTAAGCACAAAGGAGTAGCTGAGCTTGCCTTCTCCTCAACCCCTCAGTCTTACTGATTTTATTTATTTGGGGAATGTAAAACAACATGGCACTAAAAGCCCAAACTGTTCAAAAAGAGATACTCAGAGAGGTATCACCCCCCACCCCAGCCCCTGTCACCACCTCTCCATCCTTTCTAACCTGCTCCCACCCATCTGTTGCAGTCCCCAAACTAGATGATTTCTTCTTTATCCTTCCTGTGTGCCATGAACACAGATGCACAGAGGCAAATATATTTCTTTTGTCTCATTCATAAGTTAGTAGACAGGCGATATAAGAGTACTTCACTTTTCTCTCTTAGCAGTGTGTTTACAGAAGCTTTCTTTGTTTTATGAAAATGTTTGAAGTTTTACTAATCATGATATTTACAGACACATATTCAACAGATGTTTATATCTTCACAGTGTAGGTAATACTTGTGTTCCCAGACTAATAGAAACTTCTTAGGGTCTTTCAAGGATTCCCAGTCCTCGGCTTCATTGTTGTCATTGTTTAGTTGCTAAGTCCTGTCTGACTCTTTTGTAACCTTATGGATGGTAGCTCACCAGGCTCCTCTGTCCATGGGATTTCCCAGGCAAGAATACTAGACTGGTTTGCTATTTCCTTCTCCAGGGGATCTTCCAACTCAGGGACTGAACTCGCATCTCCTGCGTGGCAAGCAGATTCTTTACCCTTGAGCCACCAGGAAGCCCCCCAGAAGCCTTCTTAAAGCGGGGAGGCAACTTGATCTCTCACTCAATTATTCAGAGAATTGACAGGTTTCATCACCTTCTACCCAGGTATTTAAAAGCATCATTTGCACAGCTAGAAGAGTGTTCATCCCCCAAAGTTTTAATGATCTCTTAGGACTATAGCTCCTCAGTTCAACCGATTTCATTTCCATGGCGAGATATGAACTGTTTTTAGTCCCAGATAGAAATCCTGAGGTTTGCCCCAAACCACCTGCAGTCAGCAGACCCCTAAGTTTAATGATGAATTTTTTTTTATCCTTCACCCTCACTCCTCTGTGGAGTGGTACTGCTGGTTCTTGCACTTAGAACCCAACAATTCTTTGATAAGCTCTGCCTTGAGCCCTTACCTGACTATAGCCAGGTCTCAGAGGAGAACACTCCCCGGGATGATCTTCCAGAAAGAATGTTCAAGGAAGGAAAAGATGGTGCTGCTCTGTGGCTTGGCCTTTCCATGGCTTTGCCTTTCCGTGGCTTTTCCCTGACAGTAGACAGTGCCATATAAGCAACAAGAACTCCACTCGGGGAAATTATTAGTAGAACTTAGAGTTAACACTTCAGCAAAAGGAGCCTGATACTATTGGTCTTGACTGAGTTCAGCATGAGTTGTTTTAAGTACCTGATTGGATATGGACAGAATGAAGGGTTTTGCTGGCTGTTCGGTCCAGTCGAACAGCTCCACGTGGAGACAAGAAATGGGAGAGAGAAGCTGGGGGTGGGGAGCTATGTTTCCAGCGCAGAAGACACACAAGGGCACAGAGCAGAGAGCACCTTCTTGACCAGTGCCAATCATACACTGGCAGCTGGAGCTGGCAGCCTCCCCTCAGCTATGAATCATGTGTTTGTTTGCAGCCTTCATCCTGCAGAAGGCCTCGAGCCAGCTGCTGGGCCCTGCCTAATCCCTAATCACTGGGCAGCGCCCCCTCTTTTCAACTCTGAAAAGGCAACAGACCATCAGAGAAAGCATTGGAATGAAGAAAACCAAGGACATTGTGACATGGAGGTTGCTGCCCCTTGGGTAGAATAAGCATTGCTAAGCAAATCCAGCTTACAGTGCTACCACAAAGGGGCTTTCTCTAGGAGTTCCTCTCTGGGAGCAGTTTGCTGGAGAGTAGAGATTATCACCTTCTAGGGGACAAACCCTGGAAGGTCTGGAATTTCTCTTCTGTAGTACCTCCAACACTACCATGAAGGGAAAGAAAGGCTGAAGAAAAGCGACGCTTAATATCCCTGCAGCGATGCTGTGAAGAGCAGACCACAAGCCCTGGGAACGCTACCGCAGGGCTCTGTTTGCTATCAATGTGTCTGTAAGTGGACACCATGAGGCTTAGTGAACAGAAACCGGGCAAGAAATCCAGGTTCTTCGTCCAGCTTTCACTCACACACCTCTGTGGTCTGAACACTGAGAAAGGAATGCCTTCATCCAGGCAACCTTTCACTTGTGGACTCCCCGGGTTGTATAAACAGAAGTCTCTAGTTTGCTGTCTAATGAAAATATTGGAAAAGTATGAGTGACATAATAGTCTCTTTGTTTACCTGATTTCACTCTTCCAAAAGGCTTCAAGTCCTGGTGTTGGAAATATCATTTTGCTTTGGTACAACGCTCATCTGATATATGTAGGAATCAAGACAGGAAATCTACATATTAAGAGGGAATCAAGGTCTGCAAGAGATCTCTAGTCTTTCCCATTCTATTGTTTTCCTCTATTTCTTTGCATTGATCACTGAGGAAGGCTTTTTTTTTTAATCTCTCCTTGCTATTATTTGGAACTCTGCATTCCATCTGGTTCCATTACTTCATGACAAATAGATGGGGAAACAATGGAAACAGTGAGAGACTTTATTTTGGGGGGATTCAAAAATCACTGCAGGTGGTGACTGCAGCCATGAAATTAAAAGATGCTTGCTCCTTGGAAGAAAAGCTATGATCAACCTAGACAGCATATTAGAAAGCAGAGACATTACTTTGCCAACAAAAGTCTGTCTAGTCAAAGCTTTTGTTTTCCCAGTAGTCACATATGGATGTGAGAGTTGGACTATAAAGAAAGTTGAACACCGAAGAACTGATGTTTTTGACTGTAGTGTTGGAGAAGACACTTGAGAGTCTCTTGGACTGCAAGGATATCCAACCAGTCCATCATAAAGGAAATCAGTCCTGAATATTTATTGGAAGGACTGATGCCGAAGCTGAAACTTCATACTTTGGCCACCTGATGTAAAGAACTGACTCATTTGAGAAGACCCTGATGCTGGGAATGACTCAAGGTGTGGGGAGAAGGGGATGACAGAGGATGAAATGGTTGGATAGCATCACCGACTCAATGGACATGAGTTTGAGTCAGCTCCGGGAGTTGGTGATGGACAGGGAAGCCTGGTGTGCTGGAGTCTGTGGGGTCGCAAAAAGTTGGACACGACTGAGCAACTGAACTGAACTGAATTGAAGGTCTGGAAAGGTGAACTGATAGTTGAAATGTAAAGCAGGACTGGGATCTAGACTGCATAACTTCCATCTCCACCAGGCATCATTGTGTGGTCACAAATTTCCTGGGGACCCATCAGCACCCTGGCTGTCCTTCAACATTCAGATCAAGCCTTATCCCACCCATGAAAGCTAGCTTCCATCTCATCTCTGCCCTCACTCCAGCTGGAGGTTACCCTTGACCCAGTATTCTTGACTCATTCCTGGCTCCCTCTTGGACAGGAGGGTCCTATTTTTCTCTCACTATAATAAGAAGGATGATGGAGTGTATTCATTGTCACTAAGTAGACCCTGAGCCCCCGAGGACATCAACCATGCCTCAAATGACCCCAGTCCCTTATATTGTACACAGTCAGTGCTTAACCAATGTGTTGATGGTATTGAGGCCAATACAATGGAGGATTGGGACCACTGATTATGAAAAACAATGCCCCACTCATCATCCAAGGCCATACAGCTGCCAAAGCACCTTCACAAGCCTCATTGCGTGCCAGCGCTCACCAGGGGTTCAGGATCTCCAAGGTCAGAGCACACAGAGAGCTTAGAGACTGAGTGACCTGCCGGAGAGTCCTTATGGCTGGTGAGTGACAGCACCCAGGCTGGAGCCACGTCTTCTGTGTCAAACCCAGCATTCTCTCACCCCCATCCCTGAAAAATAGCACACCTCAATTCACACAGGGACCCCCAAAGCCTCTGTCTTTAACACCTAAGGGTCTTTCTGTTTTTCCACTTCAACAGTGCCTATAGTGAGCTCCACAACTAATATCCAAAGTTGAATTCAAAGGAACATTTTACAGTTTCTCAGGCATTTCACGCCAACACTATCTATCCCTCTAAAATGTGTAGGAATGCGGTGGGCTGTAACAGATGCACACGAGTTTTGTGAGCACTGTTTTCCATTGAATTACCTTAGATGCACTCCCAGAATGACAGCACCCCCAGAGGAAGAGCATTCTGTCTCCTCGACCCTCTGCTCAGCCCTGACTGGTTGCCACGCTCTAACCCCTCCCCTGCACTGAGGCTGGGGCAGGGAGGGGGAGAGGGGGTCACGTGGGGAATGTCCCAGGCAGATACTCGCATTGAAATGACTGTGACTCCACAGTCCCTCTCCTGAGGTGTCTTCTTCCCTTGGGCTTGTCAGCTTGGCACCCAGCCCCAGGCAGGACAATTGGTCAGAGAGAGCAGTGTGGTTTCTCAGCGAGACAGCTCCAAACACCAAGTTCTATCTCCTGCCCCAAACCAAAGCTCCATGAGCAGAAAGGAAGCAGGAGTTTCACACTGCTCAAGCTGCTTATTGTTCACCCTTTATTGGGAGAGTTCAAGGCTGAGTCTGAATGTCACTGAGATGCCAGCTCGATGGCACCGAAGGTGTCTAACATGGATGTTCCAATATGCCCGGCACTGAGCCTCTGAAATGGGACTCAGCCTAGCTGAGTCAGGGCTGCAAGGCTGGACACATGGCATCTTAGCAGGACTGCAGGCAGTGCCTTCACCGAGTTCCTTGCAATAAAGAATTTCATGGGACTTGGCTGTGGGGTGCATTGTTCTTCAATGCTTAGGGAAAATGTAGGATGAAATTTAATGAGAACCACCTGAATTCATAAGTGTACATAAGTTTACAAATCATTTGTTTGTGGTAGTCTATTTTTAGTTCTTAAAGGAACTTCCATACTGTTTTCCAGAGTGGTTGAACAAATTTATGAATTCCAAGAGGGGAAAGAGGTAGGATGGACTGGGAGATTGGATTGGCTATGTATAGAACAAATAGCTAATGAGAACCTACTGTATAGCCCAGGGCTGACTAATGAGAACCTACTGTATAGCCCAGGGCTGACTAATGAGAACCTACTGTATTGCATAGGGAACTCTACTCAATGCCCTGTCGTGACCTAAATGGTAAGGAAAAGCAAGGAAGAGAGGATGTATGTATACATATAGCTGATTCACTTTGCTATACAGCAGGAACACGACACTGTAAATCAATTATGTATGCACGCATGTGTGCTAAGTCACTTCAGTTGTGTTCGACTCTTTGCGACCGAATAGATTGTAGCCCGCCAGGCTCTTCTGTCTGCGAGATTCTCCAGACAAGAATACTGGAGTGGGTTGCCATTTCCTTCTCCAGGGGATCTTCCTGATCCAGGGATCGAACCCACATCTTTGCATCTCTCCATTGCAAAGAGGTTCTTTACCATTAGAGTCACTTGGGGATCCCCATAGAACAACAATACTCCAGTTAAAAAAAAAGTTTATCAGTGATTTTTTTAAAGGAATACTCTTGAGCAAAAATTTCCATAATGTAGTGTTTTGTTCAGGTTTCCCCAAAGTCGGACCAGCTTTAAGACACACTCTATTTCTTGGCAATGGCCTAAGGGTGCCTTCCTTTTGAGTTGCTTCTCAGTGTGATGTTCTTAGAACAGGAATTCAGTTTTCCAAAACAATTTCTCAGTCTTTCTGGGAAAAAGACTCCACAAACCTCATGAACCTAGCCTGCTCACAAACCTCACCTGGCATCCCTGACAGCTAAGCTCAGTGGAGTTCAGATCTCTACCTGGGTTTCTGTTCATTTCTGGTCAGAAAGGTCTGTGAGTTCAATTCTCAGCAGATTATTTCATCGGACTTAATAAGAGCATGTCAGGGCTCTGGCAGGAAGAATCTGATTCAGAAGCAACTTTCCTTTGAAAGTGCCAGGGTAATCGCTTCTACCCAAACCCATGAGGATCGCATTGCAGGAAGCGAAAATGTGATAGCATGACATCTTGGCAGACAGGCTTCTTTCCTCTCCCCCGAAAGCCTCCAGACAAATAGCTCTCAGGGAGGGGGTATGGGGGAGTGATGTCTACATCAGATGCTGCTTGTCACTCGGTGGGTCTCCCAGATGGGAAAGTGTTTGCTTTGGCTGAGAATGACTATCTTCTCTGCATCCAGAGTCAGGGGCTGACTGCAAGACACTCTTTCTGGCTGTAGCTGGGCGGACTGTGGGTGCCATGCCTTTCCCCTGTTCCTCTCATCCAGAAAGGTCAGAGGAAGTTAAGACAATACAAAGGACCTAACAAGAACTGAAGATCTCCAAAGTGGGCAGAGGCTCCCAGGTGTGCCATTTTAAAGAGCATAAAACCTCTGAGTTGATAATATCCAGCTCTTGGCAAAATCTAGGATCTTGCAGGATGCTAAAATCAGATTTTTTTTTTTGTTTTTTTTCAAAGAACACATAGGGGCTTCCCTGGTGGCTCAGTGATAAAGAATCCACCTGCCAACGCAGGAGCCCTGGGTTTGAGCCCTGAACTGGGAAGATCCCAGATGCCACAGAGCAACTAAGCCCATGTGCCACAACTATTGAGCCTGTGCTCTGGAGCCTGGGAACCATAACCACTGAGTCCAAAAGCTGCAACTACCGAAGTCTGCATGCCCCAGGGCCTGTGTTCTGCAATAAGAGAAGCCACCACAACGAGAAGCCCACATCCGGCAACAAAGAGTAGCTCCCACTTGTGGCAACTAGAGGAGAGTCCATGAAGCAAAGGAGACCCAGCACAGCCAAAAATAAATAAATAAAGTTATATATATATATATATATATATATATATATGCTGCTGCTAAGTCACTTCAGTCGTGTCCGACTCTGTGTGACCCCAGAGATGGCAGCCCACTAGGCTCCTCTGTATCTGGGATTCTCCAGGCAAGAACACTGGAGTGGGTTGCCATTGCCTTCTCCAATGCATGAAAGTGGAAAGTGAATGTGAAGTCGCTCAGTCGTGCCCGACTCTTAGCGACCCCATGGACTGCAGCCCACCAGGCTCCTCCATCCATGGGATTTGCCAGGCAAGAGTACCGGAGTGGGGTGCCATTGCCTTCTCCGATATATATATATATATCTTATATATATATATATAAGAACACACAAGAGATAGAAGCACATCCATCTCCTATTGAACTACTCTTGCATGCATAGATCTCCTCAGGAAATTTGTCTGCATTAAAAAAAGTCAGTGAGGAACTTCCCAGGCAGTTCAGTGGTTAGGACTCTTTGCTTCCACTGCAGGGGACACAGCTCCGATCCCTGGCCGGGGAACTAAGATCCGGCATGCTGTGCAAAGTGACCCCTCAAAAACAAGCCAACGAGGCAGGAAACCTACCTGCCACAATCCTGGGTGGGAAGTCACTTTTTCTCTCTGTCAATCACTGAGCTGTAATGCGATCCCCGCTGGATGCCCTGAGCCTAAGTAGTGTCCTCATGTCATTGCTTTTTTGATTGATAAAAATGTATGGCACTGTTCAGCCACTAAAATTTATGATAATCTCAGAAAGTTCCCCAAAGTCACTTTTAAATCCAGGTGAGATGCCCACTCACCTATCCAGCATTCTTATAAGGAACAGGGTAGCCATTTGGGGCGGGGAGAGTGGGCAGTGGGAAACAGAGTTCAAAGACATGACCATGTCCTATGACTTTTATCCCTGAAACTGATAGAAGCCAAGCAAGGATTATGGGCTTAGAACAGGGATGATTAGGCAATGATGGCAAAATAAGTTAGTACTGAGTCAGGGCTTGGAAAAAAGTTATGGTCATTTTCTTAGAGCATTCAAAGGGCTGGAACTTGGATAATTGTGTATATAAAAAATTGTATAGCACTTAAGGTTTGCATGCCTCTTTCAAACACATCTTTTTAAAATCAGTAGTTTTCTAGGCACCTTGTCTTGCCGCTTCTTGTTCAGATTCTTCAGGGAGAATGACTTTCTCCTCTACATCCTTTGTGCGTGTGTATATGCATAGTCATGTCCCGCTCTTTTCGACCCCATGGACTGTAGCCACCACGCTTCTCTGTCCATGGGATTCCCTAGGCAAGAGTACTGGAGTAGGTGGCCACTCCCTCCTCCAGAGGATCTTCCTGATTCAGGGATGGAGCCCGAGTCTCCTACATCACTACATTTCTTATATCCTTCAAAAGGTGACTCACAAGCAGTAGCATCTGCATTCCTTAGAATTTGCTACAAATGCAGAATCTCACGCTCCACCCAGAACCTACTGAATCAGATACTGCATTTTAACCAGATTCCCACATCATCTGCACGTTAAAATTTGGGAAGCACTGCCGCACTCCTTTTAGCCCTTTAGATCCCCAGTCTTGAAGCAAAATAATTATCATACAAATGTTTTACTTTAAAAACACTTTATTAAAATATAATTCACATACCATGCTATTCACCCATGTATAGCGTATAGTTCAATGCGCATGCATGCTAAGTTGCTTCAGTCATGTCCAACTCTTTGCGAGCCCAATGGACTATAGCCTGTGAGTCTCCTTGTCCATGGGATTTCCCAGGCAATAATACTGGAGTGGGTTGCCATTCCCTCCTCCAGGGGATCTTCCTGACCCAGGCATCGAACCCATGTCTCATGTCTGCTGTATTGGTAGGCGGATTCTTTACCACTAGTGCTACCTGGGTAACTTTTAGTAAATTCATAATTTTGCAGCCATCACCACAATCAATTTTACAACATTTTTATTATTCCATAAAGATACTCCTATAGGGCTTCCCTGTTAGCTCAGCTGGTAAAGAATCTGCCTGCAGTGTGGGAGACCTGGATTCTGTCCCTGGGTTGGAAAGATCCCCTGGAGAAGGGAAAGGCTACCCACTCCAGGGTTCTGGCCTGGAGAATCATAAGCCACATCATGGAGTGTGTAGTCCATGAGGTCGCAACGAGTCAGACATGACTGAGCCATTTTCACTTTCAAAGATATTCCCATGTTAGCCATCACTTCTGAAGCCCCTGTTCCACCCAGGGCTGGGTAACTCCAAATCTACTTTCTGTCTTTATATTTGCAGTTTCTTAAAGCCTGGTTAAAACTACAGCTTTTGGGGGACTTCCCTGGTGGTCCAGTTTTGAAGATTTCACCTTCCAATGCAGAGGGTACAGGTTGGATCCCTGGCGGAGGAACTAAGATCCCCCAAAACATAGAACAGTAAAAAAAAAAAAAAAATACTGTGACAAATTCAGTAAAGACTAAAAATGGCCCATACCAAAAAAAAATTTTTTAACTACAATTTTTCTTTCTCTGTTTCTCAAGCCCCATCTCACTATTAGTAATCACTTACAAATATATGTATTTTTAATAATCAATCCATTTAAAATCTTTTGGGGGAAATTTTAGCCCACAGGTTACCTTAGAAGATAATCTGTGATGTCTTTTCCAGTTTTCTGGTTCTCCAGAGGCAATTTCTCCTTAAATAAACAAATGATGACCTCGTCTGTTTGGTAAGTAGTCAAGATTTCCGTCCTTTCACAGATGTTAGGAACTTTATTATTAGTGCAGGCCCAGCACGGTACCTGGACATTTAGCCTGGGAATTCACCAGCTTATTTTTCCTGTCAAATTTTAACCATGATTATTCCTTTAGACAGTCCAGTAGTATGTTGGGGTTTGTCTCCTTGGACAACTGGCTCACTCAACTGGAAAAGGGACTGGACATGACTACTGTCTTTAAATACCAGTCAAACTCAGCTGAGGACTGTGCAAAGGACAATCCTTCCTGGCTTCTTGAACACTCTCATCAGAGGGACACTGATGAGAAATCAGAATCTGGCTGTTTGGGGCTGGAGCCCTCCCAGCAGTTCATGGTCCTGGGGTAACATTTGAGTTGGCTCTGAGGGCCTTGTCTTGGGAGCTATGAGATGGTACATGATAAGCCGTTAATGACCAGATACAACCATTCTTTTAGCTTATGATTAAAGTTATTAAAATGTATGAATGAGTAAGATCCTCTACAGCCACTACTGGCAGTTATTGTCACTAAATCGGAGCCTCTATCCTGTTCTCTTTCTCACCGTCATTCCTTGGAGTATTTGTCTACAGTCTTTGTGTTTAGCTGAGGTATTTTTCCAAGCGTTTAAGGCTTTCTCAAGATGGCTGAAGGGAAAGACTCATTGGACCCTTAACATTCATTTTCTCCTCCACTGAGTCCCTCTGCACTCGACATCAGGTCTTTCTTAGTTCCTCTCCTCACATTACCTTTCTCTCTTAGCCTCTTTGGCTTTCTCTTGATTTTCACCTTCCATGAGTGGGGAGACATTGCCACTTGTTAAAATACTGCCCTGAGAGGTCCCTCATGTGAAAGAATCTCCCAGCTGACCCACACTTACTGTTGAAGTGGTCAGCCCACAGGGGACACCATTTAATTCCTTTCTGAGTCTGTCTACCTTCTCAAGCAGAGCTCAGACCTGAAACCCTAACCCAGTAGTTAAAACCCAGATAGGAATTTCTCCACTTGGGTCCCTTGCCTGGTCTTTCCCAGGTACGCCTTGCCCTACCCTGGGATAACTGAGCTCTAATGATTTTTTTTTTATTATAATGCCACCATCATTAACTCCATTCTAAAAAAGGAGGGACCTCCCTGGCAGTCCAGTGGTTAAGACTCCAAACTTCCAACACAGGGGGTGTAGGTTCAATCCCTGGTAGGGAAACTAAGATCCCACAGGCGCACAGCAAAACCAAGAGTTAAAAAAAATAATAATTAAAAAAAAATTTTTTTAAATGAGGAAAGCTGAAGGGCCTCAAAGTCACCACATACCTGGTTACAATAGACTCAGCAGAGGCCTAAATCTTTGGCTTTCTTTGAAAGTTTCATCTGAATCAGGAGCTCTCATTATGTCTTTGGGGCCGATCTACTCTTTTCTGGGTAGATCGGGGGCTCCTGCTGAGGGCTCTTTTTTTTTTTTTCCACGCCTGAACTGGAATTTTCCAGAAGGACCCCTGAAGATGGAGAAGAAACATTCACAGCACCCACACCGCACTAACCCCCGCCCCCTACCCTCTTCCCCACGGTGCCCTTGGCTTTCCAGTGTCTTTCCCGGCCTGGCCGAAGAGGAGGGTCCCACGGCAGCCTCTCTGCACCAGCGGCTGCCCTGGGACCCAGAAGGAGTCCTCTTGCTTCACAAATGATCGCCCCACGGCTCTGCACAATGTCTCGCCTCCTCCCCTCCTCCGTGTGGACGGGCTGAGGCCTCAGGGAAGGCGCGACCGGCCAGTTCCCAGGAAAGGTGCCTACTCAGAGCAAGGGCAGGCGGGCAGACGGGGAGGCAGGTGAGAGGCTCGGGAAGCCGCGCCCGGTCCCGGGCAGCGGGCGGGTCCCGGGTGGCTGCTGAGGTCAGGCTGATGGAATGCTCTGGTAACACCCTCCCGGGGAAAGCAGGAGGTGAGTCAGAGGGATCCCGACCCTGAGACTGAAGACGTGAGCCAATCTACTGCCAGGGCCAAGGGAACAGGAGACGGAGCGAGCCCTCCAACCGCACCTGGTGCCCGGGGGCCGGGCAGGGCGCGGCCCTGAGCGCAGGTTTCATCCACCGAGTCCTACGCATTCTCTTCTGGAACAAATGGAACTTTGGCTTGTTCCTTGGATGGGTTTGCCCTTCTGGGGCCCTTGGGAATGAGTGGAAGAAAGCCACTCTCCTCCTCCAGCCACCTCCGCGAGGAAGGAAGAGACCGTTCTCTTGAGGACAGGCCGGGGCCGTGCCTTGTCCCAGCACATAGTAGGCCATCACCCACGTTTCCTCCCTGGGCTGAAAAGTGGGAGGGCTGCCCTTGCACCACTTCTAGAAGTCTCCCCACCTTAGGCAGTTGCAGGGTCCCATTTTCTCAACAGAGTGAATGTGGAACTCAGGGCAAGTAATCCACTGACTTGGAAACGGTACCCAAGGGCTCAGCACTTCCAAAGAGGGGATCTGACAGCTGGGAGAGGGCTGCAGAGGAAGTCTAACTGTGGAGCACCGTCTGTGACTGTAAATCAAGGAGCTTCCACAAGCCCTACTGAGATTGGTGGACTGCATGGACTTGAGGCCTGGAGCTGGGGCAGGTAGGAGCACTCCACAGGTAGGAGCACTCAGCTTTGGTAGGAGCACTCCACAGGTAGGAGCACTGAGCTTCGGCAGGAGCACTGAGCTTCTGTAGGAGCACTCCACAGGTAGGAGCACTTCACAGGTAGGAGCACTGAGCTTTGGTAGGAGCACTCCACAGGTAGGAGCATTGACCTTTGGTAGGAGCACTCCACAGGCAGGAGCACTGAGCTTCTGTAGGAGCACTCCACAGGCAGGAGCATTGAGCTTTGGGCTCCCGGGTCTGAAGGCTCTGAAGCCACTGCTGAGAGCAGGCAGCACATGAAGGACAGAGTCCAGAGACGGAGAAAGAAGCCCTCAGAAAGAAGCGAGGTCAACTGGCTCTTCCTGCCCACAGCACCTGATATGCTTGCAGCCTGCCCCATCCTCAGCACCCCTCGCCCTCCTGGGAATGGCCAGTTGCATAGTCAGGAAGGGTGAACGGGGAGCCGTGACCAGGTCTCAGGCCTGTCCAGTCATGAGGGTGAGGTGTAGCAGCCCTAGCTGAACCAGCTAGATAGACGGGGGTTTGGGGTGCAGCCCTGTCAAGTGGCTCATTCGCAGGAGGTGGACGTTGAATCCTTCCTAACAATTTCTTGTTCCCGCTGTTCTCCCTTACTTCTTACAACGTGGCAGCATTTTACTGTCCTAGGCTTACAAGGAGCTTTACTTCCGACAGCCCCTCACTCTTTACACGTGGACAATCTCACCTCTTATCAACTTTTCTCTCCTCTGTCTGCTGCATTCAGTCTGTCATGGAATCACCATTTGTTTGGTTTGGCTACCAGATGCCAGGCCCTTGAGCAGGCCTGTGGATACAAAGTCCCAGGGCTTCCAAGGGCTTGTAGGGGATAGACAGACAGGGCCCCAGTGAGGGAGACGAGGGAGAGGGGAGGCTTCTCAGAGGCTAGTTAGGACCACACTGTGAGCTGTGTTTGGGAGCTAGAGGATGGTTTTTCCAGAGAGGGACGTGGTCCTCATTTGGGGAAGAAGGAAGGGATGCACAAAGGCCTGGATTTGAGAAGCATGTCACGTTTGGAGAGTGATAGCAGCTGAGGGTGCTCTGAGCTGGCTGAAATAACGGGGGACCTGGTAAGTGGCAATAGGGCAGGGACTTCACTTCCTGACTCTCCATCAAGTCATGAAAGGCTCATACAGTCCCTGAATTGGGAGGAGGCTGTGGGGAGCACAGGATACCGGTCCTCTCATCCCCCTTCCTCCTCCTCTCCACCTCTGGGATAATTTATTCATATGTCCTGTCTTCTGGATCCTGCCTCACTTGTCACAAATCCGGCTTATCCTTGATTTGACTCTTAAGCACCACCTACCCTTCCATTTTTGCCTAGGAAGGGAAAGAAAAGCTGAATGACATTAACCTCTAAGTGAATAGGAAATTGGCCACATAAGGAATTCTAGCAAAAGCGCTAAACAAAAGCAGGAAGGATGTTTCAAAGGAAAATCCTCACATAGGAAGTAGGGAGACAAAAATAAAAAAGAGAAAGGGAAAAACAAACTTAGGTCACCTGTGAAAACCATTCAGTTAGCTAATGAAATACAGGATATGACCAAATGAATTACAATAAGCTAAGAAGATAATCACAGCCAACACTTAAATAGCAGTCACTCTATATAAGCCCTTTCTTAAGCATGAAACAGTTATTAACTCATTTAAACTTCAGAGAAACTCTATGCATTGAATACTGTTATTATCCCCATTTTACACATGGGGAGACTGAAGCACAGAGAAGTAAAGGAAGTGAAGAATTAAAGAATGGATACATGCAATGGATAAAAAGGAACAGTCTGCATATCTTATAACAGAAGTTCACAATGAGTAAGTTTAAGACGTTTGGGAAAATTCTCCCCTCATGCTCTTCCTGCTCTCCCTAGGGAAGGCTGCATTATACAGAGTGTGTGCCAGTTTAAGCCTGAAGTACAGTCATCCCTCTCTATCCTTGGTACCCACAGGAGACTGCTTCCAGAATACCCCTTGGATACCAAAATTCATGGCTATGCAAGTCCTTTATATAAAATGATGTGATATTTGCATATGACCTACCTACCTCCTCCCATATATTTAAATCATCTTTCCATTACTTATAATACCCAATACAATGGAAATGCTATGTAAATATATAGTTGCCATGAGGTGTGTGGCAAATTCAAGTTTTGCTTTTTGAAAATTTTTGAAAAAAATTTTTGGTAGTATTTTGACCCATGGATGCAGAACTCGTGGACACAGAATGTCTTGGGTGGAGGAGGTAGAAGTGGACAGTGGGAAATCATGGCTTGACAGGGAACAAGAGCATGGCCAGGACCACGGCAGCCGCAGCTCGGCAGTGCTCAGCAGCAGTACGGCCAGGCGCCCAGGGCACACAGCACGGCACCCAGGGCGGCAGCACGCCCCAACCAGGACCCTCAGTTCACTTCAGTTCAGTTCAGCCGCGAAGTCGTGCCCGACTCTCTGCGACCCCATGAGTTGCAGCAGGCCAGGCCTCCCTGTCCATCACCATCTCCCGGAGTTCACTCAGACTCACGCCCATCGAGTCCGTGATGCCATCCAGCCATCCCATCCTCGGTCGTCCCCTTCTCCTCCTGCCCCCAATCCCTCCCAGCATCAGGGTCTTTTCCAATGAGTCAACTCTTCGCATGAGGTGGCCAAAGTACTGAGCTTCAGCTTCAGCGTCAGTCCTTCCAATGAACACCCAGGGCCGATCTGCTTTAGAATGGACTGGTTGGATCTTGCAGTCCAAGGGACTCTCAAGAGTCTTCTCCAACACCACGGTTCAAAAGCATCAGTTCTTCGGCACTCAGCCTTCTTCACAGTTCAACTCTCACATCCATACATGACCACAGGAAAAACCATAGCCTTAACTAGACAGACCTTTGTTGGCAAAGTAATATCTCTGCTTTTTAATATGCTAAGTTGGTCATAACTTTCCTTCCAAGGAGTAAGCGTCTTTTAATTTCATGGCTGCAGTCACCATCTGCAGTGATTTTGTAGCCCCCCCAGAAAAGTCTGACACTGTTTCCACTGTTTCCCCATCTATTTCCCATGAAGTGATGGGACTGGATGCCATGATCTTCGTTTTCTGAATGTTGAGCTTTAAGCCAACTTTTTCGCTCTCCACTTTCACTTTCATCAAGAGGCTTTTTAGCTCCTCTTCACTTTCTGCCATAAGGGTGGTATCTGCATATCTGAGGTTATTGATATTTCTCCTGGCAATCTTGATTCCAGCTTGTGCTTCTTCCAGCCCAGCGTTTCTCATGATGTACTCTGCATGTAAGTTAAATAAGCAGGGTGACAATATGCAGCCTTGACATACTCCTTTTCCTATTTGGAACCAGTCTGTGGTTCCATGTCCAGTTCTAACTGTTGTTTCCTGACCTACATATAGGTTTCTCAAGAGGCAGGTCAGGTGGTCTAGGATTCCCATCTCTTTCAGATTTTTCCACAGTTTATTGTGATCCACACAATCAAAGGCTTTGGCATAGTCAATAAAGCAGAAATAGATGTTTTTCTGGAACGCTCTTGCTTTTTCGATGATCCGATGGATGCCGGCAATTTGATCTCTCTTTCCTCTGTCTTTTCTAAATCCTGCTTGAACATCAGGAAGTTCATGGTTCATGTATTGCTGAAGCCTGGCTTGGAGAATTTTGAGCATTACTTTACTAGCATGTGAGATGAGTGCAATTGTGTGGTAGTTTGAGCATTCTTTGGCATTGCCTTTCTTTGGGATTGGAATGAAAACTGACCTTTTCCAGTTCTGTGACCACTGCTGAGTTTTCCAAATTTACTGGCATATTGAGTGTAGCACTTCCACAGCATCATCTTTCAGAATTTGAAATAGCTCAACTGGAATTCCATCACCTCCACTAGCTTTGTTCATAGTGAAGCTTTCTAAGGCCCACTTGACTTCACATTCCAGGATGTCTGGCTCTAGGTGAGTGATCACACCATCGTGATTATCTGGGCCGTGAAGATCTTTTTTGTACAGTTCTTCCGTGTATTCTTGCCACTTCTTAATATCTTCTGCCTCTTTTAGGTCCATACCATTTCTGCCCTTTTTCAAGCCCATCTTTGCATGAAATATTCCCTTGGTATCTCTGATTTTCTTGAAGAGATCTCTAGTCTTTCCTATTCTGTTCTTTTCCTCTATTTCCTTGCAATGATCGCTGAGGAAGACTTTCTTATATCTCCTTGCTATTCCTTGGAACTCTGCATTCAGATGCTTCTATCTTTCCTTTTCTCCTTTGCTTTTCACTTCTCTTCTTTTCACAGCTATTTGTTAGGCCTCCCCAGACAGCCATTTTGCTTTTTTTCATTTCTTTTCCATGAGAATGGTCTTGATCCCTGTCTCCTGTACAATGTCACGAACCTCCATCCATAGTTCATCAGGCACTCTACCAAACAAAACCCACTGTGGTAGCTGAAACCAGTGGTGAGACCTGGCAGTTACTGAAGCATCCAGCAGAGCTGTGTCCAAACAGAATAAGTGAAGTGCTTGTCACTCAGTCGTGTCTGACTCTTTGCAACCCCATGGACTGTAGCCCACCAGGCTCCTCTGTCCATGGGGATTCTCCAGGCAAGAATACTGGAGTGGGTTGCTATGCCCTCCTCCAGGGGATCTTCCCGACCCAGGGATTGAAACTGTGTCTCTTGCGGATCCTGCATTGGCAGGTGAATTCTTTACCATTGTGCTACCTGGGAAGCCCAAGTATTATAAGAACAAACTCCAAAGAGTCTCTGAAAAAAAAAGTGACAAAAGCAATAAGTACAAGTGATGACTGAATTTGTAACCTCTAAAAAAAAAAAAAAATCAATTAGCCTTATGGAGAAGTATTTGCATTGCTTTAACTTAGAATTTAATTTAACTTAGGGCTTCCCAGGTGGTGCAGCTGGTAAAGAATCTGCCTGCCAATGCAGAAGACGCAAGAGTTGCAGTTTCAATCCCTGGGTCAGCAAGATCCCCTGGAGGAGGGCATAGTAAACCACTCCAGTATTCTTGTCTGGAGAATCTCCATGGACAGAGAGCCTGGCAGGTTACAGTCCATGGGGTCACAAAGAGCCCAACACAACTGAGCACGCACAGGCAACTTAGAATTTAGGCAAAATCTGTGTTTTAACAGAAAAACATGTTCACAAATAATAGCTTCCCTAAAATGAAGAAACATATTCCAGGTCATCATGATACCAACCTAAAAAAGAGTTAGTGTTTAAACAATGTTTCTTAGGAATGTTTGCTCTTGTTGGTTTCCTTAAAGTTTGCTAAATACTGATGCCTCATTTCTATTTCCTATTGTTTGAATAATAGTAGTATTTCTGTGGATAAAATCCAAAACTTGAAAATACGAAAAGAAAGTTCATGGCATTTGGGTCAAGATTTGCTCCTCACCTCTCCCCGCAAGCCCCGATTTTGATTCACTGTGGTCTTAGAGGCATGACCTTGCCTATTAATCTGAGCGACATTCTGGTTTATGAAAGGGCAGCCCTCTGTATGGCAAATAATAGGATAAGAGCATTTAATCTCTGTAGTCCACCTGTGTACCTGCTTCACTTTGTTTCAGCAGCTATGTGTGCAGAGATTATTCAGAGTAATCAGCCTGGTTATACCTAATGCAACAAATACTATCCAACTTTAACAAAATAAGAGTTTTACACTGTCTGGCTTGTTCTTAATTCTTCCCTAAGGGCCTATTTGGTTTAGCATCAAATATAAGCTTAAGAGACTCTAAACTTGAGCTAAACAGTCACTCAGGAGGATTTAGAGATGATCTCTTTACACAGCAGAGGGTTAGCATACGTCTGACATCCCCTGCAGACAGCACATCATTATAGATATCCTACACCCCTGATTCCTAATATTGATTATTTGAAAGCTAAATGAAAAACAGTATTACTATACCCTCAAAAAAATCAACTTGTGTAAAAGTTTTGGCAAGACAAGTCTTTATCAACTTATGCTGAATAAAGCAAAAAGAGAGGATGAAATTTGTAGTGACTACATGATCACATAAAAGTTTATGTGTGTATATCCATGTACATGTGCATACATAGGTTTATTTGCATCTATCTTAAATTTGCATAGCACAAGTGAAATGAGTTAATAGGAGCTCAACAGGAATCCCAAATTTGGTCTTCTAAGACCCAGTCTAGTGCTCTTTGCTATACCTGTGTTGTACCCAAATGGTAGCAGAAACTTGCACAACAGAGGAGGGAAAAATACAGGATAATATTTATCAGTCTCAGTCCTACCCACTGACTAATGATTAAATATTTTTGCATAGTAGTAAATCAAAAGATGCATTTTTTCATGTATTTAGATTTAATAAAATTGTTTTAACAGTTTTAAAGAGACAGCAAGTTTAGAGACATAGAGAAGGAGAAAGAGGCCCCTGGTAATAAAGATAAGGGGAATGAGGGGGAATAACTGTCTCTCTGTAGTGGAGCAAGTGGGCTCATTGCTAGTTGCATGAAGACCAGGCACCAAGGCAACGGTAAGACCATTCTCAGAGAGAGAAAAGGCTGTTTTGCAGGGCAGCCAAGCTAGGATATGGGGGCAATGCTCAGATATATCTCCCTGATCAGCTTTTGCGTAGGATATTGTGGTCATAGGGAGCAAGGAGGGTGAGCATGCTCAGAAATGACTGGTGGAAAAAAGAGTTGTATGTGCAGGTGTGACTGTCTTTGCAGTTTTGGGGTGGGGGTGAGGGTGTTCCACGTGTTCCATGCTATGTATTTTCAGCCTGTGACTTCCAAAGTCCACTATGGGTTATTCTAGTCCCTCAGTGTGCCTGCACCATGCTCAGTTGAAAGGATGTTTAGCAAGTTGTTTGCACTTCTGTGCTTTCCCTGGTACTCTTGGAGGCAGGTTTGAGGGTTTCAGTTAATCGTTTTGTTTCTGCCTAATGTGCCTTGTGACCAACCTCGATAGCATATTGAAAACCAGAGATATTACTTTGCCAACAAGGTCCGTCTAGTCAAGGCTATGGTTTTTCTAGTGGCCATGTATGGATGTGAGAGTTGGACTGTGAAGAAAGCTGAGTGCCAAAGAATTGATGCTTTTGAACTGTGGTGTTGGAAAAGACTCTTGAGAGTCCCTTGGACTGCAAGGACATCCAACCAGTCCATTCTGAAGGAGATCAGCCCTGGGTGTTCTTTGGAAGTAATGATGCTAAAGCTGAAACTCCAGTACTTTGGCCACCTCATGCAAAGAGTTGACTCATTGGAAAAGACTCTGATGCTGGGAAGGATTGAGGGCAGGAGAGGAAGGGGACGACAGAGGATGAGATGGCTGGATGGCATCACGAATCGATGGATGTGAGTTTGAGTGAACTCTGAGAGATGGTGATGGACAGGGAGGCCTGGCATGCTGCGATTCATGGGGTCACAAAGAGTCGGACATGACTGAGCGACTGAACTGAACTGAATGTACCTTGTAAGTTACAGGGTATGGTTTCATCTCTCTCTTTAAAGTCGCTTTTCTCCCAGGAGATAATACAACTGTATAAAGAGCTGCAAGATTCCAGACTGTGTCCCTGTGAAGTTACAAATTGAAGAAGAAGGCTTAGAAACAAAGTGGGAAATGGGAGAGTGTGATTGGGAATGTTCAGGAAGACAGAGGAGCATCAGCAACAGAAGGCTAGTTGACCAGACCTGGCTCAACTGGAAGGGTCTTCGTGTCACTATGAACCAGCAGAGGCAAAGTTACTTTGCCAATTAATTTCCATATGACAGGAAATGTGCTTTTTAATATTTGACTTATTGCTTTTGCATGGTAAAATGCAAATATATGTATACACAAACACATTTAAATGCCAGTGGTTGATGGTTACGTTTTCTAGAATTAATTGTTTCTGTGTCCATAATGCATGGGTTCATATCAAATTGTTAGGTGGAGAGAGAGCACAGAGGTTGTATACACTGCTTCACTTACAGAGGAGGGAATGGATTTGGAAATCACATATGGTTTGCATAAGCATAGCTTATATAACATTGTATTTTTAAATGTGAGAGTGTAACTAAGCTTTTAAAAACTATTTAGACTGTCTTGGGGTTTTTTTTTGTTTGTTGTTGTTTTTGGCTTTTTTTTTGCTTCTTCTAAGTCCTAAATTTTCTGCAAATGAAATTAGTTACCTTGGTTGCAACTTTATTTCCTCACAAATATGTCAGCTCTTTCACTAGGCAGACCTCTTGTCCTGGTAAGAAATGCTAATGATAGGGTAACAGCAACCAAATAAAAGATTAGGTGCTGTTAGGGAAAGAGTATTACTCATAACTCGGTATACATCCTGTCAATTATCCTGCCCCGATGAATAGTATGTGATGGGAGCCAGGAAGTGATAAAAAAAAAAAAAAAAAACCTGCCAGCCTCCTCTCCTTGAAGGGGAAGTAGGGCATTGAGTGACGGTACACAGGGCACCTTGTCCCACACACCACAGCGCCAGGACAGGGTCATTCATCGCTCCCACGGCCTTGGGACAGCCTCTGCTCTGTTATTAAATGTGGATATCAAAAGGTTTGACATTCAGGTCTAAGTAGATAAGCCAAGAGTATAAAGAGTCCAAAATGAATGTCTTGTCCCAAATCAAAATATTATTTAAGAGAGGAGAAAAATAAGCATGTAAGCCAAAAGAGTAGCTCTGCGTAGATATCTTTTTTTAAGATATCTTTATTCCCTGCAACTTGTGGGATCTTAGTTCCCCTACCAGGGATTGAATTTGGGCCCTTAGCAGTGAAAGCACAAAGTCCTAACCCCTGGACCACAGAGCAATTTCCTGCTTTGACATCTTTCATCCACTCTCTTTTTCTAGTTTATAAATAACATGGTCTAATCAATGTACCATGATTAGTTCCCCCCAAAAAAGAATTCTTTTCACATCTCTAAGTGTGTAGATGGGCAGTAAGCAACAATCTTAGAATAGCAAACCTAGAATTGCAGATATCCTGTTGGCCTTGACATCTGGGCCTCCCAGGTGGCACTAGTGGTAAAGAACCCGCCTGCCAATGCAGGAGACACAAGAGATGTGGGTTCGATCCCTGGGTCAGGGAGATCCCCTGGAGAAGGAAATGGCAACCCACTCCAGTATTCTTGCCTGGAAATCCCATGGACATAGGAGCCTGGCGGGCTACGGTCCATAGGGTCACAAAGCACTGGACATGACTGAAGCAAAGCAAGCAAGCCAGCAAGCAAGCTTGACATCTAAATTCTCATCCAGTGAAGGGGCTCTTGTAATAACCTGGAAATGATCAGATGCAGTTACTCTTTGAATATTGCCAGCATTATGGGCAAATCATGACCTAACCAGGCACATTATTCTATTATCAAACAGTTCTACTTATTAGCAAGTCCCACGGGATGGGGATGGTTTTGAACACTTCTATGAAAATCTGCATGTCCCTCACCAAATATCCGTGTGTACAAAGGAATGTGATGGGAGCTTAGTTTTGACTGAAAGAAGGAGGTAGAAAGGGGAGACAAAGAAGCGACCGTGCGGTTTCCCACGTGGCCTGGTGCGAGCCCCTCTGGAAATAATGGTTAAGGGCCAGAAAAGGAAACAGTCATAGAGATATTTCTTGTGGCTTTTCTTGGGAGAAGGGTTCAGTGTTTTAAATGAGTGCATCACACACACAGCCATGCATCCTAAAATCCTTCCTCCCCATCCTTCGCCCCAGGGTCTCTGCTACAGCAGGCTCCCCGTCCCCCTCTCTGCACTCCTGCCCCTTCCACTCGACTTTCTCATGACTCTTCCTCCCTCTTCCTCCTCCTCCCCTCGAATCTGTCCTCTTTCTTCCTGGCAGCGCCTCCTTGACATTTCACATGTGCTGTAGAAGAAAAAGGGAGATTGTGAGCATTCATTCGTTCATTTGTGGCGTGTGTTCATCACACGTTTTAGAGTCTCATCACAATAAAAATTTAAGTTTATGTGAGAGAGCTCGATGACCCCATTTTGAGGCACGCTGGGGAGCTCAGAGGGAAGGCAGAGAAGCACAGGGGCTGACAGCACTGAGCGTGGTCCTGGGACTGCGCTTTATTCCCACAAGGTGAAACGGGCACCTCCTGTCTTGGTTTGTCTGAGGTGTGAAAATGGTAAGATGCCAGGTTCCCGGTGCATTGTGAGACTGACTCTCCTGTGGAAATGGGAAAGCATGTCAGATGATTCATCTACTAAAGGTCAGAGGTCGCTTTGTTAGCGATGGATGGCATTTGTAGAGATGATTTGTTTGGAGATGGCTATCAGCATGTTACAAGCTCTACCCATGCCTTTTACCTCAAGCGGCGGAAGGGAAGAGGGTGTTACCTGGGACTGCGCTTTATTCCCACAAGGTGAAACGGGCACCTCCTGTCTTGGTTTGTCTGAGGTGTGAAAATGGTAAGATGCCAGGTTCCCGGTGCATTGTGAGACTGACTCTCCTGTGGAAATGGGAAAGCATGTCAGATGATTCATCTACTAAAGGTCAGAGAGGTCGCTTTGTTAGCGATGGATGGCATTTGTAGAGATGATTTGTTTGGAGATGGCTATCAGCATGTTACAAGCTCTACCCACGCCTTTTACCTCAAGCGGCGGAAGGGAAGAGGGTGTTTGAAGGACCACTCAGAACACCTGTCCCCCACATCTAGCTAGACAGAGTGGGCTTGGATTTGACTCATGCCTGAGGAATCTAAGGTCCAGAACTGCCTGGCCAGCTGTTTGGATGGCAGTGTGCACAGAGATTGCCAGGATGAGGGCTGGCTGCTCAGTTTGGGTGTGGGGTGTGGATTGATTTGTGAGTGTGTCCATGGGCCTGACCTGGTGCGCCTAGACCAAGAGAAGGAATGAAAGCTTTCCTTAGGGTCTGTTCAGGCGGCCTCTAGGAAAGCCCTGGGCTTCAGAAGAGGAGACGTTGAGGGGCTGTGCTCTTTCCAAAGGCCTGAGAGAGGCATGAACAGCTACAAAATAAAGTCCTTTTGCCATGGTCAAGGGCAGCCCAAGGCTGGAGAGATGAGGGACTGGCAAACTGAGGCCAGCAGGCCTGCAGCCTGCTGTGCACGTTTATGGAACATGGTGTACCCGCTCTTTGATGTGTTATAATGCAGCGTAGTTGCAACAGAGGCCATAGGGCCTGCAAAGCCTCATATGCTTATTAATGCTACCTGGCCTTTTACAGAACATGTTTGGTGAACCCTGGGAAAGTCTCAGAAACTCTCAGAAGTGCCTCAGGAGGGAAAGAGCGAACTCCGAGAGCGTGAAACCACCTTAAAATGTTACGGTTCAAGTAAAAACTCTCCACTGCCTTTTACTCCCTGCTGTCCCTGCCTCAACTTAACCAAGTCTACGTGATTCTGACCATCGGT
>SJXQ01013072.1:170409-255734 GCA_006408695.1 Aepyceros melampus
GGGGGGAATGGGGGATGGGGTGCATTCCAGACCCAAAGGCAATTCTCCATCGCCAGCTGGGTGTCCCACCAGTCAGGTCAGCCCTGACTCTATCCACCCGGAAACAGTCACAGATCTCATAGACTGGGGGTTCAGTCCTACAAGACTGCCCGCCCCCCTCTCGCAGGCTCCAGCAGCAAGTTTATTCCCTGTGCTTCTGATCCACCAGCTGCAGATCTGAAGTTCCAACAACCCCCTCCTTGGGTTCTGTTAATTCACTAGAATAGCTCACAGAACTCAGAGGAATATTTTACTTACCAGATTACCTATTTCTTATAAAAGTATATCCCTGGAGGAGGAAATGGCAACCCGCTCCAGTATTCTTGCCTGGAGAATCCCGTGGACAGGGGAACCTGGTGGGGTGAGGTCCATGGGGTCACGGGGAATTGGACACAACCAAGTGACTAACACACACACACACATAAAAGAAAACTCAGGAACAGCCAGGTGGGAGAGATGTGCAGGACCAGGCATGAGGAAAGGACTTGGAGCCTCCATGCCCTCTCCAGGTGCACCATTCTCCCCAAATTTCTATGTGTTCACCAGCCCTGGAGCTCTCTCTTTTGGGGTTCTATGGAAGTTTCATTGGACAGGCATGGTTGATTAAAGCATTGGCTTTTGACAGTTGATTCAATCTCTAGTCCCACTCCCTTTCTTGGGGTAAGGTAAGATGGGAGGAATGTGAATGCAACACACACACACATAAAAGAAAACTCAGGAACAGCCAGGTGGGAGAGATGTGCAGGACCAGGCATGAGGAAAGGACTTGGAGCCTCCATGCCCTCTCCAGGTGCACCATTCTCCCCAAATTTCTATGTGTTCACCAGCCCTGGAGCTCTCTCTTTTGGGGTTCTATGGAAGTTTCATTGGACAGGCATGGTTGATTAAAGCATTGGCTTTTGACAGTTGATTCAATCTCTAGTCCCACTCCCTTTCTTGGGGTAAGGTAAGATGGGAGGAATGTGAATGCCCATTCTCTGATCACATGGCTGGTTCCCTGGCAACCAGTCTTCATCCTTATATGCATCTAAAAGTCATGTGATCAACATTACAAAAACACTTTCTCACTCTCATCATTTATGAAATTTCAAAGGTTTTAGGAGCTCTGTGCGAGAACCAGGGATGAAGACCCAATATATATTTTGTATTATAAACCACAGCATCATAAGATCAGACACCACTGCGGGAGGAGCACAAAAGAGAGGAAATGACTCCGCCCTCCTTTCCCATTTGAAGGGGTCTGACCTCAGTAGGCCCCAGCCTGGGTGTAGGAGTGAGGGGAAGGAAAGACGGTATGAGATGTTTACTCTAAGGTGGATTGAAGCTTTGCGTATTATGTAGCTCTGGACCCTGCCAATTACTACATCAAGAACCTGCTGATTAAAAAGTAAATGTATTTTTCCTTCGGAGGTAAGGGAAGAACTTCCACTGTGGAGCAAATATCCTGAAACAGTGGGAGACAAAAAATAAACTCAGCTCTAAGATAACAACCCAAGAGTCCTGCCTGTTCAGTATATTTTCTGGTTTTACACGTATTCCTGCAGTGAGGAAAGCCAGGCTCCAGATGTGGCTCTTGTATTATTTATATTGTACAGGGCAGTCCTCACTGTGTTTTCGGCACTCCTTTTTTTTTTTTTCTTATCTGTGAAATAAGGCGGGGACCAGCCCTAGATAAATCTTTTCAGCATTGGTAATCTGTAAATCCTTCATGATCAGTTCATGCTTATTTGTGACTCTTTAGCCATGTTGCACGGAGAAGGAAATGGCAACCCACTCCAGTGTTCTTGCCTGGAGAATCCCAGGGATGGGGTAACCTGGTGAGCTGCCGTCTGTGGGGTCGCACTGAAGTGACTTAGCAGCCAAGTTGCACAGGACGCCTGCTGTAGCCTGGCGGTAACTTGTATATAAATGCCCATGGAAATGATTCAGTGTGTCCCTTACCCTCACCTCTGAGAGTCGCTGGGTGCTTTCTGACTATCCATTCCTCTCTTTAACCCTTAGAAGGAGCTGAGCATGAGAAAGTAGGCGTGAGAGTTTACATTTATATGGTTAGGAGCTGGGCTTCGTGGATGTCTTTGTGGTAAAGAATCTGCCTGCAGTGCTGGAGATACAGGAGAGTAGAGTTCGATCCCTGGGTTGGGAAGACCCCCTGGAAGAGGGTGTGGCAACCCACTCCAGTATTCTTGCCTGGAGAATCCTGTGAACAGAGGAGCCTGGTGGGCTACAGTCCCTAGGGTTGCAGAGTCAGACGTGAATGAAGGGGCTGAGCACACCCATGCACAGCTGGGAGTTAGGTTCTGTTTTCTGTTTCCTATGGCTACCGTGTCCAAGGCTAAAATTTCCTCCAGTGCTGTTGTTTTTGTCTTCCCTACTGTCTTTGGATTCTCCAAAGTCTCCTTAAATAAGGACTTGAGGCTTGCAGTTCTTAATCTGCATTCCCCTGTTATTACCCAGGAGCCCAATCTCGTGGTCACAAGGTGTGGGGGAGGGGAAGCACTTACATAGTCCTATAATTAGGTCTCAGTCTTCTTTTACTGAGCCTGCCTGGGGTGTTTCCTGTCCCCCACGTTGAGGACTAGAAGAGGCTGGAGAAGGGTACTTCTCTTCGCCCTGGTCATTGAGGCTTTGGTAAAATAGTTTCCCTTGAGGGCAGTCCTTGTTAAAGAGAACAGAATGTCCTGGTATCTTTCAGAATGCTTATTTGTCCCTCCACCTGCCACAAACACAGGGAGATTTTTCTCCAGTCTTCACAGGAGAACCTGGCAGAGCTCCCAGAGGTAAAATTCATGAAAGTGGGGAGGTTTTCCCTAGGATTAAGACACTGGGAGTTTCTAACCCTCACTGGGTTAGAAGGCAGCCACATGGAACCTCCAGCAACTTGTCAATTACCCCTTCAAGCATCCTTCCTCATGTTGGCTGCAGCCATCTGCTCCCTAGCTTCTGTTCCAGGAGGCTGTGACCTACTATCTCCACCTGTCTATCTTTCCAGTTTTAGTGGCGACAGCTGGCCTGTGACCTCAGTTCTCTGATGGATCTAAGAACAGTTGTGACCCTTCATTTTGTTCAGCTTTTTTTCTATTGTGAAGACAGCAGTGAGGACTTTCATGCCGTTCACATGTATGACCAGAAACCATGAGCCCCCTCATTTATCTGGGTAAATAAACTACACGAAACCATTGCCAGTCAACAGTTTTGTTCTACAAACATTTTGTTCTACAAAATGGCAATATCTCATAGGTTCAACCAAACTCAAACAAATAAAGAAAAGTAAGTACAGGAAAATTGCCAAAGTTGAGATTCAGAGTGCATTGTTATAGGCAGCCCTGACATTATTTTAAAGACTTATATGATATTTTGTGTTAAAATCCAGTTTTGTAAACCTTGAAAACAATTTTTCAAGTACTGCTTCATAGAGAACCTCATTCTAAGTCCTTTAAGCAATACCTGACACATATTTCATAATTATAATCACTTCCAGAACTTTCACTTTGTACATATTTTCATATACATTTTCTCACAGGTGGGTAGAATTGACATGATCTTTAGGTATCTAAGTCTCAAGAATCAATACTTCATCATGGCAGTGGGGCCAGTACCATACTGCCATCCTGTGATAGATATTTGTGGAGAATGTGCATTTGCAAAACTTAATCTATGTATACATCCAAGAAATGTTATTATTTTCTTGTTGCTATTTAGTCTCTAGTCATGTCTGAGTCTTTGCAACACCATGGACTGTAGCCTGCCAGGCTCCTCTGTCCATGGGATTCTCCAGGCAAGAATGCTGGAGTGGGTTGCCATTTCCTTCTCTAGGGGATCTTTCTGATTCAGCAACCAAGCCCGTGGCTTCTACTAAGTCTTCTGCATTGCAGACAGATTCTTTACCACTGAACTACCAGGGAAGCCCCAAGCTTGGGATTCCCATTCAGAGGGGAGCAGCAGAAAGTTCCCCTTCTATCCACACAGCAAGTGTCTCCCTCCCCTCGCCAGCAGACTAAGAGCCCAGGAGGCCCGGGTGGTACTCGGAAGGGAGAAGATGCACACGGGCCTCTCAGCACCTCCTGGTGTCCCATCACATAGTCCTCTGAGCCCATGGTCCCTAGAAGGGAGCTGCTCTGCACACCCAGCCTGAGAAGACCTCCCTCCTCTTTTGCCACAAAGCTGGGGGCATCTAGTTACACGAGACAGACTCCCCCAGAGGTGCTGAGGTGCAGATCTCCAGGACATTTGGGATGATCAATCTATAGGAAGATAGGGAAGGAAGGACAGAGAGGAGGAAGCAAGGAAGGGAGGAAGGAAAGAAGGAGAGAGGGAAGGAGGGAGGAAGGAGCAAACAGTAATAACAGAAAGTGTCTCTCTTCTCTCTCGGGACATAGAACACACTGACTTCAGTGAGCACTAGCCAGCTCCTGCTTTCCGCTCTGCCCAGCGTGGCCTGAGGGCAATGTCGGCATTCATCTTCTAGGAGTACCTGTGGCAAACCGGAAGAAGAAACACACTGAAGTGTTTCAGCGAATGACCCTGCCACACATCCAGTACATCAGCTACGAAAACCAAACCTACCCACAATAATGTCTTCATCTGATTTGAAGCAGTTTAAACTTACATGCAGAGTACATTATGACAAACGCTCGGCTGGAAGAAGCACAAGCTGGAATCAAGATTGCCGGGAGAAATAGCAATCACCTCAGATATGCAGATGACACCACCCTTATGGCACAAAGGAAAGAGGAACTAAAGAGCCTCTTGATGAAAGTGAAAGAGGAGAGGGAAAAAGTTGGCTTAAAGCTCAACATTCAGAAAACGAAGATCATGGCATCTAGTCCCATCACTGGGGAAACAGTGTCAGACTTTATTTTGGGGGGCTCCAAAATCACTGCAGATGGTGACTGCAGCCATGAAATTAAAAGACGCTTACTCCTTGGAAGAAAAGTTATGACCAACCTAGATAGTATATTCAAAAGCAGAGACATTACTTTGCTGACTAAGGTCCGTCTAGTCAAGGCTATGGTTTTTCCTGTGGTCATGTATGGATGTGAGAGTTGGACTGTGAAGAAGGCTGAGCGCCGAAGAATTGATGCTTTTGAACTGTGGTGTTGGAGAAGACTCTTAAGAGTCCCTTGGACTGCAAGGAGATCCAACCAGTCTATTCTGAAGGAGATCAGCCCTGAGTGTTCTTTGGAAGGGATGATGCTGAAGCTGAAGCTCCAGTACTTTGGCCACCTCATGCAAAGAGTTGACTCATTGGAAAAGACCCTGACTCTGGGAGGGATTGGAGGCAGGAGGAGAAAGGGACGACAGAGGATGAGATGGCTGGATGGCATCATCGACTCAATGGACGTGAGTCTGAGTGAACTCCGGGAGTTGGTGATGGACAGGGAGGCCTGGCGTGCTGCGATTCATGGAGTCGCAAAGAGTCGGACACGACTGAGCGACTGAACTGAACTGAACTGAATGTGAGAGATGACACAACACTAATGAATCAGCAGAGAGATACTGAAGATCAGTGCGCGTCTTCTGGGGGGAAAAAATCATCTGAAGACAAGCACATTATAACAACACATGATTCAAGGAAGTAGGGGAAATGTAATGAATGTTGCCTTGAAATTAAGACAGAGCTGTACACGTAGAATGATCTTTTTTTAAGTCAAAGATGCAATTTGGATAAAAAGAAGACTCCGAGGTGGCCTCAGACAGAAAGTGGCTGTGAACATGAGAGCACTGAGGACAAATAGTAAGGAAGCGAAAAAAGAAAAGGAGAGTGAAGTCTTCAGTATAACTCAGACAACTACTTTACTGATGAAACTACTGATATTATACTGGAATTGACATTGACTGTGAATTTGTAGAGACTGATAAACATTTCCTTAATCTGGTAGGAGCTACTTTTCACTATTTCAAGTTTCCATTGAATGATCTTACCTAGAGTATAAAGTTATCTAATACTGAGGACTTCCCTGGCAGTCCAGTAGTTAAGACTTGTCTTTCAAAGCAGGGGGTGTGGGTTCGATCCCTAATTAAGATTTCCACATGCCTTGCGACCAAATAACCAAAACATAAAACATGAGCAATATTGTAACAAATTCAAACAAGGTTTTAAAAAAAGCCTTTATCTAATAATACCAATCACAATTAGTCATCAATGATCAGTTTTGCAGTGTTCCTCAAGACCTAAGGACTTCTTCTTTCCATGCCTTTATTTCTGTATTTGGCAGGCATTTATTAGTTATCATAATTACTAAATTATTCGGTAGCCCAGAAATCCACTGAAGCGTGTGATTCTCATCTTACATTTCCACTGGAAAACGGCCTCTGAATTCTTGCTACCAGATATGACAAAAATCCAGTCAAAGCAAAAATCTGTTTTAGAATGCTTTCAGGGTAGAAGAGAGACTGTGAGACTCAGGCAGCCCAGCTGAGACACTGAAGACATCCATGCAATAAGGTAAGGCTCTATGAAGGGTTAGATTTCCTTGAGCAAGCTGACACACATTCACACGCAAAACACAGAGTCCAGACCAGTTCCATTTCTGGAACTATGGCAGACAAGGTATTCAGATAAACCTCTCAGTATAACTTACCTAAAAGTGCTAGATGTCTATCTACATAAGCATATGTGTATGAGGAGACAGGGACTCTTCTATTGATATTTACTGAGTCCAGTATCTGTCTATTTGGGCTTTTTCAGTGGCTCAGCAGTAAAAGAATCTGCCTGCAATGCGGAAGATGCGGGTTCAGTCCCTGAGTCAGGAAGATCCCCTGGATAAAGAAATGGCTACCCACTCCAGTGTAATTGCCTGGGAAATCCTATGGATAGAGGAGTCTGGTGGGCTATAGTCCATGGGGTCGCAAAGAGTTGGACACAGCTCAGCGACTAAACGACAACAATGAATAGATGATAGATGATTGCTAGGCATATATATCAATAACATTTAGTCTTCCGAAAGGTCTTTTTCTCAGTTACGTAGCTAAGATGGAAAACTCAGTGATTTATTCTCTGAATTAGTGCATGTCCTCAATATCTTTCTTTCACCTTAACAGGTAAACAACTGCAATGCCTGATATAGAATTCTTGGGAGATTCTTCCAAAATCTAAAGGTACAAATTTAGATTTGCAGTGTTGCAGATAAGAAGTCCAAAAACAGTCAAAAAATGAAAATTCTGGAAACTTGTTTTAAGTGTATGTTTGTCTCCTCTATCCAGCCAAGAATTCTGAACTTTTTAACCCTAAAAACTCAAGTCTTTCTTTGGCTTAGGAAAATTTTCTAAGTTATTTAAAATGATTTCTTCTACTTCTTGTGTTCTTTCTTTTTCTTTTATAATATGTATTATTCACATGATAGATGTCCAGCATCTATTTTCCAAATCTCTCTCCATTTCCCTCATGATTTCCATTTCTTTGTGTGTTTTGCTCTGTGGTTTGTGGTGCTGATGGTCCTTAACTTTCCAGGCCATGAATACAGTCCTCATCAGCTACCATCCCTTTTTTCATTCATCCCTTAAATTGGTAAGGATTTTTAAAGCTCTGGGAAATCTTTTTTATTTTATCAGTTGTCCTATAATTTTGTTCTTAAGTACTCTTTGCAATTTTGTTTTTTAGGAATCCATTTGTCTGTTGCAGCAGTTCTTTTCAACTGGGCATAAGATCTGAGTGTTCTTTCTGTGTGTCCTCTTTGGCCTCTGAACAGCTTTAGAGCCAGGATCCTTCCAGATCCCCTTCCTGTGATCCTGTTGTAGAGGCTCCCCCTCTAAGGCATGAGAGGAAGCATCCTTGATCTCTCGTCATCCTGAGCTCTCCTAGCACCTATGGCAGGGAAGGCTAGTCCAAACCTTTATGTCCTTTTAGGGAATCCTGGAACACTCAAGTAGGACAGAGCAGAATTTAGGGTTCCGCACAACTTTTTACGGGGAGGGAGAAGAAGGGAGGTTCAGAATGGGGAACACATGTATACCTGTGGCGGATTCATGTTGATGTATGGCAAAACCAATACAATATTGTAAAGTAATTAACTTCCAATTAAAATAAATAAATTTATATTTAAAATAAATAAATTAATTAATATTTATTTATTTGGCTGCACCTGATAGCTCAGTCGGTAAAGAATCCACCTGCAATGCAGGAGACCCCGGTTTGATTCCTGGGTCGGGAAGAGCTGCTGGAGAAGGAATAGGCTACTCACTCCAGTGTTCTTGGGCTTCCCTGGTGACTCAGCTGGTAAAGAATCTGCCTGCAATGAGGGAGACCTGGGTTCAATCCCTGGGTTGGGAAGATCCCCTAGAGAAGGGAAAGGCCCTGGCTTAGAGAATTCCATGGACTTATAGTTCATGGGGTCGAGAAGAATCAGACACAACTGAGCGACTTGCACTCACCAGGTCTTAGTTGCAGCACTTGGGAATCTAGTTCCCTGACCAGGGATCGAACCCAGGCCCCCTGCACGGGGAGCACGCATGGAGTCTTAGCCACCAGGCCACCAGGGAAGTCCTAGTTCTGCACATCTTAATTAACAAGCTCTGTTCCTTTCTCCAAGCTCACCAAGCTCAGTACCACTTCTTTTGCAAAGAAGCGGGGCAGGAAGCGGTCCCCATGAAGAGCCCAAGCCCTGATTTACTCTCACCACAGGTCCTGGCTCTTGGCAAGCTCTTGGGTTTGGGAGTGGAGGGGAAGGGAATCTCATTTAGATCACCACGTTCTGAAAATCCTTGGCCCGGGGGTTTCTTTCTGTAAAATGAGGAAATTTAGACTCGTGTTAAATCATACTTAAGAACTCTTTCAGTTCCCCAAATGTATAAATCAGAGAATAGATAAGATGTATTTGTGACTACGATAGTTTATAGGATTAGAACCTGTCATGAGAGAAACCTTTTAGGGTAACTGTTTTTAAGAAAGAAAAAAGTTTTTGAGCTGTAATGTTTTTATGAAAAACCAGCCAATTGGAAGATAGAGATTGAGCATGGAAATGGATGGTGAGATCCTCTGAGCTTTCAAATCTCTGATCATATATTGAACATAAAATGTTTTCCTCCTGTAACCTAGGATAAAGATTGTCAAATGTACAAATCACCTACAGTGCAGACTCTGATTCAACAGGTCTGGAGGAGGGCTGGAGGAGGGCCCACCCTGCTTGCCTGCAGTTCACATTTCTATAGCAAGGCTTGGAGGATTTGCAATGGTAAGTAGACCTCTGGTGGCTGTTAGTAGAAATGCACAATCATTTTGTCACATAGCTGTAATTTTTCTGAGTTTCCCTGGTGGCTCAGCTGGTAAAGAATCCGCCTGCAATGAAGGAGACCTGGATTCGATCCCTGGGTTGGGAAGATCCTTGGAGACAGGAAAGGTTAACCTTTCCAGTATTCTGGCCTGGACTATACAGTCCATGGGGTCACAAAGAGTCGGACACAACTGAGTGACTTTCACTTTCACTTTGTAACTTTTCTGGGAATGTTAAAACACCTGTTTCCCCCCAAACCAGCAATTGATCTACCTCTAATTGACATTATAAAGGCCAAATCAAGATGGTTCATTAATTTAGACTCTATTATTCTGAACTTTTGTGTCATTCCAGACAGATCACTGTCAGCGATAATCAAAGAAGGGATGTATGTGTATAGTCTATTAAGTCCTAAAGAAAATGCATCAAAAAATGAAGAAGCCAATGAGTTACAAATGATTAGTCTTTATTTTACTAAATTAAAAAATATTCTCTAAGTCTTTTAATTTGATTCTCCTGTCCCTGCCAAGGGTTGTCATAAATTACACTTCTTATGAAGTGTTCCCTGATTCAGTCTTTTCTGAATCAGACAAGCCTACTCTTTAATTAGGAAAAATGAAGGCAGTTTTATAGTAGTTTTCAATTTCTCTGTCTTTTGGCTCCTTTTTGTCTGTGCTTCTGAAGCAAAAAATAAAAAGTATGGTGCTGTTTAACTATTGTCAGAGGTTAAATTAAACAAAAATCTACAAAAGTTGAAGGTATCCAGCTTGGGGAATCATTTTTTCTACTGTTTTTTTTTTAAACTATCTTATTTTGAATGTCAATAGACACATTTCCTGGCTTTACTATGGTAAATAGATAAATGTTCCAGAAATTATGGGTTTTTTTCCTGAGATAACAAAAGTAATATCACTCTAGGAAGAAAGATAAATATCCTACATCAACACATGTTTACTCTCACACTTGAAGCTCGTCTAATGGAAACAAACTTGTAAATTTATACTAATACCAACTTAATATCGATGTAAACCTCTGGCCTCATACACAACTCACTATCACTAGTCCTGAGCTGTTACTGGAAAATGGTCCACTGGCTCATGGAAATTTTCCAAGTCTAGCTTTGTTCCAGTGTCCTTGCATTTGGACACCAAATGAAACCCTAAAGCAGGTCTTTTCCTTTGCTGGCTTCCATGGCACCAGCATATCCATTTATGTCGTAAGTGTTAGACAGATCTCATCTATTTTAGGAAGTTGCATATGATTATTTAAGCCTTTTATTAGAAATCAGCTTTATAAAAACATCTAGAATTATTACAACTGATGACCCAGACCTGGCAGATCATTTCAAAGACACCTGCTCTGGGCTTTGGGGGCTGGGTAGGTTTTCTCAGTAAAGTTTTGGTGGGAAGTGCAGATAATGATTAATTACAGATATTTCCATATCCTTAGAGTCCCCAGAACCACACAAAGTTTCATATGCATCTCTGCCTCAGGGATCCACATGTGGTTTGTATATATAACCAGACATCACCTGGCAAAGTCCCTGATGACTTCAATTCACTAAATGAAAGAAGAAAACTCGATTCTTCTACTCTCTACTCACAGCACTTCTGACACCAGACATGTGGCTTTTTTCCCTCCACATCAACCAATTCTCTGACGCCAGCTGGGTGACCTACAATTCAGTTTAGGTCTGACACCATCTGCCTGGAGTCAGAATCAGAGCCACAGGTTAAAGGACCTGTTTCCCACGACAGACCCTACTTCAGACGCTTGTCTAAGTCACTTCAGGTCACTCATGCTCCTAGTCACTTGGCTACAAATTGGGGGTTCCAACAATCCCCTCCTCAGGTTCAGTAATTTGCTATAACATCTCACAGAACTCATGGAAACACTCACAATTACCAGTTTATTATCTAACGAAAGAACTGCTAAAGGATACAAATGAACAGCCAGATGAAGAGATACACAGGGCGGGATTCAGAAGGGCCCAAGTGCAGGAGCTCTTGTCCCCGTGGATTTGGGTGTCGGGAGCCAGAGTGAGAAATCCCACCCGTGACAGGGTCACGTGGCAAACTCAGATGGCAGGGCAATTTGAGTCATCGGATTTCTCCCTGGTTTTTCCTGAACATGCACCCCCCAAAATAAGAATTTCTGTCTACCCATTTCAGCCCAACCCCCCTTTGATAATGCTCTAGCCTGCCTGACAGGTTCCCCTAATTTTCTGCAAGTTTGTGAATTGCTCACAACCTCCCAAATGTGGGAGGCACAAAAAGCCTCAAAGTATCTTAAAGCTTCAGAGTCTTTTCAAATGTATATTGGTGACAGGATTTCACGGTTGACTCAATGATTGCTGCCAGGCTTCCTTATTCCTTATCTCTCAGGCACCCGGGAAGATGTGATCTATGTAATTGGGATATAGAAAAAGGGATATGTAGTAGTTTTGATGTTGGCAATACTGAACTTTTGGGTAAATTACTTTCCTTTTGCTATAAGTCACTGTACTTCCTTTTATTACAAACTGCTGTATTCTTATTTAGTGTTTTCTGAGAGTGGCATTCAGACTTTGGAAAGATTAACACAGATAAGTCTTCTGGTTAACAAAAACTTCATCAGGAGAGAGCCATAAAAATGTTAATAGGCCTCTTGGCCAGAAGATAGTGTAAACCACCTGAGACTTTTGTAACAGGAGAATATGCAAAAAAGAAAGCCTTGAGTCAATGAGGGTCGGGACTGCTACTTCTGCGTAACTCTGCATATTCTATTGTGTGTAATTTGGGGTATATAAGTTGATTCTGAACAATAAACGCTCTCTTGGAGCTTTACACCGATGCTGGGCTTCCCATGTCCTTCTTTTTCTCCCCTTTCTCCTTTTTTCGGCTGAATTCCCATCTGGGGCGGGGAGGCTCACCACGTCTACTTACCTGTCCCGGCTGCTAAGATCTGTGAGAGAGAGAGCCCAGGGCGGGGCACTCTCCGATATTCAAACGGACGCCGGTGGCCTACGTAGATGGTGCAAACCTCTTGTCTTGAGGTTTTATTGGTTTTCCCCGTAAACCAAGTTATTCAGCCCTCTTTTCTTCCACTAATTTCCTACTATACTATTCTTTCCTGAGCTATCCTGTTCTCTCCTATCCTTTCCTATCTCGCCTGCTCTGTCCCCGCTTTGAATATCCCTGGATCCACCAGGGCTGGTCCCCGGCAGGGAAGTTACAGACATGTTGTTCCTTGCATCCCAAGGACCTGACCTAGTTTGTCTCTTCTCTCCAACTTTTAGACTCGTCTATGTTTGATTCCAGTGGTCATGTATGGATGTGAGAGTTAGATTGTAAAGAAAGCTGAGAGCCAAAGAATTGATGCTTTTGAACTGTGGTGTTGGAGAACTCTTGAGAGTCCCTTGGACTGCAAGGAGATCCAACCAGTTCTTTCTAAAGGAGATCAGTCCTGGGTGTTCATTGGAAGGACTGATGCTGAAGCTGAAACTCTAATACCTCGGCCACCTCGTGTGAAGAGTTGACTCATTGGAAAAGACCCTGATGCTGGGAGGGATTGGGGGCAGGAGGAGAAGGGGATGACAGGGGATGAGATGGCTGGATGGCATCACCGACTTGATGGACATGAGTCTGAGTGAACTCTGGGAGGTGGTGATGGACAGGGAGGCCTGGCGTGCTGTGATTCACGGGGTCGCAAAGAGTCGGACATGACTGAGCGACTGAACTGAACTGATGTTTGTTTTAAATTAATCATGTAGGCTTTTGTAATTTTATTTTTCTGGAGAAATAAGGATAAATAAGTTTACTCTGTCTTTCCATAAGTGGATGTTCCCCAATTTAACTTTTAAGTAGAACCTGATGGTTTAGAAAATATGTCGTGTTTATTCTGGCAGGTGAACTATATGATTTTAATATGCTCTTCAAAGTCCATCAGTTCAGTTCAGTTCAGTTGCTCAGTCGTGTCCGACTCTTTGCGACCCCATGAATCGCAGTACGCCAGGCCTCCCTGTCCATCACCAACTCCCGGAGTTCACCCAGACTCACGTCCATTGAGTCCATGATGCCATCCAGACATCTCATCCTCGGTTGTCCCCTTCTCCTCCTGCCCCCAATCCCTCCCAGCATCAGGGTCTTTTCAATGAGTCAACTCTTCGCATGAGGTGGCCAAAGTACTGGAGCTTCAGTTTTAGCATCATTCCTTCCAAAGAAATCCCAGGGTTGATCTCCTTCAGAATGGACTGGTTGGATCTCCTTGCAGTCCAAGGGACTCTCAAGAGTCTTCTCCAACACCACACTTCAAAAGCATGAATTCTTCTGTGCTCAGCCTTCTTCACAGTCCAACTCTCACATCCATACATGACCACAGGAAAAACCATAGCCTTGACTAGACAGACCTTAGTCGGGAAAGTAACGTCTCTGCTTTTGAATATACTATCTAGGTTGGTCATAACTTTTCTTCCAAGGAGTAAGCGTCTTTTAATTTCATGGCTGCAGTCACCATCTGCAGTGATTTTGGAGCCCAAAAAATAGTCTGACACTGTTTCTACTGTTTCCCCATCTATTTCCCATGAAGTGATGGGGCCAGATGCCATGATCTTCGTTTTCTGAATGTTGAGCTTTAAGCCAACTTTTTCACTCTCCTCTTTCACTTTCAACAAGAGGCTTTTTAGCTCCTCTTCACTTTCTGCCATAAGGGTGGTCAAAGTCCATAGCACAAGACTATTGGGGAGGGGGGGCAGATACTTCAATAAGTTGCAGGATTTTCGTATTGATTTAAAAATGAAAGAGAAAAACTGATCTTCATCAGTTAATCACCTCTAGGGGAGAGCATATAATTGATACTATTTTATTTATCTCTGACTTTACTTTCCTCTAGACTTAACAGCAACTCATTTTCCAGTGTTTTTACTCCATCCCACTCAACTGGTTGTATTGACATCTCCAGCTCACCGGCTGCATGACAAATCTACATCTTTACTGACCTACAGGCTTCTGTCAGTCCCCAAATGTTTATTGAATGCCCCCTGGGGCAGAGACCTGTGCTGGGTGCTCAGCAAGCTAGCAGCAGCCAGTGTCCTTTGGCCTTCAGCTTCCCCAGAGCAAGGACTGTCAGACAGCTGAAGGGTGCACAGGTGTTTTAGGTTAGAAAAAACTGCCCTGAAATGCCTTTCTTCAACAAAGCTCTTTTGAAGCTGTCTGAGTATTATCTTCAAAAAAAAAGTGGGGGGGGGATATGTAAACTTCCACTGATGAGGGATCTTTCTTTGACATGGAAATTGAGGAGAAAAGTGAGTAATACATCATTAATATGGGGCTTTTCCATGAAACATTAGTTTTTCCATAAGGACAGTGTCTTCTTCATGTATGTCTCCCAGCATGGTCCCTGGCACAAAGCAAAGGCTAAAATTTACATTACACTGAGCCACAATCGCGTACAGCTATGTAAAGCCACCTTGAGAAGGTAATGTCCAGGGAACTAAACTGCATAAATCACTATGGCAATTTTGCCAGAATCCTTCTACCCTGATCACCCTCAATATCTGATTAAATTCCTTATCCCCCACTATGCCACCCTTGATATCTGATCATGCTGGCCTGCCTTTAGCAAGAATCCAGCTAGGTCAATTGCAGGGTTAAGAAATTCCTCTTAAACATGGATATCTCTTCCTATAGTAATTTTGACTGGCTAGCCTCCGCCCTCCCAACCCCAACCCCCTGCCCTAACTTAATCCTTGGCTATAAATTTCTACCTGTTCTTGCTGTATTGGGAGTTAAGCTTGATCTCTGGGCCCTACTGGAGTAGTCTTCATATTTTTCACAAGTGTCTTCCTTACCATTTTGACCATGTCAGAATAAGTTTTGCTCTAACAATCTTTAAATCTAGGGGAGAACCTGAGAAGTAGCTTCTTTTCTCTTCCTTTCTCTTATCATATTTCTTTCTATTATCCTTAAGAGTTACATAAACTGAAGAGATAAGCATCTCTCTTAAGCTATCCCTAGATCTATGCTTTTTAGCCCCATACCATATAAAATCTGACCTACTGTCAGGAAGAATAGGGCCTTAAGTGCTCTAAGGCAGAGACACAAAACTTATCCATTCTTCCTAACCTCTCAGGATTTTTCTGCATTGATGGCAAATTGGAACTAGGAAGTTTATTTTTATCCTTGAAAGGGGCAAGGGGAGGAGCGGTGTAGAAGGTAGGGATTGTTTATTTCTTTTATTTACTGGGAAGCCAGAAAGCAGGAAGAGGTTGATGTCTTGCTGTGATACAGAGACTGTCTGAAAAGGGTTTTCCTCTCACCCTTTTCCTGCTCTTTTGTAAGTGAAGCTGGAATTGGGACACCCAGGATTTGCTGCATCTTTCCACTCTAGTTCTTTTCAACTGTGACCAAACACCGGAGTGAAAGTCTGACATTGCTAACTTGGCTGAGACAACTCCCATGTTATTAAATATGGCTAAATCAGCTCCCTTCTATTGGGCAAAGTTTCATGACAACTCAAGTGATAAATTTAGAAGTGGAGAAATGAGATGGGGTTTTCTCAAGTGTCTGCTTGCCTACTTCTAAGTGGTTTGGCTGACTACAGAATTTTGCTGCTGGAAAAGACCTTTGAGATCAACTAGGTCAACTCCTCCCTTATTTTATGCATGAGGACATGAAGTTTAGAAAGGTGAAACAATATGACTTAGATCCTCCAGCCAATTAACAGCAGGGGTGGATCTTGAATCTAAGTTTTCTCATTCCCAGCTTTTTCTTCTCCATCACTGAATGAAAAACTTCTGAGGTCACCTTGCTGCAGCCTTTAAATGTTAGTCTCAGGAAGTGATCTGGTCATGGGATGACCTTGTACTAGATACAGTCACTAGAATATTATGCGAACTCTGGCCCAGAAGGGAGGGTAATTAACATAAAGTCACCAGAAATACCTTGGGAAGACAAGTTTCATTCTCATTTGACAGAGAAAGAATGAGATGTGGATTTGAGGCCTTGTTTTTACTTTACAGATGAATGAAGCACATCCTAAATGTAGAATATGAAAGCTTAAGGTCCACACCAATCATCCAACAGTGAAGTGGATGCAAGAAAATGCAAGAGCCATAGAGGATGCCTGACCCTGCTTATAGTTATGCCTCCCACCTGTTTTTTCTCTTCAAATCATACTGCTTAATCAACTGGGGCCTGAACTGTAAGGAATTCAGAATAAGCTCTGATATGGGGAGCTCCAAGCGGCTCAACAGTCATGAAACAAAGTAAATAGATGTTTTCAATATGGAAGCCAAAACATCTTACACAATAAGCACTATTAACTTTATATGACATGTTTGGCAAATATCACCACTTCCTCTCAAGTATAAATTCCTATCATCTAACAGAACTTAATTGTTCAGATCAAGAGCATAAAGGCCATTCAATCATTCATAACACTGATGTATGAGATGTATCAAGCCAGTATGTATCTCTATAGTGTTTAGTGGTAGTCTTTTTTACCTTCTCTTACAATAATTTCACATTTAACATACGTTTTTTGCCCAACTTTATTGAGATATGATTTACATACAATATTTTGTAATACATTGTGATAGTTTGATACATACATACATATATTGTGAAAAAGACAAAATGATCTTGGTTTGTTTCCAAGGCAAACCATTCAACATCACAGTCATCTAAGTCTATGCCCCAGTGATGAAGAAACTGAAGTTGAACAGTTCTATGAAGACATACAAGATCTTCTAACATCAAAAAAAGATGTCTTTTTCATCATAGGGGATTGCAGTGCAAAAGTAGGAAGTCAAGAGATACCTGGAATAACAAGCAAGTTTGGTTGAGTACAAAATGAAGCAGAGCAAATGTGAACAAGTTTTGCCAAGAGAACACACTGTTCATAGCAAACACCCTCTTCTAACAACACAAGAGACAACTCTACACATGGACATCACCAGATTGGTCAATACTGAAATCAGATTGATTATATTCTTTGCAGCCAAAGATGGAGAGCTCTATACAATCAGCAAAAACAAAACCTGGAGCTGACTATGGCTCAGACCATCAGCTCCTTATGCAAAGTTCAGGCTTAAATTGAAGAAAGTAGGGAAAACCACTAGGCCATTCAAGTATGACCTAAATCAAATCCCTTACAATTGTATAGTGGAGGTGATCAATAGATTTAATGGATTAGATCTAGTAGATAGAGTGCCTGAAGAACTATGGACAAAGGTTCATAAATTGTACAGGAGGTGGTGACCAAAGCCATCCCAAAGAAAAAGAAATGCAAGAAGGCAAAGTGATTGTCTGAGGAGGGCTTATGAACAGCTGAGAAAAGAAAGAAGTGAAAGGGAAAGGAGAATGGGAAAAATATAGCTAACTCCCTGATGTTCAAGCTGGTTTTAGAAAAGGCAGAGGAACCAGAGATCAAATTGCCAACATCCGCTGGATCATGGAAAAAGCAAGAGAGTTCCAGAAAAAACATCTATTTCTGCTTTATTGACTATGCCAAAGCCTTTGACTGTGTGGATCACAAGAAACTGGAAAATTCTGAAAGAGATGGGAATACCAGACCACCTGACCTGCCTTTTGAGAAATCAGTATGCAGGTCAGGAAGCAACAGTTAGAACTGGACATGGAACAACAGACTGGTTCCAAATAGGAAAAGGAATACGTCAAGGCTGTATATTGTCACCCTGCTTATTTAACTTATGTGCAGAGTACATCATGAGAAACGCTGGACTGGAAGAAACACAAGCTGGAATCAAGATTGCCGGGAGAAATAACAATCATCTCAGATATGCAGATGACACCACCCTTATGGCAGAAAGTGAAGAGGAGCTAAAAAGCCTCTTGTTGAAAGTGAAAGAGGAGAGTGAAAAAGTTGGCTTAAAGCTCAACATTCAGAAAATGAAGATCATGGCATCTGGCCCCATCACTTCATGGGAAATAGATGGGGAAACTGTAGAAACAGTGTCAGACTTTGCTTTTTGGGGCTCCAAAATCACTGCAGATGGTGACTGCAGCCATGAAATTAAAAGGCGCTTACTCCTTGGAAGAAAGGTTATGACCAACCTAGATAGTATATTCAAAAGCAGAGACGTTACTTTCCCGACTAAGGTCTGTCTAGTCAAGGCTATGGTTTTTCCTGTGGTCATGTATGGCTGTGAGAGTTGGACTGTGAAGAAGGCTGAGCACAGAAGAATTCATGCTTTTGAAGTGTGGTGTTGGAGAAGACTCTTGAGAGTCCCTTGGACTGCAAGGAGATCCAACCAGTCCATTCTGAAGGAGATCAACCCTGGGATTTCTTTGGAAGGAATGATGCTAAAACTGAAGCTCCAGTACTTTGGCCACCTCATGCGAAGAGTTGACTCATTGGAAAAGACCCTGATGCTGGGAGGGATTGGGGGCAGGAGGAGAAGGGGACGACCGAGGATGAGATGNGAGAGTCCCTTGGACTGCAAGGAGATCCAACCAGTCCATTCTGAAGGAGATCAACCCTGGGATTTCTTTGGAAGGAATGATGCTAAAACTGAAGCTCCAGTACTTTGGCCACCTCATGCGAAGAGTTGACTCATTGGAAAAGACCCTGATGCTGGGAGGGATTGGGGGCAGGAGGAGAAGGGGACGACCGAGGATGAGATGGCTGGATGGCATCACGGACTCAATGGACGTGAGTCTGAGTGAACTCCGAGAGTTGGTGATGGACAGGGAGGCCTGGCATACTGCGATTCATGGGGTTGCAAAGAGTCGGACACGACTGAGTGACTGAGCGACTGAACTGAACTGAACTGAATGCAGAGTTCCAGAGAATAGCAAGGAGAGATAAGAAAGCCTTCTTAGGGGAGCAATGCAAAGAAATAGAGGAAAACAATAGAATGGGTTAGACTAGAGATCTCTTCAAGAAAATTAGAGATACCAAGGGGACATTTCATGCAATGATGGGCACAATAAAGGACAGAAATGGCAAAGACCTAACGGAAGCAGAAGATATTAAGAAGAGGTGGCAAGAATACACAGAAGAATTGTACAAAAAAGATCTTAATGACCTGGATAACCATGATGATGTGGTCACTCACCTAAAGCCAGACATCCTGGAGTGTGAGGTCGAATGGGCCTTAGGAAGTGTTACTATGAACACAGCCAGTGAAGATGATGGAATTCCAGCTGAGCTATTACAAATCCTAAAAGATGATGCTATTAAAGTGCTGTACTCAATATGTCAGCAAATATGGAAAACTCAGCAGTGGCCACAGGACTGGAAAAGGTCAGTTTTCATTTCAGTCCCAAAGAAGAGCAGTCCCAAAGAATGTTCAAACTACTGCACAATTGCACTGATTTCACATGCTAGCAAGGTAATGCTCAAAGATTCTTCAAGCTGGGCTTCAACAGTACATAACTGAGAACTTCTAGATGTACAAGTGGGTTTAAAAAATGCAGATCTCATTCATCCTCTGTCACCCCTTTCTCCTCCTGCCCTCAATCTTTCCCAGCATCAGGGTCTTTTCCAATGAGTCAACTCTTTTAGGATCAAGTGGCCAAATACTGGAACTTCTGCATCAGTCTTCCAATGAATATTCAGGGTTGATTTCCTTTAGGATTGACAGGTTTGATCTTGTTCAAAGGACTCTCAAGAATCTTCTCCAATTTGATCTCAGGTTCAGAATTATATACCTTGCATATATACCTTTATATTTCTAAAGACCTGGGGAGGATAAGTATAGAAAGTAGAGAGATAGGAAAAATAGTGGTAATATTTGCCTTATAAATGGTAGCTTCACTTTTCTATGAATGAGATCCCCAATGTGTATACTATTAAAAACTCTAAGTAAGAGACTCATAGTTCAGCAAAATATAGAATAGAGGAACAAGGGGCTTTGTTAATGATTTCCTGAAACTTGCCTCAGGCTTGCATCTGGGAAGAAGGAAATGATTGCATCCCAAGGCACACAGTAACTTACTGTGGATGGTTTCAGATATTTCTCAGGTTGGGAAACATAAGGGAAAAATAAAATATTAAGGTAAGAGTTGAACTAGGACATTAAAAAATGGTCAGTAGCTGTGGGCAATCCCTGGATACTTGCTTCCATATTTCTAACTTGCAACCAAACCTTTGGTTCCACCTCTTTAGCTGATTGTTTATTACTCGCCTTTGCTCAATATATTGTTGCTCCCTCCTGAAATAAAACACTTCAATCCCAGGATCATACAACAGGACAAGTCTCTCAGTGATTTCTTCTTCATCACTTTTCTGGAGGTAGCTCCCATGTTGTGTTATCACCACCCTCTCTTCCTTCCTGATACTTCTAAAACATATTTCCAGTTTATTTTTTCCATCTTCAGAAACTACATAACCCATTGTTTCTTTGCTGGGCACTATTAATAAAGGTCACTATATATTTTTCATATTCTCTTATCATTTTTTCTAATCTTCCTCATTTGACTAAACACTCTTAAAAACACATTTTTCAAGTTCATCATAACTACTAATCTGAAAGCTTGCTTTGTTTAAGAATAGTATCCCGAGTAGGAAAAAGGGTTAATTTGGTATTTATTGGATATTCAAAATGGAATGAAATTTTCTTCATTTTCCCATTTTTACAATTTGCCTGAACATTTATAAAACTATTTATTTTATTAGGTACAGTACATTAACCTTACAAACACGCTAATGACTGAAAATCTGCTGCCTCGGCAACTTCTCTCAATAGAAAAATTATTTCTCTTTATCAGAGAGATTTTAATTATATATTATTATTTCCTAAGAGCATCTCCTGTTCCAAACTGATGCAGTCTTCAAAATGCAAGGACTGTTCAGTGAAAAATAAGAAACAAAGTAGAAACTGTAGCTAACACCGTGGCTGCAGACAGAGGTTGTGTTCAACTGCACATTTGTATCTGCTGACCTCTCCAGCTCTCTGATCGTACGGGTCAGTGGTCATTGACTGTTAGCAGAGGACAAAGAAGCAGTTTTATTCTTTCAGTGTCATTAAGACCTCAGGTCTGTTGGTGGATTCTCATGTAGGGATATTACCAGCACAGATCTAGGATAAGATCACACTATTCCAAGCAATGCAAAGGTTAGGATTATCTTTCCTTGCCATGGCAAAAAAAAAAAAACACAAAAAACCCACCAAGTGAAATCAAATGCTCAAAGATTTCTCTCGAAGCTGAGAAATGAATGATGTTATTAGGTATGACATTATATGTTCCTTCAGTAAAACAAATCCCAATTCAGTCATGCAAGGGACACTTTCTGAGATCATGATAACCTCTTAGGATAGCCTGCTTAAATTCGAGGTGTGAGGGAGGGCTTTTTATGTTGTGTCTGGCCAAGACTTTCACCTACATTAGTCTCCTACCGGCATAGCTGTGATGAAGGGCATAGGAATATCCCACAGTTGGAGCAATTATTCTGGCTCTGACTATGGCTTTGGCAGGGTAATGATGAACTGCCACTCTCAGTGGCTGCTTTGCTCAGAATAAATCCCCAGATGGCTTTATTTTTAGATTTGGGATGAGATTCCAAAAGATAGCATTTTGTCCCTATTTCCATGGTGCTTATGGCTCAAAGAGATGGGAGGAGGGTATTCTTAACTGCCTCAAAATTGTTTTGAATGAGTTAAATTTGACCAGATTAGATAAGAGCTACCAATCATTTAGTGCTTTCTACATGTCATTGTGTTAAACTCTTTACATGTATTATCTAATTTAGTCTCACAAACTTAACACAATCTATAGTGTCTCCCAAGCTAGGTGAAAAGAGGTGAATTATCTGCCCCAGAAGAGTTGATGCTTCCTTATTTCCTGTAGGCCAGGCCACACAGTACTTAAAAATTTCTGCTATTTTTTTCCCAACTGTCCTGTTCGATGCTGGGCTGTCAATAGGACATTCTATATTTAGTTTTCTGAATCTACAAATTAAATGCCAACACAATCCATTCAGAGTCGTGTTTCTATACGCCTGGGTTTATTTACCTTGAGGGAAAAAGTTGCAGGTGACCTTTCTTTATTGTGCTTACCAGACTCAAAATACATATAGTTAAAGTAGCTTGACCAGATCAGCTCAGAAAGACAGATATAACTGCCTTGTAACAGGCCAGAGTTATGTTCGCCAACACTTTGCTTTCCACTACAATTCTAGAGGGCCATTTTGGGTTAAGTATGCACATGAGAGGGGTGTGTGTGTGCACGTGTGTGTGTACCTATTGATGTATGTGAAGTATGTCTGTGAATGAGTGTGAATGGGGTGTCTGAGATGTGAATATTGTTAACATCTCCTTTGTTGACTTCTTTCTTTTCTGCATCTGAAAATGCTACAAAACAGGTTTTATTATTTCTTCCATTCATTCACTTTCCAGGTTGCAAGAGGTAGGTTCTGATATAGATTGAAGTTGGTGAATTCTCAAACATGGGATGAAAAAGTTGAATGTACTATAATAATTTATCTCTGAAAAATAAAAATGTCTCTTTCATATATATATTATGCATAATGTTCTCTCTCTGAATACACATGCATATAAATATACACATATTACATATATATCAGTTAAGTTTGCTTCAACATGAAGAGTCAATAATTCTGGAAAAATACGAATTCCTTAGTGAGGTATAGGAAAGTATTTATAATAAGATTTTAAGAGTCACTTACAGGAAAGAGAAAAGAATAGCATGGTAGTCTAAAGCATCCTGGAGACTTAACTGGCTTTAGATCCCAACTTCATCACTTGCTAGCTATGAGACTCTGGAAAAATTTTGCCTAAGCCTCAGAATTCTCATCTGCAATAGTAGAGACAGTAACAGTTGTTTACAGGGTCATTGTAAGTCTTTTTGTAGTAGTGTTAACTATCAGTAAAGAATCTGCCTGCAGTGCAGGAGACCCGGGTTCGAACCCTGGGTTGAGAAGATCCCCTGGAGAAGGAAATGGCAACCCACTCCAGTACGCTTGCCTGGAAAATCTCATGGACAGTGGAGCCTGGTGGGCTGCAGTCCATGGGGTTGCAAAGAGTCGGGCATGACTGAGTGTCTAATACTTAACTATGAGCACACTGTTGTACAGCAGCTCTCTAGAACATTTTCATCTTGCACGACTGAAACTACATTCATTGAATACTAACACTCTCAATTCCTCCTTCCCCCAGCCACTGGCAAGCACTGTTCTACAGCTGACCCTAGAACAACATAGGTTTGAATAGCGTGGGTCTACATATATAGGAACTTTCTTCAATAGTAAATACTAGAGTATCACTTGGGATTTCCCTGTGGTGCAGTGGTAAAGAATCTGCTTGCCAATACAGCAGATGCAGGAGACATCTGGGTTCAATCTCTGGGTCTGGAAGACCCCCTGGAGGAGGAAATGGCAACCCGCTCCAGTATTCTTGCCTGTGGAATTCTATGGACAGAAGAGTCTGGGGGGCTACAGTCCATAGGGCCACAAAGAGGCGGACATGGCTGAGCACACACACAGTAGCACTACATGAACCGTATTTGGTTGAATCTGTGGCTGCAGAACTGTGGACACGTTAGAACCACATACACAGAGAGCTGACTCTAAGTTATAAGTAGATTTTTTTGTTTTAAACTATATAGATGGTCACTGTGCCTAATCCTTGCATTGGTCAAGGGTCAGTTGGATATTCTTTTTCTATGGATCAACTACTTCAGAAATGTAAGTGAAGCAATGCAGTACTCGTCCTTCTGTGACTGGTTTATTTCATGCTTCAAAATGACCTCAAGGTTCAACTATGTTGCAGCATATGACAAGATTTCCTTCTTTTTCATGGCTGAATGATGTCCCATTATATATATGTCACATTTTCTTTATACATTCAACTATTGCTGAACATTAGATTGCTCCCATCTCTTGTCTACTAACAATATTACTGCAATGAACATAGGAAGGCAAATATCTCTTAGAGATCTTGATTGCAATTCTTTTGGATGCATATCCAGAAATGAGATTACTGGGTCCTATGGTAGTCCGAGTTTTAATTTTCTGAGGAACTGCCACACTGTTTTATCATATTAGCTAAACCAATTACATTTCCACCAACAGTGCACAGGTTCCAATTTCTCCTCATCCACTCCAACACTTGTTTTTCTAGTTTTGTTTTGTTTCTAGTTGCCAGCCTAATAGGCATCAGGTTATATTTCATTGTGATTTTGATAATAATGTTGATCATTTCATATACATGTTGACCATTTGTGTGTCTATTTTGGAGACATGCCCATTTTTAATTGTTTTTTGTGGGTTTTTTTTTTTTTTCTTCTTGTGCTATTTAGTGAGAGGGGCATGCTGTTTCCCACCTCCATCACCCCCACCCCCAACAACCTGGGGCGTTTATAATCTCTTCCTCCCCCTGGCGTCTTTCTGTGGCACTGCAAATTACCTTGTTTTATAGCATCTAATGTACTATTCCGGAGAAGGCAATGGCACCCAACTCCAGTACTCTTGCCTGGCAAATCCCATGGGTGGAGGAGCCTGGTAGGCTGCAGTCCATGGGGTCGCTAGGAGTCAGACACGACTGAGCGACTCACTTTCACTTTTCAGTTTCATGCACTGGAGAAGGAAATGGCAACCCACTCCAGTGTTCTTGCCTGGAGAATCCCAGGGATGGGGGAACCTGGTGGGCTGCTGTCTCTGGGGTCGCACAGAGTCGGACACGACTGAAGCGACTTAGCAGCAGTAGCAGCAGCAATGTACTATTCTGGAGAAGGCAATGGCAACCCACTAAAATCCCATGGGTGGAGGAGCCTGGTAGGCTGCAGTCCATGGGGTCGCTAGGAGTCAGACACGACTGAGCGACTCACTTTCACTTTTCAGTTTCATGCATTGGAGAAGGAAATGGCAACCCACTCCAGTGTTCTTGCCTGGAGAATCCCAGGGATGGGGGAACCTGGTGGGCTGCTGTCTCTGGGGTCGCACAGAGTTGGACACAACTGAAGCGACTTAGCAGCAGTAGCAGCAGCAATGTACTATTCTGGAGAAGGCAATGGCAACCCACTGCAGTACTCTTGCCTGGAAAATCCCCTGGACGGAGGAGCCTGGTAGGCTGCAGTCCATGGGGTTGCTACAAGTTGGACACAACTGAGTGAGTTCACTTTTCACTTTCATGCATTGGAGAAGGAAATGCCAACCCACTCCAGTGTTCTTGCCTGGAGAATCCCAGGGATGGGGGAGCCTGGTGGGCTGCCGTCTGTGGGGTCACATAGAGTCGGACATGACTGAAGCGACTTAACAGCAGCAGCAGCAGCAATGTACTATTCTTGTTGTCAGCATTCACAGAGCATCCAAATTCAACTGGTTCCCATCAAGGCCCAGCATCAAGAGAACAGATGTCAGTCACTCCCAAAAGCTAGAATGATGGATACATGCTCCACTCCTCTGCTTCCCTCCCAGAGAAGAAGTCCTGAGTCTGTGCCTTTTCCCAATCATGATGAGCTGTGCCAGCCATGGCAAGTCACCCCACCTCTTTGTTCTCAGTGTCCTTCAAGCATCCAAACCATGTCTGTTCTGTGGGCACTTTAGGTGGACCGAAACAGAAACTAGTTCCTCAGGCAGCCTTCTAACAAGGTGGAGCATTGGACTGCTACTTTTTTCATTCTTCTGAGGAAGAAGTTCCAAGGTGGTACATTCTTTCCCAGTGCAGAGCTGGATCAGCTTGGGAGAAGGGCTGATGCAGATAAAATGGCTTTTTTTATGTTTCAATGCCACTGCTCTTGGCTTTGTATTCACCTGAGGTGCTGAAATTTCTTACTTGGATTCTGGAATCCTCAGAAAGGTATTTTGGTTCCTATATCATTGTTAAATCAGTATTTCTCTGGGTCAACAAGGACTGGACTTCTTATTCTGTGATCTTGCCAATATCACTTCTCTCTCTTATTGAGATAATCTATGTGAAGTGCTACACATAATTCTTATATGTAGTATATGTCCAATATGTTTACTTGGCTATTACTATTATCAGAATCATTTTTCACTTTACTGAACATATGAACTATTTACTGAACACATCATGCTTTCGTGTCGTATATCTTCTGCCTGGAATGGCTTTTCCTTCCCTTTCCACTCAGTGAACTTCTACTTAGCTTCTAGAAGAAGTGAACTTCTACTTAGCTTCTAGAAGTACTTAGCTTCTAGAAGAAGTCTTAATGTCATTACTGTAAATCACACACACACACAAAAACCTTCTAAAATATTCACAGCACTTTTTTCATTTTTGCTTTAAAATCCATACCACATAGTATCATAATAGATTTAGATTTCAGCATTACCTGTTTTAGAACTTCTTCAGGAGAGGAGCACAACCTAAACTGATCTGTGTTTCTATTCCTGACACTTATCCTTTCTGTTTTCTGTCCATATCCAGCAAGGTGACTGCCATGAGGTGCTTGTTAAATGTCTACCAAATGAATTGTATAGGGTAGACATGCTGCTTTCCTGGAATCTCCAGGAAACCTGATTTCAATTTTATGTTAGCAAGAGATCATAAAGTTTTATTCATTCTTACTTTGAATTTTTGGATCTTGACTAAAATTCTCAGCCAGATGAAATGTCAGTGGATTTGGTCTGGATGGCTCTAAAACAGTGAATGTATAAGCATGGCAAAGACAATGTTGAAATTGAGAGGAAACTTAATTGCCCAGGGGCTTCACTGACGACTCAGCAGATAAAGAATCAACCTGCAATCCAGGAGATGCAGGTTTGCTCCTTGGGTCAGGAAAATCCCTTGGAGGAGGAAGTGACAACTCACTCCAGTATTCTTGTCTGAAAAATCCCAAGGACAGAGGAGCCTGGTGGTCTATAGTCCAAAGTGTCACAAAGAATCAGACACGACTGAGCAACTGAGTACACATTACAATTGCCCAAGCATTGCTGTTTCTCATTTACTAGAGGAATAAACTGACTTTTCCAAAGTCACTTAGCATTTTAGAAAGAGTGAAGATATTCCTTCATTTTGGTTCAGGTGGAAGGCAATCTTGAAAGATTATTTCATTAAATATTACCTATGCTGATGAAGCAGGACACATTTTCTCTTGTTATTTTTTTTCTAAAATTCTTCATTGAATCTCTTAGGAAGGTATAATAAGAAGTCTCTTAGGAAGGTATAGTACCTTTTAAAAAACATTAGAAATTATCCATGAATAAACGTTGGCTCAAATTGATGTTACCTAGAAACCCATTTGATCCTTGCAACGAAAATCCTTCTAAAACATAAAGTCCTACTCCTTCTCTGTTAGTTCTGTCCTGCACTTAGATTCAGGCTAGGGAATCCCCTGATGTGGGTCTTACACCTCAGCAGGCCCTATTTTGGCCCTTCTCCTTCTCATGAGACAAAGAATCCATGGGACTAATGGGGCATGTTTTCCCACAGCCAGTGTTTACTCCCAACCTTCTAGACCATGTTCTAGGTATATGAGACTCCCAAATGCCCTGCCATGTAGCTCCTAATCTGCTCCCTAGCTATGGCTGGGCTTCCTTCCCAGTTCATTCTTTGGAGGGTATGTCATGTCTCAGGTTTGCATATTCATAAATTCAGGTGGTAGACAAGAGCTGACTGTTTATGGGGAGTACCTGTGGATCTTGGACACAAGATCCAGGGTATCTACACACATGTTCAGAAGGATGCCTGTGCTATTAGACAAAGCCAAATGTAGAAAGAAGAGAGGAATGGGCTCTGAGCCAGGATCCAGGATTCAGCTCTTAACACCACCATATTCTGGCACAGAATTCTGAGGTATTCAAGAACTTTAATTCAGACTTGGCTTCATTGCTTTTAAAAGTAATTTTATAAGTTAGAGGATAGGCTTTTTTTTAAAAGAAATCTTGATTTGTAGCTTTATATATATATATTATGTTATGGGCATTTTCAATTTTGCCCCGGACCCAGCATTAGGGGAGGGCTTGCCTTCCTTGGTAAGTATCAATTGTCATGAAAAAGACTAAATTTGTTTTGATAATTGCAACCTGTACAATATAGGCTAGAGACATTGCCAACATTATATAGTAGCTAATGTGAACTGACCCTGAAACATACCCTGAAAGTTTTTCTTAATTAAACTTTCAGTTATTTGCTCATTTATTTTAAATTTTGCTTTTTATTCTAAAAGTGGAATGCTGCTGATTGAGTGTTCCAGTTAATTGGGTCAATCAACATTTTTCTGAATAATATTATTTATGAATTGATAGAAGATGTTGACGGGCATAGTGCAGAAAAACAGGAAGAGATGCTAAATCAATGAGAGGGTCTTCATAAGGCAAACCAGATGCATTTAATCAGGCTTTGGGGACAATGGTGGATCCGAAGGCCAAAATCATGAAAGAGAAACTGAGCAACACACATTATAAATACATAAGATACAAAGAAAATCACAGAGAAGTATCACAGTACATCCTAGAATTCATTAAAAAGAAAAACTTGTAAGGGGATGTGCTGAACACTCTGTGAGATGTATGAAGAAATGAGGAAAACAGGTGCCTGGAGATGAGCGGGTGCTGCCTCCATGGCCATGGACAATGCTGTGCTAATTCTGGGCACTGCACTTAAGAAGCAACATGAGCATTTGGAACACGTTTAAATGGCAGTGACTGGGAGGATAATGACTTCATCTGTTTTTACAGAGGGCTCAAGAAAAAGTGCTGTCTTCTTATACTTGGAGGATTGCCACATTCAAGTGCTATTGAACTTCTTCATAGTCCCAGAGGACATAAGGGCAAAGGACAGGAAGTCACAGGGAAATGGGTTTTGAACAAGCATATATATATAAGCGAATACCTAGCACTGGGAGTTCACCTAACACAGTTCTGTCAGGACAGAGAAAATGTGTGTTGTGTTTACAGCTGGATCACTAATGTAATGGTTCTTCAATATGGTTGAACATCTGGTGGAGCCTTTTGAAAAAATGGCGTATTTTAACTCCCATCGCCAGAGATTTTGATTTAGGTTTTGCAGGGGTATGCTCTTCTGAATTCCTGAATTGTTCCATAGGGGTGCTGATGTATATTACAAACCAAGAGCCATTGCCTTGCTATGAAATACAAGCCCTGGTACATGCTAAAACTTAATTTATTGACTCCGGGCCTTTGCACTTACTGTTCTCTCTGCCTAGAACATTATTCTCTAGACTTCTGAAAGTTTTGCTGCCTCACTTCACTCAGATCTAAGACAGGGCCATCTCCCATTCTCCCATCACTTCTTTTTGTTTTTATTTTTTTCTTTTTTGTATTGCTGTTTATGAAATTCTATTTGTTTATCTCTCTATGGGTCACTTTGCCACTAGAATATAGATTCCATGAGAACTGTGACTTTGTCTTATTCTCTGTTGTCTAGTCATGGCTTAGAATAAAGACTGCTGCTGCTGCTAAGTCACTTCAGTCGTGTCCGACTCTGTGCGACCCCACAGACGGCAGCCCACCAGGCTCCCCCATCTCTGGGATTCTCTAAGCAAGAATACTGGAGTGGGTTGCCATTTCCTTCTCCAATGCATGAAAGTGAAAAGTGAAAGTGATCTTGCTCAGTCGTGTTTGACTCTTAGCGACCCCATGGACTGCAGCCTACCAGGCTCCTCACATGGGATTTTCCATGCAAGAGTACTGGAATGGGTTGCCATTAAAGCCTAGGGAATCATAAATGTTCAACAAATACATGTTAAATTAATGAGGAGGAACTTCATGAATGAGGGCTTGTTGATGACTGATGGTTTGATTGACAGATTGAATGACAACCCACCCTCCTCCCCACTGGAGAAGTTATTAAAGCAGATGTTAGACCACATTTTTTGATGATGCTTTGGAGTCAGTCACGTATCACATGTAAGGCTGATCTCAAAAGTTCCTTTCCAGTCACAAAGATGACATAGGGGATGGAGAAGATGAAGAGGAGAGAACAGGCATAAAGGACAGCAGAATTAAGGAGGAACTAGAGAGACTGGAGTGAAACAGCTTGCTGAGAAGCTGGCAATGGCAGCTGACTTGTTGAAATATTCACCACACTCTGATATAACAGATGTTATTTGAGGGATCTGTGTGAGCATTTGTAAACTGCTGCTTTCTATGCCTTTATCCTTCTCCCTGCATGCCACACACAGCAGCTTGCTGCCTGTCCATCCATTCCCAGAAGGTACTTTTTCTTCTTTCACAAAAAGAGAACTAGTGCCCCTCTACCTAACTGTGGTCATATACTATCACATTCTTGAAGAGAAGCATCTGCATGCCTCCTGCCCTTAATTTTTTGTCTTTGCCTTGTTCCTCTCCTGCTATTCACCCTTGCTCACTCTTCTTGGGCCACACTGACCTTCCTGCTCTTCTTTAAACACGCCAGGCGTGTCTTGATTTCAGGGCTTTGCACTGATTGCACTCTTTGCCTAGAAGGTCTTCCTCCAGAGGCCGCCTGACTCCTTCCCTCCCCGACTTCAAGTCTCTGTTCAAATCTCACCTTCTCAGTGAGTCTGATTTGACAACCTTGTTTGAAACAGCAATCTCACCCTCTCCACATATTTCTGAAACCATTATCCTGCTCTATATTTTTCACTGTTTCAGGTACTCTTTGCCTGAAAATGTTTTTAAATTTTATTTATTGTATCTAATTAACTATCTGTCTTCCCACAACAGCTCCTCCTATTAGAACATTTATGAGGGAGCAAAGCATCTTTGTTTTGTTTGAAGATGTATTCCCCATGAGCAGAGGAGTGTCTAGCATATAGTATACAAAACAATACATAATAAACATGTGTTGCATGGCAAAATGAATGAATGATGTGTTAAATAAAATCCAGGAAAAAGTTCACTTAACAATTCTCATCCAGTGAAGCAACTTGGGAATCCCTGATCCTCTGGACTTCATAGCTTGTGTTCACATTTGTTTTCCTTCTTCAGTGATTAATTTACTCAAAAAGCACTTACCACTGTGTACAGAAGGCCTCAATGAGTTCCTCAAGGAGGCAAAATCAGAGAAGATAGTCCTAACTAGCTCGCAGTGCAGCTATGAAAAGACAATGATAAGAATGTGTGCATACTTGTGTGCTCAATTGTGTCCAACTCTTTGCGACCCCACAGACTGTAGCTTGCCAGGCCCCTCTGTCTATGGGATTCTCCAGGCAAGAATGCTGGAGTGGATTTCCATGCCCTCCTCCAGGGGATCTTCCCGATCCAGGGGTTAAGCCCACATCTCCTGTGTCTCCTGCATTGGCAGGCAGATTCTATACCACTGCACTACCTGGGAAGCCCCTTATGATAAGAATATCCTGTGACTAAAGACTGTGGGTTATCAAAAAGGCTTGCACCACATTTCCTTTGCTAATATGTAAATGTGAAACATAAAATAACTTTATCACATTATTATATTTGTTTACTGGAAATCAGAGATTTGGGGAAAGATGGGAGCTTCTTTCACAATGTTAAGTGCATATTGTGAATCTCCAGATGTGTTTTACAGGATTTCTTAAATCCTGTAAAGTGATAAGTCATAGGACCTTTGGGGAAAAAAGACATTGTGGCAACAGAGGTGGGGGTGGGAGGGTGAGGAGAGGTATAAAGAGGCTGCTGGGGAGAGGCGGTGTTCAGAAGAGGGGTGAGAGGAAGAAGAAGAATGAGTCCAGAATATTCCTAAACTTGATCCCAGGTCATATCAGTTATACTCTGTAACCATGGATCTCAGGTCACAAGCCAGTGAAAGGAAATGGAGAGAAAATGAGAATCCTGAGTGAATTAACGTATTTTCATCTGAGGTGTTAAGGGCAGAGAGAAGAATACAAAGGCAAGGATTTGCAGTGTGAGAAGACTATTGTCATGAAGGTTGGGATGTTAATGTGCCTCTGTGCCCTATTTCACTTAGGATTTATTGGGCAGATTTTTGAGATTCTGCTTGTATATGACAGGAAGTTGAACATGGCCTCCTTTTACCTGTAATAATATTCTACAAATATCTTGCCTGATTAATGTGGACTATGAATATAACCAGATGAAGGGGTGTCCTAAGCCGCACCAGGAAACCCTCTTAATAATCTAGTGCCCCTAATGGAGAGTAAAGGTAATTAATTAATTAAGGAAAGCATGGCAGAATAGTAAAACAAAACATAACCCTGATGTCTGGACGAGAACCATAGAACCTTCAAGAGAAAGGAAGGAGAGTCTATAAGCATCGGTGAGGGCTATAAACATGGACAATTTAATGAGGCTACATGGGACTGTACTTGTGACATTATCACAGACCTCAGGCCTCAGGCCTCAAATAGGTGGTATTTCAACTAATGATATTCTGCACAGAAGAAGATGAGTGAAAATGCAAAGAAATCCTCTTCCTTAGTTTCACAGTGGTGGCTCTGAGGAGGAAACATCTAGATATACTGAGAAGGTAGGTGAAAATACACGCATGGCATTTGTTATTGTTCAGTCACTCAGTCGTGTCCGACTCTGCGACCCCATGGACTGCAGCACGCCAGGCTTCCCTGTCCTTCACCAACTACTGGAGCTTGCTCAAACGCATGTCCTTTGAGCTGGCGATGCCATCCAACCATCTCGTCCTCTGTCATTCCCTTCTCCTGCCTTCAATCTTTCCCAGCATTGTGGTATTTTCCCAATAAGTTGGCTCTTTGCACCAAGTATCCAAAGTATTGGAATCTCAGTTTTAGCATCAGTCCTTCCAATGAATATTCATGGTTGATTTCCTTTAGGATTAACTGGTTTGATTTCCATGCAGTCCAAGGGCCTCTCAAGAGTCTTCTCCAACCTTGGGTGAGAGTTAAAGAATTTGGTGTTCTGCAGAAGCTCAGCCATTGACTAGTTATGTAATCATAGATAAGTAAATTTTACCTTTGAAATAGGTAGGCTATAAATTCCTTTCCTGTGAAAATGCTGTGAGATTCTGACTTTGTTACATAAAGAAAAATAATATCATAAAAGCAGAAAAGAGCTCATTCTGAGATACACAGGGCTAGGTCTATCGAATCAGCAGTAAAAGCACTAAACTTCAAGAGAAATTAAAAGGACTAAGCGTCCTCCTATCCCATTCCTATACCCCCTAGTTTCTTGAAATTCTATCCTTGGTGTTAGTCTTTTGTGATTAAGTATAATTTTATTCCTTGGTGGCACAATTGGTAAAGAAACAACCTGTAATGTAGGAGATCTGTGCTCAATCCCTGGGTTGGGAAGATCCCTTGGAGAAGGGAGTGGATAATACGTGGTTAATTTGCTACCAGAGCAAGGAGAGACTTTCTTAGTTAAGACAGTCTCCTGATCAGTAGATTCCTAGGGAGATCAGATGGGGAAACCTAGTCTACAAGAAGTAAAAGGAGAAATATATGAAAGAAGAAAACCTACTCCAATTAAATGAATTAGCATTTCTTATCTATATTTCTTAACTTTCTGTCACTGAGTGCCACACACCAATAAAATGTTATGAATCTTTTGGTTTGAAGGGCTTTAAATACATCAAAATATTTCACTGGTGGCTTAAATCTCAACTTTTGCATTTTCCACTATGAGAGATGAGAGAGGATTAACGTTTACCTCTGTCTTCGGAAGTTTCTCCCCCTAAACACCATGATACCATGGGGCTTTTCCTGGCTTGTATTTCAGGAGGTCAACTGGTCCTCTAGGTCTAGATACATAGGTTGAGAATGTAAGCCTGAAAACCTTAAGTGCATATTCTGAATTATTTGCCTTACATTTTATAAAGACAAAAAGACAAAAAACTTATATCTTAAACTGAAGTGAGTCCCAGGTGTTGCAGAACGTGTCCCAAGTCCCACTTCTTGCAGAACATGTGATAAGGTCAACATTGACCGCAGATGATGACAGACCCAGTTGGGTGTTATTCTAAATATATCACTGCCAGTATCACCCTTGGCAGCACCCCACTTCCTCCTTCCACCCCGGATTTCCCATCAGATGTGGAGAGAGCTCATTACTAACCAGGATGGGAGAACTGATGCTAACACCCACTGCAGCAGTTCAGTCAACCCCTTCATTACTCTTCCTTCTGGCCAAACTCCCAGCAGCCTCTGGTGAAAACCTTGCCATGGCACACTGCAAATCCCAGGGCTCCTCACTAACACTTCACTTTTCATGGAGGTCATGACTAAGCCGAGCAAGACTTTCTTTGCCTGCCCCCAGCTGAGTGACCTGCTTTCACAGCAGCACGATTTCTCTAATGAGATTGTTTCACAAAGAGAAGAATGAAATCAAGTGTCAGGGGCTTGGATCAAAGTGATTCTTATGCTCAGAGGCACAGGGTCAGACTGCAGGTAGGAATGAGTTCTTGGACTAGACAGGATCCTGTTGAGAGCACCTCCCCACCATCCTCATGGCTCTCCTTTCTCCTTGTCACGACTGACCTTTAAAATTTTAGAAAGGATCTCCCATGCAAATACTTGAATTGGTTTCAAGAAAAATTCCTAGAATATCTAACATACAGCTATTCTTCTGAGCGTGTAGCTCAACTGACACAAATTCCCATGCTGATTTCCATGAGGTAGGAAATACTTAAAGGAGGAACTGAGGCTCAGAAATGTTGAGTAACTTGCCACCAAACCAAGTGCTAGTAAGTGGGAGAGTGGAGATTTTAACCCATTTTCATTTATCTCCAAAGTTTATGAGCTCAAACTCTAAGACACAGCAAGTAATATATACCTAGCACTGAGGGGGGATATGTGGGGGATGTTGAGATGAAATAGATTAGGTGTGGCTTCGAACACCTATATACAATGCATAGTTGAGACTATATACAATGACTAGAATATAGAAATATACAATGTATAGTTGAGACAGACATGAGTTTAAATTATAGAAAGACAATATAAGGAAGAATATGAAAACTGTGGGCCTGAGTCTTCTGACCACAGTGCCATATCTCAACTTCTATGTGATTCTAATTGATGGACAGGGAAAACCTTTACAGGGTAATTATAATTTTAGCTGGGCCTGAATTGGTACTAGTTTTAAATGTAGATGTCTTTTTATTTTTACTTATTTTGGCCATGCTGCAGCATGCAGGATCTTAGTTCCTTAACGAGGGGTCAAACTCATGACCCCTGCAGTGAAGTGAGGAGTCTAACCAGTGGACCACCAGGGAGGTGCCAAATTGATTTATTTGGATATGCTTGCAATGCAGGAGACCCAGGTTCGATTCCTGGGTTGGGAAGATCCCCTGGAAGAGAAAATGGCAACTCACTCCAGTATTCTTGCCTGAAAAATTCTATGAACAGAGGAGCCTGGTGGGCTACAGTCCATGGCATCACAAAGAGCTGGACACGACTGAGTGACGAACACATTCAAAGAGTGTGTAGGTCATTCTAGGCAGTGAGAAAAATATGTAAAAAATCTCAGATGTGGGATAAGACTGCAGAATGAATTTCAAAATCACTGAATAGTCAATTATGGATAGAAAGGAGAGACGGCTCATTGCTAAAGCGAAAGCCTATAGAAGCATCTCCAAGATTCTGTTTTGTACAAATGGTACAATTTATATGTTATAAAGATCAGTAGGGCAGTCAATCTGGAGGAAAAATCAAAACACATGTAACAGCTCTGTAGATAATCTCTAGATATTCTATGGTTATTAATTCTTAGTCTTTTCTAACATGGAAGTCACTCAAAAATTGTACCTTTTTCATGACTTCCTTGCCTAGAGGAATATTCATCTAATTAAAAATGTTTTCTGATTACTAACAATGTGCAACTCACTGGTTAAACAAGAGCAGTGGCCAAGAAACACATATTAAATTGAAGAAATAGAAGAGATCAATGAAGAGATAAAGAGATAAATAAAGAGAGAGATTTATCTCAAATGAAGAGAAAAAGCACTGGACAATAAGTCTCCCTGCTGAAGAGTGGGCACACAGTGGAGACAGGAGGTGACATGGCTGTTAAAGAAAGGAGGAGAAACTGAATTAGTCCTTGAGCAGTTCTTCAACAGATAATGATTTAGAGGAAGAAGGAGAAAATCAAGCAGGAGAGTCAGGGTGAGTGAAGTGAGAGCTAGTAGCCAAGGAGGACTAGGGCACAGAAGGGCGTGATCTAAGTCAGGACAAGAATGGGGAAACTCATGGCTATGCATGGCAACTGAGCTTGGACTCCACTAAGACAGCAGTGGGAAACCACTGAAGGCTGTACGTCATGCAGTGATAGTAGCAGAGCATTAGATACTCTGACTCTGTGGTGGCAATCTTGAGTGGTTTGGAGTTGGAGAGACTGGAAGTGGGAAAGACCAGGTAGAATTCTATAGCTCCGGCTCAAGTAAGTGGTCACAATGGTGACAATGGAAATGATGGGATGGGTTGAAAGCTGATACAGAGAAAAGATCAATAGGAATTGCGGGTGACTAAATTTATGGAACAAATGAGAAAGAAGAATCAAGGTAGCATCAATACTAAATGAGTAGAGGTAGAATTATTAATATTAAGAGAATCCAGTTGTCATAATAAAAGATCTATTGACCATGTTGAAATTGAGGTATCCATTAGCCATCCAGATAAAATGATTAGTAGGCAGGGAATTCATGTCTAGAGTTCAGAACAGCCTATTTTTAAGCTCAGACTATATAGGCTTAAAAGCAGCCCTGGAGGAAAGAGAAAACAGTAGCAGCAAATCTGCTCTTAGCAGATTTCTTATTATAGAGATAAGAAATATCTCTATATTCAGGTGACAAGGAGATGAACAGCCATCTAAGGAGTTGGTAGAACTTTCTTTGGCAAAGTGTTACAGGACAAGAAGAGGAGTGTCAATAATGTCATAAATTGCAGGGTCATTAATGAGGATGTGCCATTTGGGGCTGGTAACTTTCTGGGTAGGAAATAGAGAGTTTGGGACAGAAGTCAGCAAGTAGAATTAATATGGGCCAAGGAAGCAGGGACAATAAACATAATCCATTCTTTTCACAATGTGGGCACTGACAGGAGAAAGGAAAGACGGAGCAGTAGGTTGAGTAACTAACAGTATGCTCATGGGAAGTTTTTACAATGGAAAGCATAGTTCTTCCAATGTCTTTTGGATATGGCCTTGGAACTTAAAAGCTTAAATTTATTCCCCCAAATGGTTTCCTTAAGTGTGTAGTTTACGTCATGTTTTAAAAGTATTGTTATCAACTTAATGAATGCCCTATATAAGATACAAGCATTCTACATTTTATTTGAACCTTTAGGCCATGAGAAATTTAGACAGTGTATTATGTAAAGAGCAGGATTTAATGAACTAATAGTTTGAGAAGACAGAGTGTGTGTTCTGACATTAAGTCAAATAACTTCTTATATTTTCTGCACAGATTACTTAAGCCTGGCTCTGTTCCCATGTGTATAGGAACAATATAGGTAATGGTCCTGGGTGTGTCAGTGACCAGCTGTGCAGCCTGGGACAAATTAATTGGCTTATATGGGCCTCTGCACCACTTTCTAAAAATAATGATTTTAGATACAACCTCTTAAAAAATTCCAGCTAGGCAATGTTATGTTTTCCCTGTCCTGTTGCATGGAAGGGAGGGTATATTTTGGGGAGGGCAATTGGGGGTGGGGTGGGGAGAGAATGACAGTTTTTGGAATGTTAAATATAATTTTGAAAAAGAAAACAGAAAGGTAATTCAATAAATAAAATATGGAAGCAAATTCTTTATGTGGGCAAACTATACTTCCAGACAAGAGTTTCCTGTTAGCTTAATGAGTAAGAATCCTTGAAGTCATCTTCCAACCCATAATAATGTGGCCAGACTCTTTGGATATATCCTATTTGGGTGATGGGAGAGAACAGAATAGGGATGAGGGAGGAAAGAAACAGAGAAAGTAAAGTTCATTTAATACAGGCAATTTTGTCACCTTGCTCAGTTTCAGATGCAAGAAAGTCTTGATTTTGAGGATGAGGAATGAACTGGAGGCATGAGAGGGCCCGAGAGATGATTTCTCTGCTTTCTGAGAAAGGGATGTGGGATAAAGAGCCTCTTGAGAAAGTCAAGTGGAAAGAACCACAGACAATGGCCAATTTGAATCTTACCTTCATGGTTTTCGAGAGGCAGTGTACTCACATACTGTTGGTTCCCGCAGAATGGAAGTCCATTAGCCATAGGTGGCATTACGGTCTGAATGCTGTGCCCCTGCCCGCATTTGGATGCTGAAATGCTACTGACAAGTGATGGAATTTGGAGGTGGGGCCTCTGGGAGGTGATTAGGTGATGAATCAGCCTTTGCTAATATAATTAGTGCCCTTATAAAAGTGGTGCTAGAGAACTCCATCATCTTTTCTGCCATATGAGGTTGCAATAAAAAGATAGCTATCTAGGAAACAGGTTCTCATCAGACACCAAATCTGCCAGAGCCTTGATTTCTGGATTTCTCAGCCTCCAGGACTGTGGTAAGTAAATTTCTGCTGTTTATAAGCTACTCAGATTATGGTATTTTGCTAGTGGCCCAAATGGACTCTGACAGATGGCTCTGCTATTTTCTACCAAGTTCTCTCTTCATCTCCTTCTCCACTGCCTTGGGACGGGATGTCAAAAGGCCTCTTTCACTGGGAGTGGGTTGGATCATTGCCACTTCATTCGTTTCTGATCCTGAGACATATCTCTGCACCTGCTGTATTCTATATGAGAAAAGACTACCATCTCAGAATGCCGGATGGAGGATGTCTTTGGGGTAGTAGGAAAGGAGGATTTTTCACACTGTGATGATTTCAAGAAATAGCAAAAATGTTTTAGTATCTATAAAAGCTAGCAAGATGTCATGACACTTCTTGGCTGTAAATAGCACTCTTTCAGGACCCAAAACATAATTCGAGGTGTCCTGCCAGTCTCCTCTCTATTCTTCTCGCTACACATGCTATAATGCCTGTCCCAGGCAATTCCATCAGTTGTGACTTTGTGATCTGACCAAACCTTCACTATTTTGGTATTAAATTGGATTTGAACTTGGGTCTCAATTCAATTCAGTTCAATTAACATTTATTGAACACCCACTAGGCAAGGTCTTCAACCTTCTCTGTAAGTCACATCCAAACTCTCTAAACAAGCAAATTGAACTGGAAGTCGGTAAGAACCACACTTTTCTAAAACACTTCCAGTATCTTTCAGTATTTTGCTTCTTAAAATATCTCAGGTTTGTTTTAGAGAGCAGTATTACTTGGTAACTGAGAAGGCTAAAAGACTAATTCATGTGAATCTTTACCTGCATCAGGAGAGTGGGTTCTGCCAAAGATTCTGTAGGTCATATTTAAATGGTAAGTCAAGAATAACAAGGTCACAGATTTGAATTTCTGACACTGGCATTTCAGAAGTCAAATTTGAGTGTTTGATGACTCTGTTAATTGGATGCTTTTTTCTTCACTATTTATTAAACCATTTTGAAAACAGTCAGGTATCATGGAAAAAGAATCCTGGATTGGGTATATATTGCTTGTGGGACTCTGGAAAAATTATTCGATCCTCCCTGGGTTTACTTATTTCAGTAATATTTATTACCTGTCACACCATATTTAGCACATTAGATGAATAATCCTTCCTCTTATACATTAGTCATTAAATGATGTCCTTTATATATGGAAAGAGAAAACCATTAAATGCAACAACTGGTTTTGTTCTATTCAAAGGTGCTTTAAATGTTTAGTTTGGTTGAGATAATAACAACATTATTATCATAGCAATATTATTGCTAAAATAATAATATATTCTTGCTTGAGGTTAGTCGTCAGAAAAACAGCAGCTGACGTGTTAGACAGATTCCTTTTGATTTTGGTCTGGACAGACAATTGGAGTGATGATAGAAGACCATTTTTGTTTTGATTTTTCAGAGAGGTGACGAAGACCTATTACTAGTCTCCAGAATAAAAGAGGATAGGTGAGACCTCTAGGTGATAAGGGAAAGCAGCAAGAGGGAGATAGGGGTAAGGGGAGATTTCTAAGCTACAGTAAAAGTCTTGTTCAAAATTAATGTATTCAACTCACTTAAAATTACTATATTAAAGTTCTACAATATTTCTGGGCACAGTTCTAGGTTCAGGTAATACATATAGAGTTGCTACATTAAAATTGACTACTATAGGGAAATTCTGATCACAGAAAGAAAATTTGAGGAAATGTGCAAACTGGATCTGAGTAACTTCAGCATTTGACAAAAATGTAATTAATAGGTGTTGTCATTTAGTTCAGTATATAACTATGATCAGAAATTTTATTAAAGCCTCTCATGTTATATTTCTTTCAGATATTCATGTATTATTCTAAGGACGCCACTTAAATAATATTCATCAAGATGTTTTAGATCACAAGCATAATGTAAACTGAAAATGCATGCCTTATCTATTTACTGACTTTTTATATTTTTTGTACAAAATTTTTCTTTGAGACCCTACCACTTTTTCTACCAGACTATTAACAGCAGCTGGATCATCAAAAAAGCAAGAGAGTTCCAGAAAAACATCTATGTCTGCTTTATTGACTATGCCAAAGCCTTTGACTGTGTGGATCACAAGAAACTGTGGAAAATTCTGAAAGAGATGGGAATACCAGACCACCTGACCTGCCTCTTGAGAAATCTGTATGCAGGTCAGGAAGCAACAGTTAGAACTGGACATGGAACAACAGACTGGTTCCAAATAGGGAAAAGAGTACATCAAGGCCGTATATTGTCACCCTGCTTATTTAACTTATATGCAGAGCACATCATGAGAAAAGCTAGGCTGGTGGAAGCACAAGCTGGAATCAAGATTGCTGGGAGAAATACCAATAACATCATGAGAAACGCTGGACTGGAAGAAACACAAGCTGGAATCAAGATTGCTGGGAGAAATATCAATAATCTCAGATATGCAGATGACACCACCCTTATGGCAGAAAGTGAGGAGGAGCTAAAAAGCCTCTTGTTGAAAGTGAAAGAGGAGAGTGGAAAAGTTGGCTTAAAGCTCAACATTCAGAAAACGAAGATCATGGCATCTGGCCCCATCACTTCATGGGAAATAGATGGGGAAACAGTAGAAACAGTGTCAGACTTTGTTTTTTTGGGCTCCAAAATCACTGCAGATGGTGACTGCAGCCATGAAATTAAAAGGCGCTTACTCCTTGGAAGAAAAGTTATGACCAACCTAGATAGTATATTCAAAAGCAGAGACATTACTTTGCCGACTAAGGTCCGTCTAGTCAAGGCTATGGTTTTTCCTGTGGTCATGTATGGATGTGAGAGTTGGACTGTGAAGAAGGCTGAGCGCAGAAGAATTGATGCTTTTGAACTGTGGTGTTGGAGAAGACTCTTGAGAGTCCCTTGGACTGCAAGGAGATCCAACCAGTCCATTCTGAAGGAGATCAACCCTGGGATTTCTTTGGAAGGAATGATGCTAAAACTGAAGCTCCAGTACTTTGGGCACCTTATGCGAAGAGTTGACTCATTGGAAAAGACCCTAAAGATCATGGCATCTGGCCCCATCACTTCATGGGAAATAGATGGGGAAACAGTAGAAACAGTGTCAGACTTTGTTTTTTTGGGCTCCAAAATCACTGCAGATGGTGACTGCAGCCATGAAATTAAAAGGCGCTTACTCCTTGGAAGAAAAGTTATGACCAACCTAGATAGTATATTCAAAAGCAGAGACATTACTTTGCCGACTAAGGTCCGTCTAGTCAAGGCTATGGTTTTTCCTGTGGTCATGTATGGATGTGAGAGTTGGACTGTGAAGAAGGCTGAGTGCAGAAGAATTGATGCTTTTGAACTATGGTGTTGGATCCAACCAGTCCATTCTGAAGGAGATCAACCCTTGGATTTCTTTGGAAGGAATGATGCTAAAACTGAAGCTCCAGTACTTTGGCCACCTTATGCAAAGAGTTGACTCATTGGAAAAGACCCTGATGCTGGGAGGGATTGGGGGCAGGAGGAGAAGGGGATGACCGAGGATGAGATGGCTGGATGGCATCATGGACTCAATAGACGTGAGTCTGAGTGAACTCTGGCAGTTGGTGATCGACAGGGAGGCCTGACTTACTGCTATTCATGGGGTCGCAAAGAGTTGGACACGACTGAGCGACTGAACTGAACTGAGACAGCATATTAAAAAGCAGAGACATTACTTTGTCAACAAAGGTCTGTCTGGTCAAGGCTAAGGTTTTTCCAGTAGTTATGTATCGATGTGAAAATTGGACTGTAAAGAATGCTGGGCACCAAAGAATTGATGCTTTTGAACTGTGGTGTTGGAGAAGACACTTGACAGTCCCTTGGCCTGCAAGGAGATCCAATCAGCCCATCCTAAAGGAGATCAGTCTTGGGTGTTCATTGGAAGGACTGACGTTCAAGCTGAAACTCCAATACTTTGGTCACCTGATGTGAAGAGCTGCTTCATTGGAAAAGACCCTGATGCTGGGAAAGATTGAGGGCAGGAGGAGGAAGGGACGACAGAGGATGAGATGGCTAGAAGGAATCACCGACTCGATGACATGAGTTTGAGTAAATTCTGGGAGTTGGTGATGGACAGAGAGGCCTGGTGTGGTGCAGTCCATGGAGTCACAAAGAATTGGACCTGACTGAGTGACTGAACTGAAATGATTAACAGCAGCACCTGGGACTGACTTCTGGAATTTTAGGAAAAATGAATAGAGAATATAGTTTGGTGCAATATAATTCTATGTGAATTGCAATTTTAAAATAAAATATGGTAGCATAAAAATATAATGTTTTACATTACATACAAATTTTAAAATACAGTGGGGGATCTCTTAATCAAATTCCACTTACCACCTTCATCTTACTTAATGCTCTGTTCATCTGTTGAAAGGGTGACCACTGCATGCTGAACGGTATTGGCTAGTACTGTATGGCTACCTATTTCTTCCACAGTTAAGTCGTATGCTTATAATGACAAGGTTGTGTTTATTATCAAACCTATTTCTCACAGCTGTATTAAGTAAGTAAGTAAGTAAGTAAAGTCACTCAGTCGTGTCCGACTCTTTGTGACCCCATGGACTGCAGCCCTCCAGGCTCCTCAGTCCATGAGATTCTCCAAGCAAGAATACTGGAGTGGGTTGCCATTTCCTTCTCCAGGGGATCTTCCCGACCCAGGGATCGAACCCATGTCTTCCGCATTGGAGGCAGACGCTTTAACCTCTGAGCCACCAGGGAAGTCCAGAGTTGTATTAGTAACTATAATTAAGTAATTTAACTTAATAGTGTATAGACCACTAAAATACATATGTGAAAGATATGCAAAAGAAAGAAGCCAGTCTGAAAAGGCTATATGCTGACCATGAGTGATATGATACCAACTCTATGACGTTCTGGAAAATGGCAAAACTATGGAGATGAAAGAGCATCAGTGATTGCCTGAGGGCCTGGGGGAGGATGGCAAGGTGGAGCACAGGGGATTTTCCAGATAGTAAAGCAATTATACTGTAATGGTGTAAAGGTGACGCTATGTGTTTGTCAGATCTATAAAATATGGAACACAAAGAGCAAACTCTATGTAAACTAAAAGGAATTTATTTTAAAAGAGAGAGAGATTAGAAACATTCACTAAAGGAAAGGTGCGTAAAAAGTATTGTTAAGTTGGATGTGGGCAAGACACCCGTAGAAGAAGAAAAGCAGCTGTAAACATACTGCATTCAGGTTAGTTCACACAGGTCTCTAGGTCTTCACTGCACATAATATAAAACTGGAAAATGAGGAGGATCTACTATGGATGTGGCTTATGAGAGAAAAATGCTCTCATCAGACCAACACTCACAAAATACTATGATACTAAATCCAGAGATAAGTGGATACATTTATTTGTATACACTGAAACACTGAAATGTATATGGGATGTATATTTTTATATGATTTCCATGTTTGAACTAACTTGTCCAATGACTAAACATTTAGATTTCCTATTGTATCAGATTCCTTCAGTAATGAGTATCTCCCAAAATATTTTACAAAAAGCCAAGAACTATTATATCAGATGACATGTTGAATAAGCTATAAATAGTATTTATGCTCTTAAATCATGAATGTACCACTTTAGCTAAGCAAAATGTCAATATATGCCATATTTCGTAAAATTAGTCCTGAATAATATGAGTTATCAACTTATAAAAGGATTTAAAAAACAAAAAATGAAGGTAGAAGAAAGATGAATAATAAAAATTTAATTGTCTAGATATATCTTATTAAGAGTAGACACATAAATAGAGAAAGATTAACAGTGATTTTCAGTATGTGAACAATTACAGTTATATATGGCTACCAAAACAAACATTTGAAAAAACATCCATTCAGACTGAAATGCATTTTCTTGTTTCTGTAAATGTATCCTGTCTGAGATACTAAATCCATTCACTTCAGTACCATGCCTTTTAAAAAAAATTTCTAGCACAAGGACAGCAGGCACTGAACATATATTAATTTATTATAAGAACATGTAAACTTGGTAATTTTCATCCTGTTTCATTGATTTTCCAATTTGGGGTCAATTTTAAGGGAAATCAACCCTGAATACTCGTTGAAGGATTGATGATGAAGCTGAAACTCCAGTATTTTGGTCATCTGATACAAACAGCTGACTCATTGGAAAAGCCCCTGATGCTGGGAAAGATTGAAGGCAGAAGGAGAAGAGGGTAACAGAGAATGAGATGACTGGATAGCATCTCCGATTCAATGGACGTGAATTTGGGCAAACTTTGGGAGATGGCCAAGGACAAAGAGGCTTTGTGTGCTGTAGTCCATGGGGTCACAAAGAATAGGAAATGACTATGTGACATGGAACAACAGACTGGTCCCAAACAGGAAAAGGAGTACATCAAGGCTGTATATATATTGTCACTCTGCTTATTTAACTTATATGCAGAGAAACTTATGTACATCATGGGAAATGCTGGGCTGGAGGAAGCACAAGCTGGAATCAAGATTGCCAAGAGAAATATCAACGACCTCAGATATGCAGAAGACACCACCCTTATGGCAGAAAGTGAAGAGGAACTAAGAAGCCTCTTGATGAAAGTGAAAGAAGAGAGTGAAAAATTTGGCTTAAAGCTCAACATTCAGAAAACTAAAATCATGGCATCTGGTCCCATCACTTCAAGGGAAATAGATGGGGTAACAGTGGAAATAGTGTCAGACTTTATTTTTTGGGGGCTCCAAAATCACTGCAGATGATGATTGCAGCCATGAAATTAAAAGACACTTACTCCTTGGAAAAAAAGTTATGACCAACCTAGATAGCATATTCAAAAGCAGAGACATTACTTTACCAACAAAGGTCCGTCTAGTCAAGGCTATGGTTTTTCCTGTGGTCATGTATGGATGTGAGAGTTGGACTGTGAAGAAAGCTGAGTGCCAAAAAATTGATGCTTTTAACTGTGGTGTTGGATAAGACTCTTGAGACTCCCCTGGACTCCAAGGAGTTCCAACGAGTCCATCCTAAAAGGATCAGTCCTGGGTCTTCATTGGAAGGACTGATGCTAAAGCTGAAACTCCAATACTTTGGCCACCTCATGTGAAGAGTTGACTCATTGGAAAAGACCCTGAACTGGGAGGGATTGAGGGCAGGAGGAGAAGGGGCTGACAAAGGATGAGATGGCTGGATGGTATCACCAACTCGATGGACATGAGTTTGAGTGAACTCCGGGAGTTGGTGATGGACAAGGAGGCCCGGTGTGCTGTGATTCACGGGGTTGCACAGAGTCAGATACAACTGAGCAACTGAACTGAACTGAACTAAACTGAAGTGATCTGAACTGAACTGATTTGACTGAAACAACAACAAATGTTTCAATGAAGCCCCTGTCTTAGTTTCCCCATCTTAAAAAGATATAAAGTAAAATTGAAGAGGATATATATATGTATATATATATACACGTAAAACCTAAAATAGAACAAAACAAGCAGGCATTGACCTTATTGTCAGGATTCAGCATCATGTTCCTTTTACCATATCAGATTGCTTACTGAAGGATAATGTTTTATTTCTTTTATAAAATTATTTTATTATTTTTACATTACATTTTCCCTACTAGTTGTGTAGCAATTTGATATTTATTTAATAAATTCTGCTAAAATGAACATATTAGTACATTTTGAACTGCAAAAGAGAACCAGTTATTTGGCTAGTTGATGAAAGAAGAAATAATAGATTTCATTATACAAAGACAGAAATGGAAGGATAGGTTAAGGAAAGAAAAACAAAGTAAATAGCTTTGCAAAGAAATTTAGTGTTGCATTTGAGTTCTATCATGTTATCCAGTTTAAGCATAAGTTTTTATTACTTTCTCCTTTATATGAAAGCTTGTGTGTGTGCTCACTCACTTATTAGTGTTCAACCCTTTGTAACCCCATGAACTGTAGCCCACCAGGCTCCTCTGTCCATGGGATTCTCCAGGCAAGAGTACTGGAATGGGTTGCCATTTCCTTCTCCAAGGATCTTCCCAACCCAGGGATCAAAACTACATCTCCTGTGTCTCCTTCATTGGCAGGCAAATTCTTTACCACTTGAGCCATCTGGGAAGCCCCTTATATGAAAGCTTGGCTTCTTTAAAAAAATTTAGTATTTCCATCATTAAAGTCATAATTTTATTGGTTAATCCAGAAGAAGAATTTCTAATGAGAAGTCAGAGCTGTAAAAACTCAGACAAGGCCAGACTATGAAGACTGAGTCACCATTTCTCCTCTATAAGCTGATAATTATCTCACACTGTCACAGAAGTAATTATGTAGTGGAGAATATATATGCACTATAAGAGAGTGTAACATTCCGAAAAGTATTCCACTGTTTTCAATAAAACATTTGAACTGTAATGTTTCTAGTTGCACTCACATCTTTTGTCTTTGCTTCATCTCATCACCATAAACATGATTGATTCCATCATCTTAATACTAGAGTACTAGAAACTCTCAATGTGCTTGTTAAAAGCATTTTCCAGCCTCCCCTCTCCTGTAAGATTCTGATTCAATAGGTCTTCAGTGAAGCCTCAGAATGAGTATTTTTAAAATTGTCCAGTACATTTTCATACAAGTAATCTATAGACTACATTTTGGAAACTTTGGATAAATACCTATCTTGAACTGTTTGCTTTTATGTTAAAGATGAAAAGGGAATCATACTAGCATCCATGGCTTTAATAGCCTCCTTTGTACATAGTTGTCAACACTAGCATTTTCACAGATTGATTTATAGTCCCGTGGAAGGAGATGAGCATAGACTCAAATGAGCATAATGCAATGCAATAAAAAAGTACTCAGTGAATTGCAAGGATGAACAATGTAAGTTAAGAAGAGCTCAGACAAAGGAAAAATAATTTTCAGCTGTAAGGTTCAAGAGAAGAACGCATTTGAAATGAGATTTGAAAAGTGAGCATTTATGTGGGGGGAGAAAAGCAGCTCCATAACAGGGCAGGTTATGAAGAGACCCCTAGAAGAAGAAGGTTTCACCTGTGGAATAGCAGGTGTACCAGTGAGGCAGGAGCACAGGATGTAGGCCAGAGTATCAGATCAGTTCAGTTCAGTCACTCAGTCGTGTCCAACTCTTTGTAACCCTATGGATTGCAGCACACCAGGCTTCCCTGTACGTCGCTAATCCCAGGGTCTACTCAAACTTGTATCCATTGAGTCGGTGATGCCATCCAACCATCTCATCCTCTGTCATCCCCTCCTCCTTCCACCTTCAATCTTTCCCAGAATCAGAGTCTTTTCAAAGAAGTCAGTTCTTTGCATCAAGTGGCCAAGGTATTGGAGTTTCAGCTGCAACACCAGTCCTTCCAATGAATAGTCAGGAGTGATTTCCTTTAGGATGGACTGGTTGGATCTCCTTGCAGTCCAAGGGACTCTCAAGAGTCTTCTCCAATACCTCAGTTCAAAAGCATCAATTCTTCAGTGCTCAGCTTTCTTTAGAGCCCAACTCTCACATCCATACACGACTACTGGAAAAACCATAGCTTTGACTAGACGGACCTTTGTTGGCAAAGTAATGTCTCTGCTTTTTAATATGCTGTCTAGGTTGGTCATAGCTTTTCTTTCAAGAAGTAAGCGTCTTTTAATTTCATGGCTGCAATCACCTTCTGCAGTGATTTTGGAGCCCCCAAAATTAAAGTCTGACACTGTTTCCCCATCTATTTGCCATGAAGTGATGGGACCAGATGCCATGATCTTCATTTTCTGAATGTTGAGATTTAAACCAACTTTTTCACTATCCTCTTTCACTTTCATCAAGAGGCTCTTTAGTTCTTCACTCTCTGCCATAAGGGTGGTGTCATCTGCATATATGAGGTTATTGATATTTCTCCCATCAATCTTGATTCCAGCTTGTGCCTCATCCAGCTCAGTGTTTCTCATGAGGTACTCTGCATATAAGTTAAATAAGCAGGGTGACAATATACAGCCTTGACGTACTCCTTTTCCTATTTGGAACCAGTCTGTTGTTCCATGTCCAGTTCTAACTGTTGCTTCCTGACCTGCATACAGATTTCTCAAGAGGCAGGTCAGGTGGTCCGGTATTCCCATCTCTCTCAGAATTTTCCACAGTTTATTGTGATCCACACAGTCAAAGGCTTTGGCATAGTCAATAAAGCAGAAATAGATGTTTTTCTGGAACTCCTTTGCTTTTTGATGATCTAACAGATTTAAAAATTTGATCTCTGGTTCCTCTGCCTTTTATAAAACCAGCTTGAACATCTGGAAGTTCATGGTTCATGTATTGCTGAAGCCTGGCTTGGAGAATTTTGAGCATTACTTTACTAGCATGTGAAATGAGTGCAATTGTGTGGTAGTTTGAACATTCTTTGGCATTGCCTCTGAGTCAGAGTATAAGGAAGAGAATTTGGGGAGGTCGGCTAGGCTGAGAATTAGATTGCTGGTCTATTCTCATTCTTCCCTGATTTGGCTCTGAGTTCTCATTAGAAATTCTTCATCTGGGTTGGCTCCTCCTCTAAACCAGTAGCACATACTCTTCTAGGGAAAGTGGGAGCTTAAAGTCCCTCCTCTTTCACTGGACAGTTAAAATGAATCCCTTAACTGAGGTGACCACCCCCAGTGAGAGAATAAGTTGAATGCTGGTTTCTTACCACTCTACTGTTGTTAGACTGCATGCATGCTTGTTCAGTTACTCAGCTGTGTCCGACTCTTTGCGACCCATGGACTGTAGACTGCCAGGCTCCTCTGTCCATGGGATTCTCCAGGTGAGAATACTGGACAGGGTTATTCTCGTTTCGTGGAGATCTTCCTGACCCAGGGATCGAACCCACATATCCTGTATTTGCAGGTGGATTCTTCGCCACGGTGCCACCTGGGAAGCCCATGAGACTATTATCCCCTAAAATCAGTGAGACTATGAGCACCTGACAGGCTGTCTTCTCTTAACTCCCTATGATCTTACTTCCTGAAGTTCCCACTGAGGGGATTTTCCTTAAGTAATGCTGCTGCTGCTGCTAAGTCGCTTCAGTCGTGTCCAACTCTGTGCGACCCCATGGACTGCAGCCCACCAGGTTCCTCCGTCCATGGGATTTTCCAGGCAAGAGTACTGGAGTGGGGGTACCATTGCCTTCTCTGTCCTTAAGTAATAGGCAGCTGCAAATCCTGATTTGTAGCTGTTCTCACTTAAATGCCTGGAAGATGCTACTTCACCTCTCAGGTCCCATCTGAAATCTGAACTATTAATAGGCTGCACATAAGGACCTTTAGAGTGTTCTGCTATTCCTGTGACCTCACTGCTGACTCTGGGGAGCCTTGGGCAGGACCTGGGGTTGTGGGTAGCTCTTAGAGGATCCTACTTTTTCAAGAATGCCTGAACTAGTCCTTAAACAAGCCTTTGGGGAAATTCCCAACTGCCTTCTAACTGCTTCTCTCTCTCGCCCTGAGGGAGAATGCATCTCCTTCTAACAGACTTATTTAGGAGCAAGTTGCCAGCAGCTCTCCTTCTCATGGCTTAAAGTCTAGAGATTCCTGAAGAGGAAAACGATACATAACCAAAAGGACAGATTTCTAGTGCTGTATTAAAAACAGTCATTAGTATCACTTTTCCTCAGTAGTTAATGAGGGTGCCAGCTGGTGGTAAAGATGAATTTCTGACTGTATACTCTTACTCAGGGCCTCTGGAGAAGGGAGCTATGGCTGGCTGAGGCATTGAGCGTTTGTGCTCAACTCTTAGTAGGAATGTCCTTGCTGGTGCTGCTGAGGGGATGAAGGATTGAAGGTGAGTCATTAGTTCTCATTGAAAGTAAGAACATATCGACCATAGGCTATTAAAGACAATCTCTTTGCATGCATGCATTGTTATCAATAAAATGACAGTTTTGCCTATTTGAAATTCATCCTCGTGCTTCACACTGAACCCTTGGGTGATTGTCAATTCGAACTTTAAAGAGGACTTGATCAACTAAGTTTCAGTCCCTACAATTCCACCCTGTTATAGTTTAATTATTCCTGGTGGAAACAAACAAACAAAAAATGGTGGGTTCAAGGGCTCTGAGACCCCAGTGTACCTCATTCTACCAATACCGAAGTAATCTTAGCTACCACTTATGGAGTGATTATGGGACCAAGACTTAGTAAATTTTCTTAGTTAATAATCGTAATAGCTGTTTATGTTACTCTCTTTATCCAAATCTTACAAACAAGGAAACTGAAACTCAGAGTTAAGGTATTGTTCAGGACACATACACGACAAGCAACGGAGTCAGAATTTGAACCCAAGACTATCTGATTCCGTAGCCAGACCTTTTTAACCTCTGTAGTACACTGTGTCCCTCTAGTGTCCTGGGCCCATCCGTGTTCCCTTTCACTGTACGTTTGCTCAGATTATTTGCGTCACCTGAAGAGTTAGGTCCCCTGTCTGAATTTCCTTCCTTCCTCATATGTACCTATCAAAAGAATATATATTTATTCAATTCAATCTTCTCTATTAAGACTATCCTAATTTCCTTTTCCTCTTTTCTACACTCCTCTAACCAGATATGGGCTCCATTTCTCAGTATCTTCAGCAAGATATATATTCAGTTATATCTTTCTTATAACTGGCTATTTAATGGAAAAATCTCAAATTCTGGCTCACATACAGACTTAATCAAATGTTTTTCATATGATGGATGTTCAATAAGTTATCTATAAAGTGCAATTTGCTAAAAGTATTTGTAGGATTAATATGGATCAGGGTTCAGACCAAGTGTCTATCCTATGAGGTATGGAGGCCTTGGATTATGGGTCTTTGTGTTCCATGGGAGAACTGAGGGTCATGATGAAGTTTCTGGCTCTACAGGACACAGGGGATGAGAGTCAAGAGAATGCTTAACAAAGGTTAGAAGACTCTGAAGCTCCACAGCCACTGAGCTATGACTCATCTCACCTTTATCCTAGCACAACTTTCTTTTTGCGACATCATGCTGACATAAACAGAATGACCAGAGATATTTCAAGTATCTTGCCATCAATATTTCTGTTCCTAGACTGCAACAACTTTTCCCTCAAAATATGATTGGAAACTTTAGAAAACAGTTTAAATTAATTGATTCTTTACTGATATAGAAACCCTTTGCTCAAATATACACCTCTCAATTATTCACAGATGGGTCATCAAGGACAAATTTTGCTTTTGAGTTTTTACTGACACTATCACTACTCAATTCACCTAAATCCTTTGTTAAGGCAAGTTTAGTGTACTATTCTGTGAAGTTTTGAATACAATAAGAGTTTGAAAATACTGTTTTAAAGTCAAACTCTTAATCAGAACGTTGTCTGAAAATTCTACTTATATATTTAATATATTTTGATTGAACAAAGCCAATTTTTCCAAACTAAACTGAGAAAATTTATCAGCAGGAGAGCAACACTAAACATTAAAAAATACAAAGAGGAGTTCTTCAGTAAGAAGGTGAACAATTCCACATAGAAGTACAGTAGAGTAAAAGAAATAAAGAGCATCCTAAAGGATGAACATGTGGTCAGTCTAACTGAATACCCATAGTTTAAAACAAAAATAACATCCTGCAGTGTTCAAGATATATGTTGCATTAAAATATGCTGCAGCATATATTTCAAACATTGCAGGATGTTATTATTGTGGGTAAGTGGAATTGAAGGGTTGTTTTGTTTAATAAAAGTATTAATTTAAAGTAAACTCTAATAAGTCAAAAATGTACATTGCCATGTTTATGGTAACCATTAAAAGAATGTTCTAAAAGTGTATAGTGAGCAAGGGAGCATACTTTATAATGTTGGTGGGAATATAAATTGATATAACCACTATGAAGAACAGTATGGAGATTCCTTTAAAAAAAAAATAGAACTACCATATGAACCAGCAATCCCATACCTGGGCATACACCCAGAGAAAAGTGTAACTGGAAAAGGATACATATACCTCAATGTTCATTGCAGGCTATTGACACTAGCCAGGGCATGGAAGCAACCTAAATATCCATTAACAGAGGAATGGATAAAGATGATGTGGTACATATATACAATGGAATATTACTCAGCCATAGAAAGGAATGAAACTGTGTCATTTGCAGAGAAGTGATGAACCTAGAGACTGTCATACAGGATTGAAGTAAGTCAGAAAGAAGAAAATCAAATATCATATATTAACATATATATATGAAATCTAGAAAAATGGTATAGATGATCTTATTTGGCAAGCAGAAGTAGAGAAGAAAGCTATGGACACCAAGTGGGGAAGAGGTGGAGTAGGATGAATTGGAGACTGAGATTGCAACTTGCACTCTCAGTTCAGTTCAGTTCAGTCGTGTCCAACTCTTTGCGACCCCATGAATCACAGGACGCCAGGCCTCCCTGTCCATCACCATCTCCTGGAGTTCACTCAGGCTCACGTCCATCGAGTCCATGATGCTATCCAGCCATCTCATTCTCGGTCGTCCCCTTCTCCTCCTGCCCCCAATCTCTCCCAGCATCAGAGTCTTTCCCAATGAATCAACTCTTCGCATGAGGTGGCCAAGGTACTGAAGTTTCAGCTTTAGCATCATTCCTTCCAAAGAAATTCCAGGGTTGATCTCCTTCAGAATGGACTGGTTGGATCTCCTTGCAGTCCAAGGGACTCTCAAGAGTCTTCTCCAATACCTCAGTTCAAAAGCATCAATTCTCCGGCGCTCTGCCTTCTTCTCAGTCCAACTCTCACATCCATACATGACCACAGGAAAAACCATAGCCTTGACTAGATGGACCTTAGTCAGCAAAGTAATGTCTCTGCTTTTGAATATACTTTCTAGGTTGGTAATAACTTTTCTTCCAAGGACTAAGCATCTTTTAATTTCATGGCTGCAGTCACCATCTGCAGTGATTTTGGAGCCCCCAAAAATAGTCTGACACTGTTTCTACTGTTTCCCCATCTATCTCCCATGAAGTGATGGGACCAGTTTATACTATAAATATGGAGAAGGCAATGGCATCCCACTCCAGTACTCTTGCCTGGAAAACCTCATGGATGGAGGAGCCTGGTAGGCTGCAGTCCATGGGATTGCAAAGAGTTGGACATGACTGAGTGACTTCACGTTCACTTTTCACTTTCATGCATTAGAGAAGGAAATGGCAACCTACTCCAGCGTTCTTGCCTGGAGAATCCCAGGGATGGGGGAGCCTGGTGGGCTGCTGTCTATGGGGTCACACAGAATCGGACACAACTGAAGCGACTTAGCAGCAGCATACTATAAATAAAATAGATAACTGATAAGCTGAAAGTCCCTCTTCCTTCATCAGAAAGTCAAATGAGGCCTTAATTGAGGTGACCACTCTCAGTGAAAGTACAAATTGAATGCTGTCTAGCTCATGAAATTCTACTCAGTGCTCTGTGGGAAAGTGAAAGTCACTCAGTCATGTCTGACTCTTTGTGACCCCATGGACTGTAGTCCATGGAATTCTCCAGGCCACAGCACTGGAGTGCAGAGTCTTTCCCTTCTCCAGAGATCTTCTCAACCCAGGGCTCAAACCCAGGTCTCCTGCATTGCAGGCAGATTCTTTACCAACTGAGCCACAAGGGAAGCTGGCTCTGTGGGAAAAAAATCCAAAAAAGAGGGGATATATGTAGCTGATTCACTTTTCTGTACAGTAGAAACTAATACAACATTGTAAAGCAATTATAATCCAATAAAAGCTAGGAAAAAATCATGAAAAGGTAACGAGAAAAGCCCCAAATATGCCAAGTCAAGCAACACTTTTCTAAATAAGCCATGGGTCAAAAAATATTACAACAGAAATTAGAAAAATTTTCAGCAGTATAACAGTGAAAACAAGACATAAGGGTGCAGCTAAATTAGTGTTTGAAGTAAATTTATGTCTTTAAATATATTAGAAAATTTTAAAAGACTAGAAATAATGATATAAGAATCCATTTAGAAGCAAATGACAGGCAAAACTGAAATAAAAAATCATAAAGAATAGAAATTAATAAAGCAGAAGGCAGATATACTATAAAGAAAATAAAGCCAAATTTTAGTTTTTAGGAAAGACTAATATTAATAAAATTGATAAACTTCATGTGAAATTATTTGCAAAAAGAAACCCACCAAAATTTCTGAATATTAGGAATGTAAAGATATAAATAGTACAGAATTTATAAAGAATTAAAATATAAAAACTAAATGTAAATAACAGTGCGAAAGAATTTGAAAACTTGGATGAAAATAATGAATCTCTTGAAAAATAATTTATCAAAACTGGCAGAAAAAGTATCAGAAAACCTAAATAGCCCAATAGCTATTGAAGAAACTTAATTCATAATTAAAACCTCCCACAGAGTAAACTATAGGCCCTTCATTGATGATTCTTACAAACATTTAAGCCAGGGGGAAAATTCTTCCAGAGAATAAATAGAAGGGGAAATATTTCCAAAAGCATTTTTTGAAGTCATTAAAATTTTGATAACAAAGCCTGACAAGAAAATGCAAGAAAGTAAAATAAAAAGCCAATGTTTTAAATAAATGTAGATGTAAAAATAAAATATTAGCACATTGGAACCATATATATTACCTTATACAAATATAATAATATTTCAAACCACGTTAGACTTTTTTTCTCAGAAACACACAGCTGGTTTAACATTTGATAAAAATCAATGTAATTCACCATATTAACAGAGTAAAGAAAAAAAAATCATCTCTATATATGCTGAAAATGAATTTTTTTCAATTTTAATACACATTCATTACAAAAACTGCAATTAAGATAAGAAAAAAATGTTCTCACTCCAATACGGGGGGTCAAACAAACATCTATAGTAAACAATACATTTGATGGTGAAATATTGAAAGTTTTCCCTTAGAAATAAGAAATGAGACAAGGATTTCTGCTGACCTTCTAATCATACTACATGAAGCCCACAGGTAGTGCAATAAAGCAAGAAAAATGATGAAAGTTAGGAGAATTGTAAAGAAAGTACTAAAACTGTCATTATTTGCACATGACATTATAGTGTAACTAGCATGTACACATAATACTGAGTGAAAGTTACCAAAATGAAAGAGATGACATCCTATTTTACTTAAAAAGAGAGAGAGAAAGCCTTCTTCTAAAAATGAAAGAGGCAGTCATGCCAGTGGTTACTCTAGGGAGTGGTAACACTGAGCAAAGGCAAGACGGAGGTGTCGGGGTTTCTGGTTGTGTCTTTATTTCTTGATGTGGGATGTGGTAACACCAGTATGTTCACTTTGTGGAAAGTCATCAAAATGCATGACTATTAATCTGTATGGCATGCACATTATAATTTAATTTAAAGTTTATAAAAATAATTTTAAAACTAATTGCCTAATAACTATGCCTATAACAGGCTTAGATTAAAATTGACAAGTTGACAATTAAGTGTGATGCAAGTTTATGAATGAACTGGTAGAGAGTGGAATAAACTGAGGGAGGGGTGAACTTGGTATAAGACAACCTCAACAGGTTGTGCATTCTTGTCATGTAAGAGCTTACTCTTGTGTCTCTAAGCTGGGAGCTCCCTGATGGGAGGGCCATCAGGGTCCATAGTCTGTCCAAAGACTATGCATTTAGGAAACTTCAGGAGAGAGCTCGGAAAGAAAGTATACTTATGTATAGGTAGGGCCTTTGATTAAGCTCTGCAGAAAGGCAATGCTCATCTTACTATGGAATTTGAGTGTGAAACAGAAAAATCTTGGGCCTAGATAGTCAAATCTAAAAGCATTTCAATCTCCTCTGGATGAGTCTTAACAATAAAGATGGCCTATTTGAAATGATATGAATTTTTAAATATACATCCTCATAAGTAAGAAAACATATTACAAAGGTAAGATTTTACTGAATGGAGATTTCATTCATTTGGTTTCCAGTTTATTTTCTGCTTCCCTTCTTTTATGCTTATTCAGAGCAAGCTGGTGTTTTCTCAGGCTCAATAGGTTTACTTAAGGTCTGATCTCTTGTGCAACAGATTTAGGCCAAGGGAAAAGCAGGATATGCAAAAAGCAACAGACATAATAAATTTGAAATATAAAGAAAACTATCATAGTAAAAACAATTGCTGAATACTTACTGTAAGTGTGTAAAATGCTAGATTATTTAATATTGACAAAATGCTATTGTGTTAGTCGCTCAGCCATGTCTGACTCTGTGACCCCAAGGACAGCAGCCCATCAGATTTCTCTCTCCATGGAATTCTCCAGGTAAGAATACTGGAGTGAGTAGCCATTCTTTTCCGGGGGCTCTTCCCAAACCAGGGATCAAACCCAGGTCTCCTGCATTAAAGGTGGATTCTTTACCATCTGAGCCACCAGGGAAGCTTCAATCTTGACAAAAACACTATACAAAAGACATTGTTAACCTACACTTATAGCTGAGGAAAGTGAGGTTTAGAGATTAAAGTAATTTATCCAAAGTTAGAGAGATGGATGGTAACTGGCAGAAAGGGGATTTGAACTTCCTTCAGTCAGATCCAGAGCCTCTTCTCAAGCACTATATCTCACCTATGTGGCAGTAGAGATAGTCACAGGGGATATTCCTTTTGTTTTGTTTTCAGAACCCTTCATTCAATTCCTGCCAATTTTTCCCCATACATGCCTATTTTGTTTTATCTTTGAAAAAGGAGAGTAATCAACTTTGATTATTGGGTTGATTTTCCATGGCACATTTTAATCCTGAGTTATTTTCTATGCATCCCAGTCACATATGTATGTGTGTAGTGGAATCAGACCAATGTTAATTAGCAAAACTGATCAGTGAGACAAATTTAATGAGATGAAACAATAGTGTAGCCTATTTTTATATATACACATCTCCATGATAAGCCAAATAAACTTCTTTTTAAGCAGCACTGGGGGTTTCTGCAACACTCTCTCCAGACAGGCTTACTCTTTCCCAAATTTTTCCTTTACTGGATAACTCAGCTTAGTGCTCTAGCTAGCAAAATGCTGGTGCCAGCAGAGCTACCATAAATGCGACCTAAAAAGGACTTAAAAATTAAAAGAGTAAGTTTGTAAGGAGTGCCAATAAAATAGGGAGACCACAAAATGTGCAAAATTCCTTACCAGAGTCTACAAGTCCTTGCAGAATCTGGCCTCTGCCTATCTCTCCAGTCTTCTTATGGCAGAGTGGTTCTGCCTCACTGTGCTTACCTACATTGTCCAGTTTTCTCTTCCCCTAGTCCATGCCTGCTTCAGAGCCTTGCTTGGGTCTCCTGGTCCCCTTGCCTGGAATGCTCTTAGCCCAGTTCTTCCCAGGCTGGGTCTATTCTTCTCTTCTAGGTCTAAGGCCAAATGTCTTCTTCTGTGACAGGCAGTCCTTGAGCTCTTTTGCTAAAGTAATCATTCCTGAGCCCTTGAACTCCTCTTACATCACCCTAGTGATTTATTCCTTTTGGATCACATATAATAATCTAAAAATATCTTATTCATTTGCTTTTTAATTGTTTATTTTCAGTCTTATCCCCCAATCCCCTTTCCTTATTCCCAGGTGGCATGCTGTTTCCATAAGATACTTGATGAATATTTTTCGAAGGTTTGTTTGTTCCTTCCTTCATTCTTTCATTTAATTTTCTGAGTCTCCCTGTTTGGAGGGCCTGCAGCTTTCCCCCATTCATCTCTGGCATGTGGACTGCCATAAGCAGCCAAGATAGGAACACAGCTTTACTGTAAGACAACCCACAGTGGGCCTTTGCTGAAGGACAGGGCTTTATCTCTACTACCCTACCCTTGGACATTCATGTACTTAGCTCTGTGAGATCTAGTTATGGGATGAAATCGACCTGCCTGCTCCTCCAGATATACAAGTATAGGGATACAGCACTGGGGAATGAGAAAAACCAAGTTCAAACTATGCAGGGACTCTTTTAAAGCAGGGGCCAGATAAGTTAAAATGGGTATGACAAATGTAGAGAGAAAGAGGACTAGAAAAAATACAAAGGTCTGATATACTCTTTTAGACACTCAGCTGCAGCTCTGAGATAGAACACTCAACTGCACTAAAGCCAAGCTCTTTCAACACTGAGACTAAAAATGAACTAGAACAAAAGGGCAATGTGTTTTTAACAAATCACATGATTTTGGGTTGGCTGGCAAGGAAAGGGTATTCTTTTGCCAGAGCCCAGCATGCATTAGATGCTACACTTAAGATAGTCTCTGACTAAAGAGGAAGACATTGACTCAGACTTTTACAGTAGTTCCATAAGTATTTCTTCCTCAATGTACCATATCCTGTTACCAAATCAGTTGAGCTGGTTCCTGACTTTGTGGATCAACCTAGTCCTTGCCATTTTAGGCTAGGCCTACTCAACTTTGGTATTATCTTTCTATCTGACTGCTCTCTAATGTAGCTGATATTTTATCTATAACTTGGTGGTAAATCTTGAGCTAAGGCTCAATCTTTGTATCTGAATAGCATTTCTCTGTTTTCTTGAAGCTTCTCTAGAATTATAATTGTTTTACCCATGTTCTGGTTTAATCCTAACTTTTTTACTAAACCATGTCAACATCCCACAAAAATAGAGGTGATAGCATACTGCATTCATTCCTTTAATCCATTCATTTACAAAAGCTTATTAAGCATCTCCTGTATGTGAGACTGTGTACTACCAGTAAACAAAACCAGCATGGTATTTACCCTCAAGAAACTTATATTTGGGAATGGGAGACAGATATTTTAAGAAGTCACTGTAATACTTCCAGTGGGAAAAGAAGGGGTGCTAACCCAGCACACCCCTGTCAGTGTGTATTATCACATTCAACTTTCTGGAAGAAATGCTAAGTTGAGGCCTGAGGCATACACTGGAATGAGCCAGGTACTTTGTAAGGACAACTGCAAAAGAAAGTCTCTCTCCTTGCTGCTCTTAAGGCACCCACATCCTGCCTGCTTGGCTAGTCAGGGAGCTCATGTAACTCTGAAGTTGCCTTCAACACAAATCTCCAACATGAGTCCAGCTGATCCTGAAAGGGTGAGTGGTCTCTTTCACTTAACTATTTGGACAGGTCAAGAGAGTGAATGCATGGGCATAAATCCCCAATGCCCTCATTAGTTCAGCATAAGATCTTTTTTTCCCCCAGGAGTTTTATTTAAAAAATTTAAGATATTACCAAAGAGGAAAACTGAAACTGAGTCACACATCAGGGTCAACAGGGATGTACCTCCATTCAAATGTAGGCTACTATGATACACCTTGCCCAGAACCTCACCTGGAAATGTTATACTTTCTATGATAAGTTTGAGGTGGCTATATTAAGATGAGATGGCAAGAATACATGGAAGAACTGTACAAAAAAGATCTTCATGGCCAGATAATCACGATGATGGTGTGATCACTCACCTAGAGCCAGACATCCTGGAATGTGAAGTCAAGTGGGCCTTAGGAAGCATCACTAGGAACAAAGCTAGTGGAAGTGATAGAATTCCAGTTGAGTATTTCAAATCCTAAAAGACAATGTTGTGAAAGTGCTGCACTCAATATGCCAGCAAATTTGGAAAACTCAGCAGTGGCCACAGGACTGGAAAAGGTCAGTTTTTATTTCCAAAGAAAGGCAATGCCAAAGAATGCTCAAACTACCACACAATTGCACTCATTTGACATGCTAGCAAAGTAATGCTCAAAATTCTCCAAGCCAGGCTTCAACAATACATGAACCATGAACTTCCAGATGTTCAAGTTGGTTTTAGAAAAGGCAGAGGAACCGGAGATCAAATTGCCAAATCCACTGGATCATCGAAAAAGCAAGAGAGTTCCAGAAAGAACATCTATTTCTGCTTTATTGACTATGCCAAAGCCTTTGACTGTGTGGATCACAATAAACTGTGGAAAATTCTGAAAGAGGTGGGAATATCAGATTACCTAACCTGACTCTTAAGAAATCTGTATGCAGGTCAGGGAGAAACAGTTAGAAATGGACATGGAATAACAGACTGTTTCTAAATAGGAAAAAGGGTACGTCAAGGCTGTATATTGTCACCCTGCTTATTTAACTTATATTCAGAGTACATCATGAGAAATGCTGGGCTGGATGAGGCACAAGCTGGAATCAAGATTGCCTAGAGAAATATAAATAACCACAGATATGCAGATGACACCACCCTTATGGCAGAAAGTGAAGAAGAACTAAAGAGTCTCTCAATGAAAGTGAGTTCCAGAAAGAACATCTATTTCTGCTTTATTGACTATGCCAAAGCCTTTGACTGTGTGGATCACAATAAACTGTGGAAAATTCTGAAAGAGGTGGGAATATCAGATTACCTAACCTGACTCTTAAGAAATCTGTATGCAGGTCAGGGAGCAACAGTTAGAAATGGACATGGAATAACAGACTGTTTCTAAATAGGAAAAAGGGTACGTCAAGGCTGTATATTGTCACCCTGCTTATTTAACTTATATTCAGAGTACATCATGAGAAATGCTGGGCTGGATGAGGCACAAGCTGGAATCAAGATTGCCTAGAGAAATATAAATAACCACAGATATGCAGATGACACCACCCTTATGGCAGAAAGTGAAGAAGAACTAAAGAGTCTCTCAATGAAAGTGAAAGAGGAGAGTGAAAAAGTTGGCTTAAAGCTCAACATTCAGAAAATGAAGATCATGGCATCTGGTCCCATCACTTCATGGGAAATGGATGGGGAAACAGTGGAAACAGTGTCAGACTTTATTTTTCTAGGCTCCAAAATCACTTCAGAAGGTGATTGCAGCCATGAAATTAAAAGACGCTTATTCCTTGGAAGGAAAGTTATGACCAACCTGCTGCTGCTGCTGCTGCTAAGTCGCTTCAGTCGTGTCTGACTCTGTGCGACCCCATAGACAGCAGCCCACCAGGCTCCCCCAGCCCTGGGATTCTCCAGGCAAGAAAACTGGAGTAGATTGCCATTTTTTTCTCCAATGCATGAAAGTGAAAAGTGAAAGTGAAGTAGCTCTGTCGTGCCAGACTCTTAGTGACCCCAAGGACTACAGCCTACCAGGCTCCTCCGTCCATGGAATTTTCCAGGCAAGAGTACTGGAGTGGGTTGCCATTGCCTTTTCCAATGACCAACCTAGACAGCATATTAAAGAGCAGAGACATTACTTTGCCAACAAAGTCTGTCTATGTCAAGGCTATGGTTTTTCCAGTAGTCATGTATGGATGTGAGAGTTGGACTGTAAAGAAAGCTGAGTGCTGAAGAATTGATGCTTTTGAACTGTGGTGTTGGAGAAGATGCTTGACAGTCCCTTGGACTGAGAGGAGATCCAACCAGTCCATCCTAAAGGAGATCAGTCCTGGGTATTCATTGGAAGGACTGATGCTGAAGCTGAAACTCCAATACTTTGGCCATCTGATGTGAAAAGCTGACTCTTTGAAAAAGACTTGATGATGGGAAAGATTGAGGGCAGGAAGAGGAGGATGACAGAGGATGAGATGGTCGGATGGCATCACTGACTCAATGGAGATGAGTTTGAGTAAACTCCGGGAGTTGGTGATGGACAGGGAGGCCTGGTGTGCTGCAGTCCATGGGGTCGCAAAGAGTTGGACATGATGGAGCGACTGAACTGAACTGAACTGATGATAATTTTGGGCTTCTCAGGATGCAGTAGTGGTAAAGAACCTGCCTGCGAATGCAGGATAGGTAATAGACCCGTTTCCATTCTTAGGTCAGGAAGATCCCCTGGAGGAGGAATGGCAACTCACTCTAGTATTGTTGCCTGGAGAAACCCATGAACAGAGGAGCCTGGCAGACTACAGTCTATAGGGTCACACAGAGTTGGACACGCATGAAGCAACTTAGCATGCATGCATGCATGCATAAGTTTTAGAAAGAGCGTGTCACCTCTTCCATAATTATTCTCCAAATACATTGGAAAATTTACCATCTGGTAGAAAACAAAGATTCAGCAAACCCCTAGGGTATGAGATCAAGGACTTGGAGCCTGAACCTGTGCATAGAGTTCTGCAAGAGAGATCTGAACTAGTAGGAGTGAAATCCAAAAATGAATGATTCTGCCTCGTTATGAAAAACCAACTCTGAAACAGAGAAGCTTCTACTGCAGCCCAACTAGTCGCTTCCAACCCGAACGCACAGAGGACAAAAGCCCTGGCTTGCCAGATTGGCACAATTAAATATCTCCCCCATTAAATTCACCACTTCTGTACCATGGGCTTAAATTGACTCCTGACATCCTGCTGGTTGCCCAACTCTATCTTCAGATAGGAAATACTTTTTGGTAGAAGATACTCATGTTCTAAAGATATGCTTTAAGAGAGTTTCACTAAAGATATGGATTTAGGTTCATGTCAGCTTGTTTCCATGACAGAAGAAATCCAAGTGGCAAGAAGGGAAAGAAAATGTTGGGGACTTACATGAAAACTTTTGCAATTCTTTAATTACTTTGCAATAAAATATATCAGTCTAGATTTAATTCTAGCACATAAGGATTTTCAAATATTCCTTGGATTTAAGATATTTATTCCTTCAGCCCCAATCTCCCCTTATACATTTCAAAGAAGTCAGTCTGGGCTTCCCAGGTGGTGATAGTGGTAAAGAACCTGCCTGCCAATGTAGGAGACATAAGAGCGGCAGGATTGATTCTTGGATAGGGAAGATTCCCTGGAGGAGGGCATGGTAACCCTTTCAGTACTCTTGCCTGGAGCATCCTCTGTGGACAGAGGAACCTGGTGGGCCACAGTCCATAGGGTTACAAAGAGTTGGACACGACTGAAGCAACTTAGCACACATGCAAAGAAGTCAGTCTACTATTGTTCAGATGCCATAAGCCTCTAGAACTTGCAAGCACACTTTAATTCAGAGACTTCTGAGAGACCAACACAGTCTAAATGTACCCAACATTCAGAAAATGAAGATCATGGCATCCAGTCCCATCACTTCATGGGAAATAGATGGGGAAACAGTGGAAACAGTGTCAGACTTTATTTTGGGGGGCTCCAAAATCACTGCAGATGGTGATTGCAGCCATGAAATTAAAAGACGCTTACTCCTTGGAAGAAAAGTTATGACAAACCTAGATAGCGTATTCAAAAGCAGAGATATTACTTTGCGGACTAAGGTCCGTCTAGTCAAGGCTATGGTTTTTCCAGTAGTCATGTGTGGATGTGAGAGTTGGACTGTAAAGAAGGCTGAGTGCTGAAGATTGATGCTTTTGAACTGTGTTGTTGGAGAAGACTCTTGAGAGTCCCTTGGACTGCAAGGAGATCCAACCAGTCCATTCTGAAGGAGATCAGCCCTGGGATTTCTTTGGAAGGAAATGATGCTAAAGCTGAAACTCCAGTACTTTGGCCACCTCATGCGAAGAGCTGACTCACTGGAAAAGACTCTGATGCTGGGAGGAATTGGGGGCAGGAGGAGAAGGGGACGACCGAGGATGAGATGGCTGGATGGTGTCACTGACTCCATGGGTGTGGGTCTGGGTGAACTCCGGGAGTTGGTGATGGATAGGGAGGCCTGGCGTGCTGCGATTCATGGGGTCGCAAAGAGTCGGACACGACTGAGCGACTGAAATGAACTGAACTGAACTGAACTGAACAAATACTTATAGTCAAAATTAATACCCAAGCATTTATAATTTTCCAACTTTGTTTTGAGGGCCCTGATGCTGTCTCCATTGTGTGTGTGTGTGTGTGTGTGTGTGTGTGTCTTGTAGAAAGTTAACTCAAATTATCTGAATGTGTTATGTGGCGTAAAGATACTCATGATAGGCATTAGAAGTTTGACATTTTTACTTGAAAAAGTCTAGTATCTAAAAAGGGTCAAAACTCCTATCAAAACATCAGAAAGCTCTACTAATGATAGATGCAGGAGTCCGTTCTACATCACATTCATTCCTAAGGGCTACAAACAACTCTGCAAATGGCTTATGTTAAAAACAGAGCCTGTTTAGGAAGCTATCAACTTGAGCACTTTGTTGCCATTGACCCACTGAACATTTAGTGAGACTTTTGTCAATTTTATCCTAGCCCTAAACTGCATCCAAAGTATCCAGAGGCCCCATCACCAATATATTTACTTTTTATTTTTAATCCCTTCTTTGGGAAGACCTAAGCTCAAATACACCTGTGACAATTGGATACAACCACCTGAACCACAAAGAGGTACTGGGAACAATAGATAATTCACCAGGTTTTTTGTCATTACACGACTTTACACTGTGAGTTCACATCAGGACAAAGGAGCTGAGGGACTTTTTTTCCATGTCAGTTTCAAAGCTTTTGTGGTATTATATCAGTGACCATAATGGCTCAGTTGCTTCCATCTCAAAGCCTTGGCACCATCCTTGTGGTTTTAGTCTTCAGAGCAAGAATATATCTTTTTTTTTTTTTTTCTGGAAAACATGGTGACCCTCTTACAATGGAGAGCTCTCAAAAATATGCTCTCCCAAACCATAAGATTTCTAGTTGTAACAATTATCACCTAATTATGGAATGTCCTTGTCTATTACCTCTGTGTTACTCATATCTTGTCCAGTGTTTTCTCGTATGTGCTGCTCAGGTTTCCCAAGAGCGGAAAGAGGGAGGGAGCTCCTCTGGTCCCCCAAGAGGAAAAAGTAAGAAAAATTCTACAATTGCCTGTGATGTCATGATAACTGTTGCTGAGCTTGTTACTTTTATTGAGATGAAAATAATTACTTTTTGTTTATTCATTCATATGTATACACACATGTGTGTGGCTCACTTTATGAAGAATTTGAAGTGCTGCATAAATACATGGTTATCAGAACTGCACAATGCCTTCTTAATATCTTCTTCATAGAATTTTACATGTAAGAGGGGAAATGACTGTGAGTATTGAGATGTTATGACAAATCTTCCAATTACATGTTCTGTTTTCCAACTAGATTATAAATGACTAAAAGGTAGAGATCATTTTTTAAAGGATCTTCAATGGACTCAGAACTGTGTTTTCAAAAGGGGAGCGCTTGAATGCTTCAAAGATGTTTGTGAAATTCTCTGCTGACATTAGTATTTCTCCTCAGTTTGCTCAGACATTGTAAGTCATGTGTGGTAAGTGAGGAGGAAGTCGAGCATAAATAGGAGGTTGATACACCTTACCTGAAGGTCAGCCAGCAAGCTGGGGTTTGGGAGAGGACAGAATTAGAACTCATACCCCTCCATTTTCCAGACTGGTGCTTAGCCCACTGAACCCTACTGCCTCTGACTCAGTGCATGAATATAGACTGTAAACACAGATTGTCTGAACATATGGCAGAGAGGATGAGAAGATGATATTCCATAGCTGGATTCGTTTCTGCAGACGGGTGGCTGCAAAGGTTGTTTTTCTGCAGAGGATTCAGCAAGTGAAGCGTTAAGCGCCTTTCTTATTTCTGTCTCCAAATGAAACAACTTTTCCCCTTGAATGAGATCAATTTCTGGGCGTTCCTATTGTCAAGGGAAACTGGTAGAAGTGAGGCCAGGAGGGTTGCAGGCCTTCTCATAGGCTGTGGGGAATAAGCGATAAATCCCACGCTGAGAAGTCAGCACTAGACCTGGAGGGGGGCCTGATAATTGTTCCCTCTCCTTTCCCAGCAAACCGTATCCTGTATTTAGGAAATAGGTTCTAGAAATGTCTCTTGATCAAAATGCTTCTAATTCTCTTTAGCAGTAATCTATAATATCTATGCTCTTAATAAAGCCTACCTATTTATTTATAACTAGATGCCACTAATAATCTAGTTTAAGGGCTTCATAAAATATATTGGACAAGTTATTATGGATTTTAGCCCCAGATTCTTTCTTGAGCAGGATACAGAAATATAAAGTTTATAGAGAAGGGAAGAAAGTCAGAGATCAGACAGGGTTCAGGCTTTTAAGACAGAATCCAAAAGCATAAGGATTTAAGGCACAAATTAGGATTGTGGTTTTCAGATTTGTGGAACCTCCAGGAAGAGGCAGTAGGGAGATTAAATGGACAAGGTCCTATACCCCTCTTCTTGATTTAAACATTGTGTATCTGTGCTATCTAATAGATCAGTGTCAGAGTTTGGTTGGAAAAATAGAGGGTTTTATAACTCAAAGATAGTTTTTAAAGCCTGATTTAGGAAATGGTTGGTTCTATACAAAAAACATAGTTAAAAGCATGGCGATTTGTTCAGGCAGAATATAGCTCTGCATCTAACTAACCCTTTGAACCTGGACCAGCTGCTTAGCCTCTCTGGACCTTCATTCTCTCCCCTATAATAATTTTGTCTGCCTAACTGAGATAAACATAGAAGTACTTGACATTGAGACTGGCGCACAGTAAACATTCACTGACAGGTAGCTGCTGTTACAATTTTACCATTGCTATTACTATTACTTTTGCTATTATTATAGATCTGAGAGAGAAATAAAGAAGGCGGAGCCCAAAAGAATTGATGCTTGTGAATCGTAGCACTGGAGAAGACTCTTGAGAGTCCCTTGGACAACAAAGAGATCAAACCAGTCAATCCTAAAGGAAATCACCCTGAATGTTCATCAGAAGGACTGATGCTGAAACTGAAGCTCCAATACTTTGGCCATCTGATGCAAAGAGCTAATTCACTGAAAAAGACCCTCATGCTGGGCAAGACTGAGGGCAGGAGGAGAAGGGGGCGGCAGAGGATGAGATGGCTGGATGGCATCATTGACTCAAAGGACATGAGTTTGAGCAAACTCTGAGAGATAGTGAAAGACAGGGAGGCCTGGCATGCTTCAATCCATGGAGTCACAGAGTCAGACACAACTTTGTGACTGATCAACAACCATGACAATCTCCAGAAATGTGAAAAAATAAATCTCTGCTGTTTATACCACCTAGTCTGTGGCACTTTGTTGTGACAGCATAGCAAACCCTGGAGATTTCATATTTTAGTTCAGTTCCAAAAGGTGGCCTTTCTTTACCAATCCAAATGCAGGCAAAACAGTCTGAGGCCTAGTGTTCCCCTGGAATTTCAGTTCTACTCCTCCTTTTTCCTAAATAGAGTGCTGTTAGTATATGGTTGATCTTTATGGATCCCCCAAATCAGCACTGAATTTTTTTTATCCAATATATTTCAGCCAACTTTTCATCTGGTACTCCCTCCCAACCCCATCTTTTCAGAGTCTTCATAATGACCCTGGCTTCCAGCTATACCCTGGGACCTTGCATATCCAGGCCCACCTAGAAAAGGAGCTTAAAGAATTAACAGTTAAAGTTTTAAAAAGATGATATAATGTCTGCCAAGATAATGCCTCTGGAATACCCTGGAATCAACTGTTAATAAAAGGCAACAGTTTTTTAAAAATTGTTTTTTCCCATAAAGGAAAAAAATTATTTTTAATCCAGCTGCATCCAAAATGAATAGCTATCAAAGAGAGCTCCCCCATCAGCTGTCAGTTCACAGCAACTTCAATCAGCTAATGTGTCTGAGCCTGCGGTAACATCTCCCCAGCAGCCTCCCACATGCCAAGCTTGACTGCTCTGTTCGAGCCACATTAAACCTGTCTGCCATCAATCCCCAGGTTTCCTCTGCAGCAGCAACTTAACTAGGTGAGGGAGCTGGCATCACCAAGAGGCAAATGCTATTTTAGAGGAACTGAGAGATGCTGAAAGAAGAGCGGTGGTGGAGAAAAGCTAGATATAGGCCATTAAGCAACAGGGTTTTTCTCCTAAGATCTTCCTGTATTGTCATTTCTATGCAGATGTGTTGTTTTAGAATTTTCTAACATCAGAACATACAGTGGAAGATGAGTTAGGGAACACCAAAGCACAGCAGGCTGGCTATACCTTCATGCTATTTTCTCTTATGGAGAAACTGAAGGACACTCTGTCAGTTCTTTCCACTCATCTCTTAGAGATAGAGACCCATCTTTTTCCAGGATGGGCTAGAGCTGCTTTCAGAATTCACAGCAAGAAACACTAAGAAAAGCATGTTTTCTTTTCACCCTTTCAGACAAATCTGGCTTGAAGCTTACTCACAGTGAGTATCACCACTGGAGGAGCTGATCTAACTCACCATTCCCCCTCCCCACCAACAAAGCTGACAATGAAGGGGACCTCACCTCTTGCAGTAGGGCCAGAAAGAGAAGCAACTTAGTTACAAAAGAGAGAAACAGTCCCCCCCAAAAAAACTGTCTGCGCTAGCAACCAGAACACCATGTGGGCAGCTCCACCTTCTCCTTCACTCCCTTCCTGGAGGCCAGTTTCACAGACTGCTTGAAGACCACAGCAGGGTTGGATCTGGCGAGGCTTCTGGGAATAGAAGCTGAACTTCTATTTGAAATGCCTCTGTCCTGCTGTCCTTAAATAACCTGACAACAATAATGGGCATTTATACCGATAGGGTCCTTCAGAACCTTTATTAAATCCTTCCAAATATACTCTCTTACTTCTCTCCAGCAAAGATAATATGCTTTATGGCAGGTGCCCAGAAGATGGATGCAAAGCTCTTGGCTACTGGAGCCACCTGCTGTCTAAAATAACTCCCTTATTTGTGTCCAGGTTCTGAAAAATGCCCAGCAAAGGCATTGGCCTGCAATTTTTTTTTTTTTGACCTAGTAATGTGTGCCATGTTGTTTTAAAACCACAGAAACTCAGCCACGAGACTTTAATGATCCACTTGCTGGATCACTCTTTCGAATATCTGATATTTGAAGGAGAATTGCAATCAAGTAGCCACCAGTCTGGCCTTGAAATACTGGGACAGAATTTAAAAGTAATAATCTCCGTCATTCTGACTCTCATTGAACATCATTTCCCTCTTAAAACGCTTAACCTTTCTTTTCACTAATTCCATTTAACTCACTCCTTTACCCCAAAGCCATGAGTATAAAAGGGAGCTCCTACAGAACTTGACCAGTGTTGGAAGAGTAAAATTTTCTTTTTGTCTTGTATTATACAATTTGGGATAATTCTCTAAGGACACAAACTGGCATAGTGAAGACAGTTCAGACCTTGAGTAAGAAGATACAGGTGTGAGTTCCAGCTTGCTCAATTACCACCTTGTGAATTGGGAGGTTTATCAGTCTGTTTATAAGAGAATGAAATGGTATGTCCTCAAGAGGGTTGTGGAGAGAGTTCAGTGGGGGTGATAGATGTGAAAAGAATTTTTAAATGGTAAATTGTACATATTCATAAGTTGTTTATTCCTTTTTTAATTTTTCAACTTTTAGGTTATTCCTTGGAAATTTGTGCCAAAGCCGTAAGAAAGGGAGAAGGGCAAGAGTGTGGTGATTTAATTAGATCCACAGGACATTGCCTTCACAATGTAGTTGGAGGCCCCGGCCCTTTGGATTTCAGCTCGTTGATATGTGGTAACTTAACATGCAAATGAAGGCCTCAGAGGGCACCCAGTCTCCACATTTGCCAATTAATCAAAGGAAACAGTATCATCCTCTAATTCCACTAATTAGAGGATCATTCATAAGCTACTAGGTTTCTGAGCTAGTGAGGTTTAATACATTTGCAATAAATTATAAGTAATACTTTAGCCAGGGACTAAACTGCTGCTGAGCAATATGATAAGAGGAGGGCTCAGGTTACCTACACATTTAAAGATTTTTTAAAAAATTAATTTCCTTTTTATTACTTTCCATCCTGAAGTGTTCTGAACACATTGGTTGTATGGGGCAGTAGCTCCCCATGGTTCAAAGTAACATGGGTCCAGAAATAATACATTAAGTACAACTATCAACTACTGTGATTTAATTTTAACCATTTAAGCAAATGTATAATTTATCCAAATAGTTTCTTGCTTTAAAATAAATTGTGAATTTATATACTTGTTCTAATGATGCCACTATTGCTAAAAATCAAAGGATTCTTTGAGAATTGCCGTCACAGACTCCTTTATTCATTTAAATCTCCTCAAGAAGGGTAAATTTTCAGCTTCAATTTGAAGACAGATAAAAGATGTTCGGACCCACTCTGACTACTAAGGTAGGTAATCAAGCAGAATAACCCTATGGTCATCACTTGAAGGACATATCTCATCACCTATATGCCTATGTGAGGGGATTTTGCTAGAACAAAACTCTGGCTATTAGATTTGAACTCCATTACAAGATTGAGTTTGCTCGAGGGTAGATTGGATATATCTAGTTTAAATCTGTTTAAAAGGTTTCTGACTTAAAAAAAAATACTGTAGTTAAAAGCTTTCACACAGCAAAGGAAACCATAAACAAGTCAAAATCACAACCCTCAGAATGGGAGAAATTATTTGCAAATGAAGCGACTAACAAGGGATGAATCTCCAAAATATACAAACAACTCATGCAACCCAATAGCCATAAAACAATTAACCCAATCAAGGTTAATATGGGAATAAGAGCTAAATAGAAGGAAATGGCAACCCACCCAGTACTCTTGCCTGGAAAATTCCACGGATGGAGGAGCCTGGTGGGCTGTAGTCCATAGGGTCGCAAAAAGTCGGACATGACTGAGCAATTTGATTTCAGGCATTCCTCCAAAGAAAATATATAGATGACTAAGAGCCATATGAAAAGGTGTTCAGTATCACTAATTATTAGAGAAATGCAAATCAAAACTACAGTGAAGTTCATCTCACAATGGTCAGAATGACAAGCATAAAAAAATCTACAAACAATGAATGCTAGGGCGGGTGTCGAGAAAAGGGAAACTTCTACACTGTTAGTGGGAATGCAAAATTGGCACAGCCACTAAGGAGACCCATATAAAGGTTCCGTAAAAAAATAAAAATAGAACTATCACATGACCCAGCAATCCCACTCCTGGGCACACATCCTGAGGAAATGATAATTCAAGAAGATACATGTACCCCAGGGTTCATAGCAGCACTATTTACAGTAGTCAGGACATGGAAGCAACCTAAATGTCCATCAACAGAGAAATGGATAAAGAAGATGTGGTACATATATACAATGGAATATTCAGTTCAGTTCAGTCACTCAGTCGTGTCCAACTCTTTGCGACCCCATGAATTGCAGCACACCAGGCCTCCCTGTCCATCACCAACTCCTGGAATTTACCCAAACTCATGCTCATTGAGTCGGTAATGCCATCCAGCCATCTCATCCTCTGTCATCCCCTTCTCCTCCTGCCCCCAATCCCTCCCAGCATCAGGGTCTTTTCAAATGAGTCAGCTCTTCTCATGAGGTGGCCAAAGTACTGGAGTTTCAGCTTCAGTATCAGTCCTTCCAATGAACACCCAGGACTGATCTCCTTTAGGATGGACTAGTTGGATCTCCTTGCAGTCCAAGGGACTCTCAAGAGTCTTAAGTAAAAGTGAAGTCGTTCAGTCGTGTCCGACTCTTTGCAACCCCATGAACTGGGGCCTACCAGTCTCCTCCATCTATGGGATTTTCCAGGCAAGAGTATAGGAGTGGGTTGCCATTGCCTCTCCAATTGCCTTCTGCCACTGCCTTCTCAAGAGTCTTACTCAGCCATAAAAAGAGGCTTTTGGCTTTTAACCTCACTCAGAGAATAAGAATCGAGGCCTTTGCTCATGCTGTCCCTAAACCTAGCATGTTTTGTTACAATTCAAATCCTATCCATTTTCACTATTAATATAAAGCTTATGCATGCAAGCATGCTAAGTCACTTTAGTCATGTCTGACTCTTTGCGACCATAAGTACTGTGGCCTGCCAGGCTCCTCTGTCCATGGGATTCTTCAGGCAAGAATACTGGAATGGGTTGCCATGCCCCTCTCCTGGGGATCTTCCCAACACGGGATCTTCCTAACACAGGGATGGAACCTGCGTCTTTTACATCTCCTGCATTGGCAGGCAGGTTCTTTACCACTAGCATCACCTGGGAAGTCCATAAAGCTCATATGCCATCTCAATTTAAAAGGTCTTTCTGATAGTCTCTAATTGGCAGATTTGCTCTGTTCTTCAGCTTTTATTTATCTACTTGAACCTCTTTTATATCACTTACCACTTTCTGTGTTTTATCCTGTTTGGTTTAATATAGTTCTTATCACTTCTTACAGATAGCATACTTTTGAAAAGTAGGATTTGTGTCTGATTCTTCTTAAATCACACATAACCAGCTTAAGCTTTGAATGTTATATTTACTTACTTAATATTAGTTAAATAATGAGTTACTGAGCAATCTGGAGATTTTATTTAGTATATTGCAAGAATGCCTTCTATCACCACTTCTATTCAGCATTATTGGGAGGTCCTGACTGGTACCATAGGACAAGAAGATAAAGTATAAGGACTAGAAAGAAAGAAGCAAAAATGTCTACTATGCAAAGGATGATAAAATTGTCTATATAGATTCAATAAAAATCTGTACATTTGGGTTATTAAGAGAGTTCACAAAACTGGATGACTACAGAATGAAAAAGCAAAAATCAACTGCATTTCAATATACCAACAGGTTAATTCTAAAAAGATAAATGAACGATAGCAGAATACTGTAATACACTTAGGGATTAATCCAACATTTATGTGCTGGGCCTTTTTGCATAAAATTGTAAAACTTTACTAAAAGCCATTAAAGATCAGACAAATGAAAACTATACCATATTCATGAATAAGACTACCTAATATTATAAAGATGCCATTTTTTTTCAAATTGACCATTAGATTTAATGAAAGTCTGCCAAGTGTGAATTGCATTTTTTAAAATTGTTGTTGGACTTCACAAACTGGTTCTAAAATTTATGTGCAAGAACAAAGAGCCTAGGATAACTAAGAAATGCCAGAAGCCAAAAAATAAGATGAAGAGAGAATCCCAATTTAACAGATAGCAAGTCTACTTATAAATGACTTCTGTGGTGGCTGAGATGGTAAAGAATCCGCCTGCAATGTGGGAGACTTGAGTTCAATCCCTGGGTTTGATCCCTGGGTTGAGAAGATCCCCTGGAGGAGAACATGGCAACTGACTCCAGCATTCTTGCCTGGAGAATCCTCATGGACAGAGGAAACTGGCTGGCTACAATCCATGGCACCACAAAGAGTCGGACATGACTGAGCAAATGAACACAGCACAGCTACTTATAAATACAAGGCAAATATGTATATAGATATTTCAATACAGAGAGAAAATATAGGAATATAGGACTAGTTCTCAGAATCAGAGTTCTGTTTGTAAGAAAACTTGTATACGACTGAGCTGGCATTTCAAATTAGTAGGAAAATGTTAGACTCTTATAATTGTGCTGAAATTATTTTAGTTATCCATAGGGAAATAAATCCATAGTGTAGTACCAGGACTTCCCTGGTGGTCTGGTGACTGGGATGCCAGGCTCCCAGTGTAGATGGCATGGGTTTCATCCCTGGTCTGGGAATTAGATCCCGCATGCTGCAACTGAAGATCTTAGATACCGAGTGCCACAACTAAGACCTGAAGCAGCCAAATAAATAAATACATTTATTTTTTAAAAAGTGTAGTCCTACTCATATAAAAAATCAGTTCTAATCCACTGAAATCATATATGCTAAGATAAAGCTTCAAAACTTCTAAGAGAAATTGTATCAATATAATCATAAAGTAAGGAAGGATTTCTCAAACAAGATATAAAATGTTTAAATCATAATGGAAAGGACTGATGAATTCAACTCCACTAAAAGAACTTCTTTTCATCAAACATTTTGAAAAAATAAAAACCTAAGGCACCAAGATTTTTTTTTGCAATATTTATAACTGATGAAGGGTTATTATTCAGAATGAATCAAAAAAAAAAAACCTCATAAAATCAATGAGAATAAGATAAACAACATAAAAAAGGGAATACACGAACACGAAGCTCAAAAACAAGGAAATCCAAATGACTAAGCATATGAAAAGATGAAATTTTAGTGTTAATTAGATACAAATTTTTAATGGTCTTATATTAATACCTATCATTTTGACAAAAATTTAAAAGTCTGATCATTTTAATTGTGACAGAGAAACAAAATCTCTCTTAATTTTCAGATGGGGGTATAAATTAGTACAATCAGTGAGGAAGAGCTGGCTAGTTACCACCCAATATTTGTCTTTCTTTTCTTTCTCAGTAATAAGAACTCTATTTTTAGCTGAATTCCTGACCAGCTGGACTAAAGACTTCATTTCCAACTTTCCTTTATAGCCAGATATGACTGTGTAAATTCTGGCCAGGGAGGTACAAGTAAAAGCGCTATGTGCATCTTTGGGGAAAGTGCTATGAACTTTTTGTTTCTTTCTCCTTGATAGCCAAAATGTGGATATTCTGGCTGGAGCTTCAGAAACCATTTGGACCTTAATATGACCTTGTCGGTGAAAATGGTACCTGGGAGGTGATTTACACAAGAGAAGGAGCCTGGGTCTTTGACAGCGGTGCCTTCTCCCCTTTGGACTGACCACTCTTCAGACTTCTGGAACTTAAGATAGAAAGGCAATGGCACCCCACTCCAGTACTCTTGCCTGGAAAATTCTATGGATGGAGGAGCCTGGTAGGCTGCAGTCCATAGGGTCGCTAAGAGTCGGACACACTGAGCGACTTCACTTTCACTTTTCACTTTCATGCATTGGAGAAGGAAATGGCAACCCACTCCAGTGTTTTTGCCTGGAGGATCCCAGGGACGGGGGAGCCTGGTGGGCTGCCATCTATGGGGTCGCACAGAGTCGGACATGACTGAAGCGACTTAGCAATAGCAATAGCAAAACTACTGTGATTCTGGATTTTTTATTACTCACAGTAGCCTAAACTAATCCTAACCAATATAATCTCATTAAGAAAATTTGGGGCATTATCTCATGAAGTTGAAGATGTACAAATCCTATAGCCCAGCAGTTTACTCTCCTAAGTATATGCCTTAAAAAACTACATCCATATGTGCATTAGGAAGCATGTCCAAAAATGTTCATAATAACACAGTTCTAAGACTAAATATTGGAAACAATCTGAAAGTCCATAGATGAAAGAACAGATTATTCATTGTAGTGTTTTCATTCAATAAACTGCTAACATACAGCTAAGAGTAAACTAAATCTCTAAGGAAACCATCAGCATGATATAATTTATAAAACTCAACAACGAGACTTAAACAATATATTCTTTAGTATTACATACATCGATATAATTTATAGGTAAAAGCAGTGAAATAATACATTCAAATTTAGACTAGCCATTACCTCCAGTATCCTGGAGAAGGGAATGGCTACCCATTCCAATATTCTGGCCTGGAGAATTCCATCGACGATATAGTCCCTGGGGTTGCAAAGAGTCCGACATGACTGAATAACTTTCACTTACCTTTAGTATGGGGGAGAGGGGCTACAATCAGAAAGGGGCATACACGGAGCCTCAAAATACTGAGAAGCTTCTTTTTATAAATTCTAAGCACTAAGTACAAGGATATTATTTGTATTATTAGTTTAATACATGTTTTGACATTCTTTGAATTTTACTGTATTTTTTTTTTTTCCTACAGTGCAAGTGGAAAAAGAGTAAGGAGGACAAAGCAGTGCTTGGATTTTGAGGTGAGTGTGTGAAATCTACCTGAGACCACAAGAGATCTAAGCCTGACCACGGTGTCGTAGTGGTAAAGAATCCACCCGCCAATGCAGGAGACGCAGGTTCAATCCCTGTGTTGGGAAGATCTCCTGGGGAAGGAAATGGCAACCCATGCCAGTATTCTTGCCTGGGAAATCCCATAGACAGAGAAGCCTGGTGGGCTATGGTCCATGAGGTTGCAAAAGAGCTGGGCACAACTCAGCAACTAAAATCAACCATCATAACTCTTAGGCTTAAGCAAAGTTGTGAGAGCAGAGCACTTCCTTCTCTGCTTTTAACTATGTGTGAGTTTATCGAGGGTAGGCAAACTAAGTAGATGAAAGTGAGTACCCCTCTGGCAAGGAGACTGAAAGCTCCTGTCTAATCATTACCACCATAATTGTCCCCTCCATGGCTACCGCCTTCACCATTTTACACCATCATTACTTTGTATTGTCTTTTTTTTTTTTTATCTTGGCATTTTACTAGGCTGTATATCATTACTCAATAATCCTCAACAGTCCAATGAGCCACATATTATCAACCTTTCATAAGATCTACTTGAGGTTAAGCTCAGAGTGATGAAAGAACAAGCCTTATCATAGCTAGTAACTGGCAGTGCCTGGGTTCAAATGCAAACCTGTCTGTTTTTAAAACATGTCCTTTCATACTGCTTCTCTTACTTCAAATATGGCTATTTTTTACTGTCATCCCTTCAGTTACAACAATGAGTACCAACAGCTCCTCTGAAGCAATATTCATAGAGATATTTTAAAGGATTAAGAGAAAGGGAAGAATATAGTGAATATATGACTGAATAATGACAATATTTCTGAAAGGTAGAAAGAAGAGACATTCAGAGAAAAGAAGCAAGGCATTCTGAAAGACTGAGGGTGAAAGAACATAAATAGAAAAAGACAAAGTAAAACCAGAGAAATAGGCAGAAAGAAGAAGAGATCAGGAGGATGAACAGAAAATAATAAGACCATCCTAAAAAATTTACTTTCTTCCTTGTCCCCAGAAGCCTCTCTCCTCACCTGGAATAGGTGTTTCATCTTTCAAAATGAGTTGGATAAATAAGAAGCAAAGGTTGAAAAGTAACTTCAAGTCCACAGAGCAAACCTTAGGAGAAATTGTTTTTCCCTCATAAGCCTTTCATCCAGATAGCTTTAAGATCTCATGGATTTGGCAATAATTATAGCAGTAATAATAATACTGTCTAGCTGGTGTTTTCCCCTTAGGAGCATGTCTGTACCAATAGGTTTGTCACAAATATATCTTCAAGTTTACACACTCATTTGCATGAGTCCATTTCTTAGTGTACAGAAGTAAGGGCTTTTTCATGCCCTTGGACCTCAGTGTATTTGGGATTTTCTATTTGGACATCTGTGTTAATGAGGTACTTTCAGGTCAGAACAAAGAAGTTCTTGATTTAACTTATTATGTATATTTGAATACTTTGGCTGTGCATTTAAATGTATATATCAAAGATATATGTAGAACTTTCTTTGGGGTGTGAAGACTCAGATTGTTAGGGTGAGAGTATGACACTTTGCACTCGTAAAAGTTCTTTAAAAATAGGATATCTACCTACTTATTAAAAAGGGTAATTTTGGTACTGCTGGCTAGCAGGGGGGATGTGTGAAAGAACTGTTCCTCTAAATTCTGTGACTGTTGTGTTGTCATGAGACCTGTGAGCTGAATGTATTGTGTGGTTTTAATAGCAATCACTGTACATTACAGTTCATTTAAACCTTATTTTGATTTTAATGATGTTATAGGTGTTGAGGATACGAGAAAGGAAAGAGGCAGAAATAGTAATGGAAACAGTTCATTCAGATTTTTCAAGGCAGACCAGGGCCAGAAAATGCAAGGGTATAATCAGATAGATTTGAGAACCAATCCTATGATGGATAGATGCTATATATGTGCTGGAGGGGAAGCTGGGTCCGGAAGTAGTGGATCTAGAGTCAGGAAGAGGGTGCAAAACAGGTTTTTCATTCTTCATTTTAAATGCTCAAAATTATGCCTACACGTAAAGAGAAATATTGATGAGGAGAATATAATTATGATGAAATACACCTGTTTTCCCCAAAATTTCACAATAAACAGAGAGGTTAAAATCCAGTTGACTTTCTAAACTAACATAATGATGTATTTAAACTACAATGGCAAGAAAAAACTACTGTTAGAATTGAATGATAAAGCTCTTTAAAATGGCTTTATCTTATTTTCAAAAGCCCTAAAGCAGAATACTTTCTCATTTGCTTTCATATTACTAAAAGGACTCTTGCTTTTATATGAACACTAGTTCTCAGTTTTAATATACTAATTGACTTAATACTACTGAAGCTTTAAACCCATTCTGGGCAGCAAGTCTTATTTTCCTAATTATTATTATTTCATTGTTATTGAGCATCAGTAATATACTAGATATTATCTTAGCTCTTCCTAAACGTTAATAAAATATAAAGGTTCTCTATCCTTTTGGTGATTCTAACACTTAATTATCTTCGCTATTAACTCTTGTCAAAGTTACCATCACTCTGAATTTCCTTTACATACTACACATGAAGTTAACCAGTTAGAATACCTATTAAATGGTAGGCTGTTTAAGAAAGACTCATGTTTTTTTCACAAAGAACGTGCTTAATAAATGCTTACTGGATGAAGGAATGGATGGATCAATTATTTGTATAGGGTTTAGAAGAAATTCAGCTTTTTGGAAAAAAAAAAAAAAAATGGATTCCATGCTTACAATTCCCCCATGATTTCATTCTGAATTGCACTGAACCATTCTTTGAGAAGATACATTCTCTAGTTTTTTGTTGCTCTGCTGCTGCTGCTGCTCCTAAGTCGCTTCAGTCGTGTCCAACTCTGTGCGACCCCATAGACGGCAGCCCACCAGGCTCCTCCGTCCCTGGAATTCTCCAGGCAAAAACACTGGAATGGGTTGCCATTTCCTTCTCCAATGCATGAAAGTGAAAAGTGAAAGTGAGGTCGCCCAGTGGTGTCCGACCCAGCGACCCCATGGACTGCAGCCCGCCAGGCTCCTCCATCCGTGGGATTCTCCAGGCAAGAGTCTGGAGTGGGGTGCCATTGCCTTTTCTGCTCTGTAACAATACAAATCTTACAAATTCTATATATCCACTAGATAAAGAAGAAAATAGTTTCCAAGACTACAGATCTCATTAGGTTTAGGACACCAATAGGGAAGATCCAAAGGGATAAAATTTATTAAAGCTGGCTATAGTTATAGACATCACTTCTTATTCTATGAACAAATTACCTGAGTTCATAAAGAGGCATGTGGAAGGGACTTTCCTGGTCACCCAGTGGTTAAGAATTTGCCTTCCAGTTCAGGGGATGGAAATTCAATCCCTGGTTTGGGAATTAAGATCCCACATGCTTGTGCATGACAACTAGAGAGCCTGCATGCTGCAATTACAGATCCCACAGGCTCTGGAACTAAAGGGCCCAGGAGTCTCAACAAAGATCCCACAGGCTGCAACTAAGACCTGGAGCAGCCATAAATAAGTCAATAAATGGATTTAGAGAATTGCTAGAAATTATGTGGACAATATCCAGCATTTCCACAGAAATTCAGGGCTAAAGGAAGACCAAAAGTTGCTGGAACTAAATCAAATTACTGCAAAAATAAATCATCTGACTTTAAATGGAGAAATTTGGAAAAAATAAAGGTATAAAATGCCTAATTAATAGGACTGTGCACTAAACCAGTTAAATTTTACTCTATGTAAATTATACATTGATAAAGTAGACTAAGGAAAAGGCCTTTTAAAAGTATAATGTCATTATTAAAAAATTTCCTCCATTACTATGGCTTCGGTAAATTCATGGAATTTATTATCAGACAAGGGTGACTGTAAAACTTAAAAATATTTCCGTCAAGATTAAGAGTACTGACTGTGAGGCCTCACAAATAAGGAAAGCTGAGTTATGATATTCTGGGCAAATTTAAAAACCACATATAAGCACTAGCTTATACATTGGTAAGACTTAGAAGAGTAGGTATGTGAGAGGGTTATTATGAGAACTTAGTATGATAATGTATATAACACCCCTAACATATAGCCCCAAATGTTTAAATTATTCTGCCAGGGCAATCAACAAATGCTTCCCAGAGAGGTGTGAATAGAAAGGACATTCCTGACAAAGAGAGAAGAATGAACAAAGGGATTGAGACAGACAAGAAAATCACTATAGTTTGGAAGCAGTATCGAGTATCTGTAAGGGAGACATGGAAGACACATCTAGAAATGTGGGATATCACCAGATGGTGGATGGTGTTAAATGTTATTTTAAGGAGTTTGGATTTTATTCAATGGGTACTAAAAAGCAACTAAACATTTTGGAGTAGTAGAATGACATGATTTCAACTGTACTTTATGAAGATTGATTTGGCAACAATCTGTAAGGACAGATAAGAGGTGAGAATCACTGGAAGTGGGAAGTTTGTCTAGGAGATGGTAGTGGTTGTGTTTTAGTTGCTAAGCTGTTCCACTCTTGTGACTCAATGGACAGTGTCCTGCCCAGCTCCTCTGTCCATGCCATTTCCCGGCAAGAATACTGGAGTGTATAGTCATTTCCTTCTCCAGGGGATCTTCCTGACCCAGGGGTCAGATCTGTCTCCTGCATTACAGGTAGTCTTGTGCATTGCAAGTGGATTCTTTACTGCTGAGCCACAGGGAAGCTTCTTATTTAGGAGATAATACCACACATAAGACCTTACCATAGACACAAGACCTTACCACAATAAGGTCTTGAATTAGAATGGTGGTGGTGGTGATAGTAATAATGCAAAAGGAATGGATTTGGGGGATGTAGGATTGATAGGAAGAAATGGAGAATAGTAAGGAGCAAGATAGATAAACAAGCCAAAGCTGTTTTTGAAGTTTGCAACCTGGACATCTTGGAGTGTTTCTGAGACATTAAAGATATTTTACTGGAAGATTATGGGTGTGTTTGAGATACAAACATGAGACATCCAAGTGGGCTTCTTGGCTTATCTATTGTAAATACAGATCTGGAACTAATGAAAGAGACTGATATAGTTTTGTCATTTTTCTGATTTATAAAGATGATTGAAGCAGAGGAATAAGGACAAACCTTGGGGGCAGGGAGGAATTCTTGATATTTAGAAGACAAAAAGAGGAAGCCGATGAGACAAAGATAATATTTTCTGAAAAACTGACTTCAATAATCTTAAAAGGCAGGGGCTTGGTTAATGAAAGTTTCAGAGCATGAGAGAGAGAGAGGAGGTGACAGTATGTAGACACAGGATCAGGAAAACTCATTCAAGAATAAACACAATTTTCTTGGCTTCTGTACTTCTGTTTCATGCAGTTATCCTCCTCCTTTTCTGACCACAGAGATTTCTAACCACTAAACGATTGACTTTTACTTGGTCATCATTGTAGATAACCTCTCATACTATGTTACTGACCCCTTGATAGTCCTTAACTAACAGCTTCTATGTAAAGCACATCTGTATTTCTAGTACCCGTCTCTTTCCTAAATCCTAGCCTACATTTCTAACCATTCACACAGTCATAGTCTCATATCTGTCTACCTGATACTCAAACTCAGCATGACCCAATAGCTCTCTCTTTCCAAAGCAACTTCTGCTGCTGCTGCTGCTAAGTCACTTCAGTCGTGTCCGACTCTGTGTGACCCCATAGACGGCAGCCCACAGGCTCCCCTGTCCCTGGGATTCTCCAGGCAAGAACACTGGAGTGGGTTGCCATTTCCTTCTCCAATGCATGAAAGTGAAAAGTGAAAGTGAAGTCGCTGAGTCGTGTCTGACCCTCAGCGACCCCATGGACTGCAGCCTTCCAGGCTCCTCCATCCATGGGATTTTCCAGGCAGGAGTACTGGAGTGGGGTGCCATTCTGGCTTTATTTCACCATTCTCTTAGTTGCAATGGTTGATAGTATATGTCAACTTGACTGTGCCAGACTTCTGATCAAACATTACTCTGGATGTGTCTATAAGGGTATTTCTGGATGAAATTAACATTTGAGTTGGTAGACTGAGTAAAGCAAAGGTCCTCCCTAATGTGATGGGTATAATTAACTGAAGATGTAAAAACAGAACAAAAAGGTGGAGCAAGAGGGAACTTGCCTGAGCAGGGACATCAGTCTTCTTTTCTTGGACTGAAACTTTTTTTTTTTTTTTTTGCCGTAAATAAAAGTTTATTATAGGAAACAAATGACTGGGAAGTTCTATATATGACTGAAGAATACTCTGGATGTGTCTATAAGGGTATTTCTGGATGAAATTAACATTTGAGTTGGTAGACTGAGTAAAGCAAAGGTCCTCCCTAATGTGATGGGTATAATTAACTGAAGATGTAAAAACAGAACAAAAAGGTGGAGCAAGAGGGAACTTGCCTGAGCAGGGACATCAGTCTTCTTTTCTTGGACTGAAACTTTTTTTTTTTTTGCGGTAAATAAAAGTTTATTATAGGAAACAAACGACTGGGAAGTTCTATATATGACTGAAGAGCTAGGGCAGTGACTCTTACCTGGGAAACTTATCAAGGGGCAGGTTTGCAGGTGCACACACACCCTCCCCACTTAAAAAAAAACAAAACCCGATTCTGTAATAAAACTAACGAAACTACTTTTCTACCAAGCTAACCAAGTGATCCAGATACAAATGGTTCATAAACTAACTCTAAAGAACAGTTTATATCCAGGAGTACTGTTGACAGGCATGCATGCTGTCACTTCAGTCACATCCCACTCTTTGAGACCCTATGGACTATAGCCCACCAAGCTCCTCTGTTCATGGGACTCTCCAGGCAAGAATACTGGAATGAGTTGCCGCGGCCCCCTCCACGTGATCCTCCCAACCCAGAGATCGAACCCAAGTCTCTTACGTCTCCTGCACTGGCAGGCAGGTTCTCCACCAATTAATGCCACCTGGGAAGCCCATTGTTGACATGGCAACTAGGAATGGTGGTCAGCAGAAATCCTGCAACATACAGGTGTAATGTCTGTTTACACACCATTTGCTCTGTAACCAGAAGTTCTGCCATGAAGGCTGAGTGGTGAGATGTAGTTATCCTTGATCTATTCAGGGGATAAGCAGCAATTAAATTTCAGGTCCCATTATCCTTCCCTGCTCAAAACACCCTAACCATCTTCAACAAACCCACCTGACTTGAAAGCTGCCCCCGAAAACCAGCTGCCGCCAACTCTAACCAGTCAATTGACTAGGCCTAACCGATCAGCTTAGAACAGTAGTTAGGGATGGTCAAGAAAAAACTAGGTGCCAGTTCCTGCTAAAAGGGTGGGCTGACTAAAGAAACAAGTGTGAAATGTCGCTGCCATCTTATCTCACTCTCACTCCTAGGCTATCGAGGCTTCACCAATCTTCATCACCAGTCTGCACTTAGGAAAATCCTACCCTTTCCCAAATGCTGACAGCTCCGCAATTTCTGACCCGTGTGCCCACGCTGAGGACACAGGAAGAAAATCCTGAAAAGGGCTGCACCCACGTGGGATCCTTCTGCCCCGTCCCCCCAAAGCGCAGTCCGCAGCTCTCCTCTAAAGGAGCATCCCTCTGTGCTCTGTGTTGCCTGGGACTGAAACTTAAACCATCAGCTCTTCTGGTTGTCAGGTCATCAGACTCAGATTAGAACTACATCATTGGTGCGCCACGGTCTCCAGCGTGCTGACTGCAGATTTGGGGATTTCGCTCAGCCTCTAGTATCATGTGAGTCAATTCTTTCCATAAATCTAATTCCTTGGTTCTGTGTTTCTAGAACCCTAACTAAGAGACCAAATCACTACAGTTTGAAAGCTTTCAAGAAACTTTGATTTTCTCTTCTCTTTCACGTTAATCATTAGTGAGTTTTTCAGCTTCCATCACCATGTTTAACACTCTTCTGCATTTCCTTTGATATCACTCCAGGGGATGATTGAAGTCTTCTTCCAATTGCATTTCTGTTTCCCCTTATTTCAATCTGTTCTATTTTTGGCTGCCAGATTAGTCTAGCCAAAGAAAATGTTGATCATGCCAAATATTTTCTGTGGCTTTTCACTTTCTACTTAATCAAATGCAAATGTATTAGCCATTCAAATAATACTGTCCATAAAATAGTTCCAGTTTGACTGAGGGAACAAAAACTTCCTTATTTGGATTCAAAACACTTAAGTACATAAGAAAAAGATTAGGGGAGATAGCAAGGAGAAAGGGGTAGAAGGAAGAAACTGGTTTAGCAGCTATATATAAGCCAAGCCAAATAATTTTACTGGAGGCATACTATAGATACGACAAAGTCCTCAAAAGTGCTGAACAGAAACAATAATCAAGAAATATCACCACCACTGAAGGGACTGTGAAGAAAAAAATTTCAGAAGATACTAGAAAAAGATGATCTCTCAGGGATTGATAATACAGTATTACTTTATCCTATTTGATCAGGATTCATGGTGAATATTTCATTCGGTACTAGGTATTATTCTATAAGATGGATACAGGGGGAAAAAAAGAACATTCTTAGGAGAGTAAACATAATGTTGAGTAAACAAAATGAATTTTATGTCATTAAAGTCCATGTTATATGTCATGTTACATGAGATATTGCTTAAGGAACTGATGACATTTTACAAGAAAACAAGAAAATTTAGAGTGACCTGAGATGTCTTTTAAATATATAAAGAATAATCAGCAAGAAAGGTAATTTAACTTGTATGGTATGCCCCAGACAAGCACATTAGGACCAGCGAGTGAAAAGAAGATAGATTTGAGTTCAGTGTAGAAAGAAACTTCTTACAGTCATTGTAGTCAAAAGGTGTAATAAGGTACTTCATCAAAAAACCAAGAGAGTTCCAGAAAAACATCTATTTCTACTTGACTGACTATGCCAAAGCCTTTGACTATGTGGATCACCACAACTGTGGAAAAATTTAAAGAGATGAGAATACCAGACTACCTGACTTGCCTACTGAGAAATCTGTATGCAGATCAGGAAGCAACAGTTAGAACTGGACATGGAACAACAGACTGGTTCCAAATAGGAAAAGGAGTACATCAAGGTTGTATATTGTCACCCTGCTTGTTGAACTTATATGTAGAATACATCACGAGAAATGCTGGGCTAGATGAAGCACAAGCTGGAATCAAGATTGCTGGGAGAAATATCAATCACCTCAGATATGCAGATGACACCATCCTTATGGAAGAAAGTGAAGAACTAAAAAGCCTCCTGATGGAAGTGAAAGAGGAGAGTGAAAAAGCTGGCTTAAAGCTCAATATTCAGAAAATGATGATCATGGCATCCGGTCCCATCACTTCATGGCAAATAGATGGGGAAACAGTAGAAACAGTGACAGACTTTATTTTGGGGGGCTCCA